>OZ021722.1:55752951-55955451 GCA_963978545.1 Linyphia triangularis | reverse complement strand
ATTATCATCATCATCATTATTATTATTATCATTATCATCATCATCATCATCATCATCATCATCATCATCATCATCATCATCATCATCATTATTATTATTATTATTATTATTTATTTGAGTTTTATGAAACATCGTTACATCAATACAACTGAACAACATCAGCATACATCTCTTTTTATACAACAAGCACATGTCCTCACAATGCCTTTCCTGCGCATGTCCAAACATTTATTAAGTGGTGATGGACACTGGACCACACTTTTGACCAGTTGAAAACAATACCCTTGGGCATAAGGCCCAGGGTAACAAAAACTGTCACACAAATTCTCTTTATATTTTAGTTACTTTTTCTGGAACTGACATACTTAGTTTAGTAGGACTTTGTTCAACCGAAAAAGTCCTAATTTGGATAATTTTGTTTTATCGCAGATTGCATCTTAAAATATCATTTTCTATCAAACTATAACATTGTAACTAACTAAATGGAATTTTTAAAACATTTATAGAGAGTTAAAACTGAGCATTATATAGATTTTCTAATGAGAAAAGGATTAAAATTTTTTTCCGTTTCTTGTAAAGATGCCAAATTACAAATGATTTAGGATCACTTGGTTTTGATATACAAACATACGCTAAAATGTAATAAAAACAATGACGTTTTTTAAAAAACATATACTAACTATTAAAAACTATTGTCATTTATAACTCATATTCGAACAACGGGATGAAATAGTATATGTTTTGAAGGATCTTGAAATTAGATCAAAAGTAGCAAAGTTCATTTAATAATAAATTTTATTTAAACTGGAAGAAAATGATTAAAAAACAACTGATAGTTTTTGTTATGAATGAATAAGAATTTCAAAATATATCAGTAAATATTTTCTAAAAATTTTTAATAAAAAACTAAAATGTAGCTGTTTATTAAAAGTTCTAGCTAATGTATACATTCTAAAAAAAAAGTGAATAGCTAATCTGAAGGTTTTTATTGGAAAAAGAATAACGAAGCATTAATCTCAGTATTTTTGTGTGTGAAGCCTCATGAGATGAAATGAAGCACATAATATTATATAAGAGTGTCACTGATTCTGAAACCCTTTCTTAGTAGCAACATATTCGATCCATATTTACAATCTTCCAATTCAACTGTTCGCTCCAATATATCTTGAGGGGCAAAAAAAGCATCTCTTTCACTCAAAGCCCCCTTCCAACCTAAAAAAAGGACTTGTATCGCTAAAAGCGAGTCCTTTTCTGAAAAGAGAGCGTCTCAATTCCTTTCATCGTACAGGAAACTGGGAGAAAAGAAAGAGTTTTTCTTTTTCAGTTAGAGAGTCTTTTTTTATGGCGCACATACTCTAAGGGCATAGGGCAAGAACAACAAAGATAATCGTTTTATTATTATTATCATTGTTATTATTATTTTATTATTATTATTATTATTATTATTATTATTATTATTATTATTATTATTATTATTATTATTATTATTATTATTATTATTATTATTATTATTATTATTATTATTATTATTACTATTACTATTATTATTATTATTATTATTATTATTATTATTATTATTATTATTATTATTATATTATTATTATTATTATTATTACTACTATTATTATTATTATTACTATTATTATTATTATTATTATTATTATATTATTATTATTATTATTATATTATTATTATTATTATTATTATTATTATTATTATTATTATTATTATTATTATTATTATTATTATTATTATTATTATTATTATTATTATTATTATTATTATTATTATTAGTAGTAGTAGTAGTAGTAGTAGTAGTATACAATGTAATGTATATTTCATAAGTATACATTAAGCATGTCACGCAATTTTCATAAGAATACAATGAGTTACTCCAATTAAAACACTATTTTAGGTTGGTTTGTTGGTTATGTTTTATAGCTCAAGGGCAAAACTTGGGCCATACTGAGCCAAAACACTATTTTAGGAAATTCGATGTCAAAAATAACTGATACTCATAAGGAAGCTAATAATAGTTAATATTCAGTTCCTTGAGAATTGAATGCATTGTCACATAATCATAATTCAAACATTGTGCTTCATACAATTGGACTTGCTTTAACTGTTCTGACAAATGGTGCAAGGGACAAAGTTCAAACAACCTGTTAATTACCAATTAATAAGAAACTTTTTAACTACCATTAATTTAATTTTAGCATACTTACAACAGTTATTAACAAGTTTAAACCAATGGTAAACCGATTTATTTTTTAAATGATAAAACAATTGTTGAGGAGAAAGAAAAATCTTATGTAGGAATAATAACTTTTTTTTATTGATCATTTAGTGAAATTAAAAAAAAAAAAAAAAAAAAAAAAATGTTTGCTAATAGTTGCTTTATAATCACTGCCAAATTTTAATAAAATAAAGTTAAACATTTAATGGTCCATCATATTAAAAGTTTTCTGAACACGTTTAGTTTTTTTAGAAGCGATAAAAAGTTTTAATTTGAAATATAACTAATTTGATAATTTAAAATAAAACTAACTTTTTTCCCAAAAAACAAATTTAATACAAGATATATTTTAAAACATTAAAAAGACGAATTCTCTCTCTCTCTTTTTTTTTTTTTTTTTTTTAATGCATTTCGAATATTATAATGTAGGATTTCGTGATAACCATAGACACTGTTGGAATAAGATCGTTTATGTCTCTGATGGCTATGTAATTTTTAATTGATTGATAGTTGTTGTTAGAAACCAACAGAACTACTGGTATTAAGGGGGTCCAGTACCGAAATTTTTTCAAAAATCCCAATTTTTTTTTCTGATTTCAAAAAATAGTTCATACATTCTTGAAGAGAATGATGTTTTTATCTTATTCCTCCGGTGATTAGAACGCCACAAAATTACCTGTTATTTAAACATCACTAATGGGCGTAACACCTTGAAGCGTCTGTTTAAAGTGCATTTTTCGAACACTAGTGTTTTTCGCAGATGTTGCATATTCAAATCGATATATCTCCAGAACCATTAATAATTGGCTATTCAAATTGTACATAAATAAAGTTTTTTTATTTTCGGTACCGGACCCCCTTAAGTCTCGGTTTTTAGTGGCAATAGTTTAATATTTTAGTTCATATAATTTTGAATGCCAAAATTACGAGCAAAATCTTTATGAAAGGGAGTATTTTACTTCAAATAACACCAATCTTAGAAATGTGCTAGAACAGAATTTTAATTTAATTCAATTTCATTAATTAATAATTTAATTAATTTTTATTTCATAACCATATGACATACAATTGCAGGTTCTGTACAGTGTGCTTTTTATATTTCAACTCTATAATGATCAATGTTTTTTAAATACTCCTGTCTTAAATTTTGTATTTAGAAATATTATAATTTTTTTTTTTTTTTTCGGATAGTGTTTTGAAATATTGTCTTATGTGATACTTTCAGTTTTTCTGCATTCAATACATGAAATTTTACTATTTAATAAGATGAAGACAAGTTTACTTAAAAGACGACTTTATCTCATCCTTGAAACACATAAGAAACTTTAGTTTTCGAAATGTCACGAACAGCAAAGTTATATTTTAGGAAACAAACTTCAAGTAAACATTCAGTTCAGAGCGCCCGCCGTATGTGACAATTTCAGATATATCTGAGACTAGTAACAGTTGGGCAAACCTACTTTTCTCTTTTGACTTGAAAGATCTAACTCTTTCTTGGCACGAACTACTTAAATGTCAGAAGCTGTCTCCTGACGTTGCCGAAGGGGGCGTTTTCAAGTGTATAGCAAGCTTTGACAGAGAGCTGAATACCAAGGAAAAGAGTATGTGTTCCTGAAACTGTCTTATTTTGTCGTTTAAAGTGTCAGCAGGTTTATTACGAACGCTTTGTCGTCACGGAGCTCGACAAGCATTGAAATAAGTTGGACAGGAAAGTTAAATGAATGAATCTGGAAGACTATAAATCTATTCAGTAAACTGACAATGATAGAATGATTATGTTTATTTTCATGTGTTTGAAGTTAACTTAGAGTTGTGATCGTTGTTTACCTGTTTTAAATATTTGAATAAAACAAATGCAACTGAAGTGAACGAAACTCTGAAAGTTTCATTAGATTGAAATATTTTAGGGTTTTAATGTATTGATAGTGTAAAGGGTGCTGACAGCATCTATTAAACGTTCAATATATCTTAAATTCAAATTTCCAGTTTGAAATAAAATTCATTTGCCTTTTCATACTGCTGCATTATGCTGCCCGAACCAAAAACTTTTTGAATAAATTATCTTTGAAGGTTCACCTTCTAATTACGTTTATAAAGTTTAATTTCAAATCATCATTGCAAATTTGCTTAAGAAGGTTAACTTACTTCAATCAATGAAATACTTTTAACTGACAACTTTTAACTTTTAATACGTAATATTTTTAATAAACGCGCAATAAATTTTGTATTTTTCTCTCAATTTACAACCTCAAATGTTTCCCAATAGAGTTTCTATTGTTGAAAAACATGGTATGTTTTCAGGAGCAAACTTCCATCCAAAGTAATCAAAATTTTAATAATCTAAATATCCTAAATTTTCAATTTCAAGTAACAAGCTTTTTTTTCTATATCCATAAAAATATTAACTGCAATTAAAAAAAAAAACCTCTAAAATGAAAATGTAATGAAAAAAATCTGGAATGATTGTTTTTATTCGAGGGGGTATTTTATTTTTATTTGTAGAATTTATATCTTTGGCTTAACTTTTTTTTCTTTTTAAATTGTTTTTGGGAATAAGAGTTAATAAATAACAGCAGAACTCTCAATCATAACTAAGATAATACTTCCATAGTATGTATTATAATCTTGAATTAATTTGAAGGAATAATTCAAAATCTTCGTTTTGAATATTAAAACAATACCCTAGAAGTGTGCAAATGACCCATCATCAGTTTCTTTCAGCTAAATATGAAAATGCACCTCACTATTATCTTTCAATGCCATCCATATATTAGATAAATTACCATCGCTAATTTCCTATTTACCCTTTTCAAAAACATAACAAATTTATTATTCAGTTTATTAGACTGACTTAATTTAAATATTTACCTCCTCAAAAAAGATCTCATTAAATTATGAAAAAATGTATTAAGGTCAGTATTCAAGATCTGAAGAGGTTTTAGTCATAATAGCAGCCGTCAAGTTTTTCTTTGTGTTTTCTTGAAGCAAACACTGCAGTTCTTTTAAATTAATCTTCTCCCCTTTCAACTTGTTTCCGGAAATGTTTAATCTCCGAGAAAGTCTTTACACGATGTATGTAAGAAACGAGAATTTATATTAAACCATTGTGTACGGACTGTCTTTTTATCCTGTCACTAAGAGTCCTTGAAAATTGAATTACTTGCCGACTTCATCTATTTCGATAACACTTTCCTTTAAAAAAATCACTGGAGTGCATTTCACTTAATGTATGGGATTAGTGGAAACGTATTTCTGCAATCAAAGGCATTTTCACTTTAAACATTGCTCTTTTAGCATTAATATTTGATGCGAAATATTTGATTTTTTAATGAAAAAAGTTTTTTTTTAGTTATGATATTTTTTTTATATATTTTAGAGCTGATAAAAGAAACGAAATGAACATACTTATATTGCAAAACGTAATTTATATCAGAATTATACGAATATTGTAGTTGAATATGCATGTTTAAAAACTATTTTTCTTTATAGAAATCATATAAAAACTTTCGGAAAAAAAACTGCCATTGCAAAAAGAATGAAACTGTAAAAATCGGAAGTATCTTCAAAAGAATAGAGTGATTTATATTCTTAATCGATTTTTAACAGAAAACAACCAATACTGCTTCGCATTGTATAAAACCCACGCCAAAATATAAATAAGAGTGCAATTCAAGAAAACTTTGTATTTGAGAAAATCCGACATTTAACATTTATTTAACAAATTAACTGTAAGTTGATATTCAATAGTTGTTCAATCGTTTTATTGTTAAAAATGTCCATTTAGGGTGATAATATAAAAGCCAAATAACTCTTTATTGTTAACAAAATAGAGATAAACCATTTTATTTCACTCTAATCTGAAACCTCAAATTGTAAAGTTATGTTAATTTAATTAAAGTTAACATACGAGAACAATTCCATGCATTTCACACAATCGCATCTAATATACAATTCGATTACCACTTTTCACAATCGAACATACATAATAATAATTAAAACGTACTTACCGCCCAATCCTCCGAAACATGAATCGATAAGATAACCCAAAACTTGCATCCAATAACTGACATGTATTCCCGGTGTTATCTTAAACATTCACTTCCTCCATGATACCCAGCAACCGCAGATATTCTAAATCGGAATGTCCTATAATAAGTACAATCAATGTTTGATTACATCCAATCCACCATCTGCTACAATGTCTCGATGACCCGCCATATGCTGCTCGTAAAAGGGAATTCTATCAAAAGGGCCAAGTGACACAAAACATATCATACACGGAAACTGCTTTTCATTTCTGTACCATACAGAGCCAATTTACCAGCTGTCGTCAGGGTTCTCAAGTTTCTTGCGTTCACGTTAAGAGACGTCAAATAAGTACATTTGGTTTGATGTTGCTTGCTTCGAACGCCGAGTCGTGATGTATGTTTTAACTGAGACTGGCGTATAAACATGACAAGCTTATTGACGCTCGGGTATGAAATGGTTATTTATTTACGTTTTAGTGTCGTCTCTGGAGTGAAAGTGTGTCAAAGAAATAAAGACGTCCTTCATTTCTGGGCCGTTATGACGAGGTGGTTGCCCTTATGAAGGTGAGTATAAAAAGTTATTGGAGACATTTTATAAAGGTCTTTCAGTACTCCGTCGTGTTTCGGAAAATCAGGAAATCGACATATTCTTGATGAGATACATTCGTGGCTTGTTTTATGAAGCATCATTTTCTATAATAATGTATAAATATATAGCTGTATCTCTATATGGAATATAGAAATATAATTATATATTTTAGGTATTCGTAACAATTTCTCTTTTATGTATTAAATGCGATTCAGCATGTAGTTGATTATGAGTTGACAATTAGGGAAAATATTTTCACTTTCCACCTCTTTTGCGTCGTGTTGATGAAAAGGTAAGCTAGTTTGAGAAAATAAAAAGTTTGAGATAAAGAAAAGAGATTAATTGATTGGTTGTTTGAAGTAAATGTATCACGTGTAAAAAACTTGAACATGAATGCTGAACGTGAACTGAACTACTTTTATATCCGGAATAAGAACAAATATGGTACATATTTTTCACATATATTTCAAACAATGACGCATTATATTGAATATAAATTTAAAATAATATGAAAAATAGGTGTTATTATGAAAAGCCTTGAAAAAATAACTACGCTAGGTATAAATTCGTTTTTGTGTTTTTTAGTTAAATATTGAATAAGCTAGTTAAAATTAAAATTTTCCATTCAAATATTGAAAAATTCCTCATAAAAATATAGAAAAACAATCAATCTTCTATACATAGTAAACGCACACAAAAAAAAAAAGAATATGTTTAATCTCTTATTTATTCTCTTTATATTGTAGATTATATTAGCAGTACACGAGTAAATATTTTATTTCGATTTTGAATTACTAGATAGGAAGAACAATAAATACAAAAAGTAATAGTCTTTCATTTTCATTTGACATGTACTAAAAACAATAGCAAAGTGTATGCAAGCATTATTATAAACAGCAAGCATGAGCTTTTTCTAACAGTTTAAAGCGAAAAACTTAAATGTTAGTGCAAAATAGATTAAAAAACAAATTTACCCTATAAAATATATACTACCAAAGCTTATTCTAACAAATTTCAAGATGGAACTTTTTTAGGAGTTGACAAATATATTTTCTCTATTTTAGGATTCAGAAGATTGCCCGAAAGGGTTAGATACTGCATTCTAGCATTTCATTGAACATTATTCACCCACAATTGCTCTTGATTATTAATTGCATATTTAAATCAACAATTGGAAAATTATCTCATTTAAACACGAAAAAAATCGAGTAATAGAGGTCAATAAATAAAACAAAAAATTAGTAAGTAATTTATAAACTAACTTACTTCCAAGGAAATAGAAAGTAAACAGAAACATATTCTTGATTAAATTTAAAGTAACATTTGTTAGAAAGAAAATAGACATTTGCATATATTAAAGCATAAACTATTATATCTCTAGTGTCTAAAGGCTTTTAAAAGGTATTCAAAAGAGCATCAATTTATTCGAGTGGGAAATGTATAATACATTTCTAATATTTGCTGATACATTGACAATTTAGCTATCATAGTCAATGAAATTGCTTTAAAAATCTCACATTTAATTATTTTCTTTAATTATTATTTCAAAATTGTCTCTATAATTCTCGGGAAAAGAAAAAAAAAAAAAAAAACCTACTACAAGCATTTTTACATTAGCGTATTTCTACGCATTTCAATTTATCACTTAAATATGAATGTAAAGCTTTTGAAAAACTTTTAACGGAGCAAATTTTCTATTCATAAACTATAAACATTCTTAAAAATTTGAACATATCTTAATTTCAAAGAAACTATATGAAAGAAAAGACTAAAATACAACAATTGCACAATAAAAGTCGTCAATCTCATTTAAAATAATTGAAACACTTCCAAGCTCAAAGATTTCCTTTAGACTTTCATACTTATGACCAGATACAAGCTTTTATCTCAATATCTGAGGATTTAAGATTCGGAAATACCTAAACTTTTCATATGGAGACCGCATGCGAGATTTTGACTCTGTTACCTTCCCCCGGACATTTCCGAATTACGCACAAAAGGTAATTACCGTAGTGCGATTTTCATTCTGGATGTGTGCTGTTTTTTTGCTCAGACAATTTTCCAAAGAATACTTTTTGGGTCTCAAAACGCAGAGATAAAATAATAATAATAACTGTATTTATGTATCCTATAATGAAATACTTTCATTACACACTATTACAAATCGGGTAATTGAAAGTAGCATATACATAATATTCTGAAATTATAGGAATTAGAACACTCAAGAGCTGCATCTTTTTTACTCCAGTTTTGAATCATGCATTAAACTTCTGAAAACTTATAATTTTCAAGTCGTTACAATGTCAGAAAACATTTTGGAACTAGAATTACTTATAAGAAAATGATCCTCTTATAGAATTTGTTCGGCTGTTTTTCCCTGCAAATTTAGAAAAACGAAAATTTCTAAAAGAGTTTCATATACAATATGATTTAAATATGTGTGTAAAATGAAGGGATTCATTTATTTAAAGACAAGGATATCTTTCATATTCAATTCTTTCCAGATTTCGGGTAAACAATGTTATTTATTTCAATATTTTGCTATCAATACTATTTATTTTTTTATCAATATTATTTATTTCATTATTTTTTTATCAAATTTTTTTATTATTATCAATATTATTTTTTATACTCATAACTTTCTCAAACTCCGTCAATGTTTTATTTTCATAACGACTGATTGGGTACTTAGAAGAACTGATCTCTAGACAGGTAACATCAATATTTTTGAATTTGATAATTTAGATAATACATTGCAAAGGAAAGGTGCTATTATTGTAAGCAATCAAATTTCTTTAAAATTCAATTGTACTATTTTGATCATGGGTTAAAATAATTTATTGGATTAGAATTACTATTTTTAAAAACTTTTTTAAAAATAAAGTGACATTAATAAATAGACTTTAATTAAAAGCAACATATCCTTACATTTGCCATTTCATTTATTCAGTAATAGTTATAAAAATCATCTTTTAAAACACAACTAAACTTAGAGAAAAAAAAATGATGGATATTTTAATTAGAGTGCTATAGACTGAGAGGTGACTGCAATTTTTGGACCCCATCTAACATCATTCAGACTTTTTTATAGAAATTGGAGAAAAGTTAGTAGATTACGAATCCACTGGCCTGCCGTGGCAAAAATGGCCGAAACTGGTCAAAAATCGACTTTTAATAAGTTGAACTAAATTCCATTGCCAAATGCACCATAGCTTGCCACATAATAAGCATTTTTTTTATTTTGTAACCCTCACTCTTTAATTTTCAATTAAGAAGGTTGCAGACGATTCGGATGTGTGGCTATGGCTTACTTGCATCTTTCACAAATGAGCCAAATTGGCAATAAACATTACGTCACTGATGACGTAACAGATGTCGCCAATTTGGCTTACTTTTAAAAGATACAAGTTTTCCAAGCCAGAGATCAGAAATCGTTTGCGCTTTTTCTCATCGAAAATCAAAATGCAGTGGGTTGCCAAACGAAAAAGTTTGTTCTCTTTTTGGCAAGTTATGACATATTTGGCAATCGGATTTTAGTTCAACTCATTCCAAGTCGATTTTTGATCAGTTTCGGCCATTTTTGCCACGGCAGACCAGTGGATTCGTAATCTACTCACTTTTCTCCAGTTTCTATAAAAATTCAAAATGATGTTCGATGGGATCCAAAAATTGCAGTCGACTCTCGAACTACTAGAAATACCTCAGAGAAACCTTCAACGCTGTTGTCAAAAGAGACTAAAATAACACTAGTTTTGTAAATGTTTTGTACTTCTGTACTATTGTGGTGGATTATAATACCTTTGCTTTTGTTGATAGAAAAATTAATAAATGTATTTTTTCCTTGATGGAAAAGTGTCAAAACACAAACATTTCAAAATGTAAGGAGAACATAAAGTGTGAAATTTAAATATTTTTAATTTATTTATAACTTTTAGCCTATAAGTTTCACAACATATTTCTAACAAGTAAGTTTTTTGCTGTGTAATAAAACTCACGTGGAAAAGTGCCACGACATCTAACCTAAAAATTGTTAGAGTAAAATATACGATGTTAAAATCATTTTAATTGTTATATAACCTTCAATACAACTCACTGCATATGTTTAGCAATTGCATTTATAAACTAAAGAAATTAAGTTATTTAAGGTGGTGTTTGTTTTGAACACTTAAATTTTGCTGTTTACTATAATTATCGAAATAACTCAATTCTTTACTTTTGCTCGTTCAGTATGAAACTTAGCAATGTGATCTAAATTGAGTTTTTAATTTTGAAATGAAAAGTGTTATAGTTTGTTATAATTTAATTTATATATTTTATCAAGTACCGAAAAATATTATACTTTTAAACAGAGTAAAAATAAAAAATAAATCTTATTTAATAATTTATATAATAGATTTTTATTTTTTTATAGTACAATCATATTAATAAAATCTAGAAACATTCTGATATAAATATTACAATGACTACCTTTTTGGAAGCGGATTTAAATTTAGGTACGAATTTTATTATTTGTAAACAAAGAAAATATTACAAAATATCTAGTTAGAAGCCTAAAAATAATTTTAATTATTTTTTTTTAATCAACTTAACTCAATTCATGAATTTAAGTTTTATAAGAAGAAAAATTCATGTTAACTAATTAAATGTCTGTCACAAATGTCTTTCCTTAAAACACAAGCAGTCACTAAAATATAAATCTTTCTCAACATAACCAGTGAAAAACACATAAATTCCAAAAGAAGAAAAATGCAAGTTACATAATAAAGCAAATCACCATCCTATAAAACGGATAAAAAATAGCACAGCAGCATGTCAAATCAATCACAAGTCCTATTTTTATTAGAGGAAGAATCAACCGGAACTTATTTCTCTAGTGGACATGAAACAAGATACAGAAAGGAAAAATAAAAAGGTTAACATACAGAAATTTGAACGGCATTTTTTTTATTGTGTCTCTTATTGTAGTTTCGCCGTATTAGTAGATGTTTCAATCAGACCTCTGGCGCCATGGATCATCTGTGAACACATTTTACTTAGACATTCGAATTGATCTTTGTCTAGACGTTCCCCCAAAACTTCAAATATATTTTGAGGTTCCTTTTGCAAATTTTCATCTTCCCATTTACTGTCTTCTAATTATTTGCTGCAAAATGCGGTCGATATTATTGAAATGCAAATGTTATTTTTAATTTTTAATACGCTTTTATTAGCTTCAGATGTATGTATGTAACGGAATCTTTGAACATGATTTTGACCCCCTTCAAAACGTCGGATTAACTCGAAATTTGGCATACTTATTAAAGACCGATGACAATTCAATAATTCAATAAGTGTGTCGCTTTATCACAAGGATTAACTCGTGTTGCCCTTGCGCCGTTAAATTCCAACCAACCAACCTTCACCGGAATCGAATCCTGGTGTGCCGTTTGAACGATAGTTATACAAAGCGTGTTTTTTTTTAGTCGCATTATCCTTACCAGGATCTTCAGGATTAGTGATTTTTCATATTCAGAGACACGGTAGTGTTTTGTGCCAAGTAATACGATGTGTAATAAGGCATACACATGACTTAAATTTGAGACAAGCATGTGACTATTGGCAGAAACAACTGGAGAGTTTTATACACTAACTAAAAAAAAAATATAGTTTACAGAAAAAATAATTAATAGTTTAAAAACTAAAAAAAACACGCTTTAATAGAAAACCAAACTAAAAAGTAGAAAATAATTAATAGTTTAAAAAACTAAAAAAATACGCTTTTATAGAAAAGTGAACTAAAAAGTAGAAAATAATTTTATATAAGTTTGAAATAAGAATAGAGTGATTAACAAGAAATATTTATTTTATCGTAAAAAAGCGTGGGGTGCTTGATGTCAATTGTTGAAAATATCTTAAAAAGCACCCCACGCTTTTTTACGATAAAATAAATATTTCTTGTTAATCACTCTATTCTTATTTCAAACTTATTTAAAATTATTTTCTACTTTTTAGTTCACTTTTCTATAAAAGTGTATTTTTTTAGTTTTTTAAACTATTAATTATTTATATTTTAGTTGTCTCGTTACGATATAAAATTTTGAGGGGAGTTTATTTAAAGTAACAATTACTTTTATATAGAAATTACGTGAAGGTACATTATTATTATTATTATTATTATTATTATTATTATTATTTTTTTTTTTTTTTTTGTAGCACAAAAAAGGAAAACTGAAAAATTAAACAAATATTCTGTTGAATTAAAAACTATATGTTTCTGTTGGAATAGTAAAAAACAAAATAGTTATATTTAAATAGTTTACTTTTGTAAAATGGAAGTGCATGCGAAATATATGTATCGATAAAAGTTGTATATTTATTTGAATTGTAATTTATCTGAATCAATAATTATATTTTTAATTTAAAACTTCAAGATAAGATCAGCTATCCCCATTTCACTATACTTTTTAACTGACTGATCAGCCAATACTTTTATTGCAATTGCCCTTGTTTCAACTACAAGTTAAGATGAACAAATGATCACTAAATATATAATTTTATTTCAATCTAACAATTGAAATAAATATAATTACATAAGGTGAGGCTAATTAACAAATTAATAGACTCTTTAAAAAAAAGTACGGAAATTGAATAAAATTCCAAGTTTAAATTTCTCTTTCTATGTCTTTGAGTGACTGTGGTTTTACCAGCTTAATCAAATTAACAATGGTTTCGAACTATTTTATGAGTTTTGATTTTATTTAGAATGTAGAGGGATGATAAGAATTTTGTATCATTAGAAAGTAGAATATGACTCAAAAACATTTTATAAAACATAACATCTTTACACAAAATAATTAGCGCATTTGTTTGCAATTTAAGAATTTGGATTCTATTTTTTAAGCTTATCTATTTTACCGAAAGCTGAATTTGCTTATAATAAAATACCAAACTGACTGAATGTAATTAGTTTAATGCCTGTTAATAAGAATAATTGTATAAGTCTCGTGCACTCGACACTCCACTATTAATTACAGGATTTCGTGCTGATTTGTAAATTTATATTTACTGTTTCTACATTTACAGTTTAGTTTTCATAATAATCTTTATGGAAGAGTCTTTATAAAAAAGCTTTTCCTTAAACAATGTGTTTCAAAGTTTCACTGATTGAAAAGCCATATTTCTCTACGATTAACCGGATATGTCTAATGGTTAGAATATATTAATTTAATAGAATTATGTTATTTAAGATGAAAAGTATTTGAGCTCATTTTAGAGTTCTAGGCTGAAGGCATTTCGTGTTTGAGGGAGAGGGGAGAGAAATAGATTTTAGTGCTATGATTTTTACTTATTTTACAAACTTCTAATTAAATTTAAAGTAAATTTATGGAACACACAATAAGTAACAAAAGTTTGCCTTATTTTAAGTGCTTTGTTTTAATACAAGTTGAGACCGAAAAGTAAGGTGACTGATGTCATAATAATCACTGTATTGTAAATTTGCAGATAAATACATCACTCTCCTTCAAAGTGGTTCCCGCCGTCTACAATACACTTCTGACTACGTTCATACAAGTTCTTGAAACTTCTGAAAAAGTCCTCCTTTGTGACTGTCTTAAGTCCTTGGTAACAGCAGCTTGAATGTCTGAGATGCTTGAAAATCGGTTTCCCTTCAGTGCCAATTTCAGTCGTGGAAAGAGGAAAAAATCCTTATCCCCTGATCAAGCGCCAGCAGATTTTTTCCTCTTTCCACGACTGAAATTGGCACTGAAGACAGATTTTCAAGCATCTCAGACATTCAAGTTTCTGTTACCAAGGAACTTAAGACAGTCTCAAAGGAGGACTTTTTCAGAAGTTTCAAGAACTTGTATGAACGCTGACAGAAGTGTATTGTAGTCGGAGGGAACTACTTTGAAGGAAAGTGATGTATTTATCTGCAAATATATATTACAGTGATTATTAAGACATCAATCACCTTACTTTTAGGTCTCACCTTGTACATTAAATATTCTTTTAATTATTCTAACTTTTACTTTCTATTGACCTGAATAAAATCTCCGTGGTAGGCATTATTTTTATTGTAGTAAAGATCCGAACTGACTAGCATTGGACATAAATAATCACTCGTAAAATCTCTAACCTATCACTCACGTGAAAAACGCTTATTAATCATATATGATAGAGAAATTTGCAGGCATTAAAGGGACTACCAGTGAATTAGGCCTCAGGCACGATACAAGTGGTGAAAGACTTGCGGCAGAAAGTAATAGAACGGTGCGAGTTGTTCTGGCTACGATGAGAGTGAAGGCGGTATTTTCCCTCAATTCCTAACATAACGTCATCCAGCGAACTAGCTGAGCACTTAGTTTTGAGTGATTATCGCATACAAGATAAATAATCTAAAACCAAAATTATTTAATAGTTGGGGGATTATTACAAAACATCATGTAAACATACGTTTTTGAAAAAATAATGAAATAAAATTTCAAATTATATTTCAAATACAAAACATTTTTGAATCACTGTAAACCGTAACCAGAACAACTTCCACCGTTCTATAGTTCTCTCGGTCTGCCGCCTGTCACACACCGCTTGCATCGTACCTTATTTTCTTTTAACAATAACAGTTTACTACATTTGTGCGTCTGTAAACAGGCTTAGTTTTGGATGAGACTGTTAACGTCCGAAAGACAGGTGGAAGGAATTTTTTTTTTCTCACAATATTATAAGAGTCGAAAATAAAATTGAAAATGTGGGGCAATTGATATAAAAGGTGTCAAATCAAATGAATACTCCAGTGTGTCTATTTCTTAACTAAACAAGTGTAAGTCTGATGGCTATGTAATAGTTGCTGGGGTATCAATATACAATGGAAATTGCTCAACCCGAATCAATATGTCAGGAATCATTTCGAAATCACTAGACTAGCTAATGAATTGCGAAATAGGAAGCATTTTGAAGAGAGTCATATAAATTCCACGATGAGTTTCGAATGTTAATTCCACACTATCTTGTTTCCCGTTAGTATTATAAAAAAAAAAATTTAACGATTATTTGAACTTTAAACTGTTAAAATAGGATGCAAAAATAAACAGAATTTATTCATTTCCAATTAAATTTTATCGCTATAACTTTAATATTTAACTTTTGATTTTAAAAGCAACAACATTATAACTAACGTTTTTGTCAATTGGAAAATGCAAAATTGTATGAATTCTAGAGCAAGACCCAGTATACTTAGTTTAATGATAAATTTAATATAGTTTTACGGTAAACTTAATATTCGGATTCTAAAAATTATAGTTTATATTATTAGCTTTTCTGTTTATAATATAAATAGAAATGAAAAAGTGGGTGAGATAGGTCCCTTTAATTTATTACTATTATTAAGAAGTTATGGAGAATAAACCGAGCTGTTGTCGGTACGAGAAAATATTTTATTCTGAACACATGAAAGGAGCGGAAATATATAAACACGAATAGTTAGTTGCATCAAGTTTCTAGTTCTAGTTCGTAGTTTCTAACTGTTCAAATCGTAACACTCCTCCCCATCAACGTTGAGGATTCCGTGACCGTAAGCTGTAGGAGTGTCTAGGGGTGGTTCAGGTGCAGGGTCCGGACGATGATTGTTGGATCATCCAGATTTATGACCAGAACCATATTCTGTAGCTACTTCGGATGAAAGCATGGATGTCGACACAGATGGTGTTGCAGACACGGATGTTGGCACGAGTGGTGAAGTAAAGGACACTTGAGATGTGGGAAGTATCTGATCTAGCGGACTTGCAAAAGAAGGTTCTTTATCCGGAAAGGTAGGGTTTTCCGAAGTCGTTGGAAATGGTGGTTTTGCATTCCTTCTTAGCATCTGATCCACATGGCATCTCTTTGATTTGGCCATCTTTGGTACGGGCTTGATAGGACATAGGTCCTATGACTTTTATCACCGTGGCTGGAATCCAACGTGGCTCTGGATTGTAGTTTCTCAGCAATACGGAGTCATTCACTTGAAACTGTCGTAAGCCACGATCTTCATAACCCTGGCGGTAGACAATCTCTTGCTTAACTCTCCGTTCTTCTATGAGATCAGGATGGAGATTATCCAATATTGTGCGAAGCCTCCTCCCCATCAAAAGTTTTGCAGGTTCCATTGTGGGCGAACCTGCCTCGTAGTTAGTATTAAGAAGTTATGGAGAATAAACCGAGCTGTTGTCGGTACGAGAAAACATTTTATTCTGAACAAGAACACATGAAAGGAGCGGAAATATATAAACACGAATAGTAATAAGTTTAGTTGCATCAAGTTCTAGTTCTAACTGTTCAAATCGTAACTACTATTATAAGAGATATGCTCATCACTGACTCACTTACTTACTTATTCTGTAGCGTGGTAGGACAGCGCTAGCCTCACACAATCTTTAAATTTCATTAAAAACATTTTTAGATTATATTTTAGCAATAATTTTACTGGTGACTTGAAATAAGAAAAATAAATAAAAAAACGTCTCTTACTTAATTCTGCTAATATTATAAATAGATAAAAGAAGCTAAAATTCTTTTTATTAAAATATAACATTTATGAGAGGCTCACTCCATCTTACAACTTTAGAGAATCAGTCAGTAAATGAGTCAGCGATGGGGAGCGTAACTCTAATAGTAAATATATTGACAGTGTTTACGAAAGAAACTTTTTATTTTTTTATTTTAAGTCACCAGTAAAATATTTTATAA
The DNA here is from genome assembly GCA_963978545.1 of Linyphia triangularis. Classification (NCBI taxonomy): domain Eukaryota; kingdom Metazoa; phylum Arthropoda; class Arachnida; order Araneae; family Linyphiidae; genus Linyphia; species Linyphia triangularis. Next base: position 55,937,894 of record OZ021722.1, on the reverse strand, counting down.
ATAATAAATAATACTATAAGAATTAGACTCACTCATTCACTGACTCTGTAAGATTACGTTATCATCACGTAAATTTTACATGCACAAAACTACGTAAGGAAAATTTCTATTTTAACATATAACTTTTTTCGCAAATATAATGTAAACAATTTGTTTGAATCGTGTGGCAACAGGGAGAAAGATGAGTGATTGCTTTTAAGTTTTTAGAATATACGTTGTTTTTAAAAAGATAATTTTTTTAACATTTATAATGTAAACAGTTTATTTCAGTTATCTCATATATTTTCTATTAAATATCTTGTGGAATTTTTTAGTATTAAAGTATACCATAAATATACGCCACATTTATAAAAACTATAACTCCCAAAGTGAAAATAAGTATTTTACACGGCCACGTCACTGGCAACTCCTGAGAAATTGTGTCCAATCAAAGAACTCGCTTAAAATCATATTGGAACTTCGTAATTTGTCACAGGTCCTCGAGTGGCCAGTGATGTATCCTCATACTACTACATCCTTGTACTATATCCTCATACCTCGTACTCACATTATCATACTATCGTAGAATTCAAAATAATACATCTGCCAAACATTCATTTTCTCATCTTAATTGTAGAGACGAAAATTCAAAATAAAAAATAAACCTTTTAATTAAATTAAATTAGTCATATCTACGTCACTATTTTTACAATCTGAGCTCTGATTATCTGCTCTATGTTGCGGTATAGTTTATTAATAGAAATTAATCTTCTTTCGATACTTTTCTGCTACTGATAAAAAGAACAGAAAAAAAAATCACATTAATAGCTCCAGCATAAAATTCTGCCATTTATGACTTTAAACTCCAAAACTATATCACATTTAAAAAAAAAAAAAAAAAAAAAAAAAAAAAAAAAAAAAAAAAAAAAAAAAGGAACCCAAAAGTGTTTTAGTGAGACTTAAACCTTTGTGCCTACAAAGTTTTAGATTTCTACAGTGGTTAGTTTTCCCTGGAGGGACGGCACATGCTGCAAATAAATAAATAATAAAAAAAAAAAACTTTAACTTTGAATATAATAACTCAAAAAAAAAAAAAAAGTTTGCATTTCTAAATTTTCTTATCAGCTGATTTTCTAAACATTTTTCTGGAAATTGCAAAATTTCACACTTTTAAATTCAATAGTTTTTTATATTTCTATCTGTAAGAAATAAACCAATGAAAGTTTTGAGAATTCACAGACAAAATTGCTCGGTGAGAACAAATAAATTTTCTAACAAATAAAATGTATTTAAATATTAAAAATTGAGAAAAAATTAAGTTCATATCAATTAATAATGTGGACTGTGTACATTATTGAAATTACATTTATGTTAGAATTACTTATTGTCCATAATTTAGAGTATTGTATTTACACAATTTCATCAGCTATAAATAATGTTTGTATGGTTGTAAAATAAAATGTCAGGCAATAGTACTGATAGGAAAAATCAAATATGTGCTTAGCATGAAAAAAAAAGAGAACGTATTATGGCTGGACTCTTTATACTATCAAACAGAAATATATTTTGATAAATATATTTTCATTTTGTTTTTGGGTATCCTGACATTCCTAGGGTCAATTTCTCGGTCTCATCCTCAAAATGCATCCTTACAGGAAAGGATCCCAGAAAAAGTAGCAGAAACCCAGAAATTCGCAAATCAATCCTATATACTTCAGCTTTAAAATGTTACATTTACGCATGATGAAAGAAATGCGAAAAGCCTCTTTGTATTATTTATTTATACTTGACATAGCTATAGTGATACGAGGCATTTGAATTCAAAAGATTTTTATCTGTCCATGCCAATGCAGCTGAAAATCACAATGTGAAGAATTGAAAAGCAGAAATCTTCACAGTTTTGTGTATAGTATATTTGTGTACTTTAATACGGATGGATTATTTCTAAAGTAGAGGATAGAAGAATCCTTCCATGACACAAATGCCCAGTAACTATAAAGATATGTATTGCATTGAACAAATAATAAACGTAAAGAGGTTTAGATGTGTCGGTTGAATACTTCGATGACACTACACTCAAAGTCTTAGTGTATTTTGTAGGTGTGTAAAGATGAATATCTTTTTGATATAGAGCGTTGTACACTTTCGTAACAAACACCACTACAAAAAAAATCAATGTTCTTTTTACGAATGCAGTTATGGGCCTTAAAATGTTTTTAGTTTATTCAGAACAACAAACATGAATCCTACACCTAAAGAGTCAGATTTTAGACCATGAAAAATGTTTGAAACACGAATACAAAATGTTGTCAAGTTCCTAAATGAAGCGTTAGAACTCTGATTAATGTGTTTGATACTCATATGGATTTTCTTAAATGATGTCATCCTAAGACGAATATTTCGAGTATATTTAATGAATGCTTATGAAATGTTCTTCTTAGTTCTAATGAAAATAAATGAATTAAATATTGCATCATGAATTTATAGTGTATGTGTGTGGACTTTTTTGATTATAACTATGAATTGATTGTTTTGCACTTAGAGGCTCTGGAATTTCTCATTTGACAAGAATGCTGTTGTTAAGATCGGATGACATGTTTCAACAAATCTGACGTTGCAATCCAATTTACGTCATTATACGGTACTAGCATGTTGGTTTAAATTAAGCAATGTGTATAGAAAACCAAATGAATTAAACATATGTCTGCTTTCTCAGCATTCATAAACTGTTCCATGACATTCTACTGTATTGTGTTTCATTATCGTTTTGAATTGAATGGTATTGTATTGCATTTTTTTAATTGCATTGCATTGCATCTTTTTTAATTGTATTGTATTGTATTGTATTGTATTGTATTGTATTGTATTGTATCTTTTTTAATTGTATTGTATTGTATTGTATTGTATTGTATTGTATTGTATTGTATCTTTTTTAATTGTATTGTATTGTATTGTATCTTTTTTAATTGTACTTTATTGTATTGTATCTTTTTTAATTGTATTGTATTGTATTGTATTGTATCTTTTTTAATTGAATTGTATTGTATTGTATTGTATTGTATTGTATTGTATTGTATTGTATTGTAAGCTTTGTATTTATTGTACAGTATAGTATTTTATTGTACTGAACATTCTAGACGTCTCTCATGCTAGGTGCTAATTTTTTGCTGCTTGGACGGGATTCCGGCCACTTAATCTGGAACTGTTGCCTTAAACTGAACTTACATATATTACGTGTATACCGACATTGTAGGACAAACGAAAATATTATTTTAATGTTCCTACTCCCCCCCCCCCCCCTCACCCTCTCATTGTGTTTTCCTATCACCAAAATAATTGTAAGAAAAGTATAACTTATTCATTGCCCGTTTTTCGTCTAAAGGCCAAAAGGTTATAAAAAACTGTAGAATATTCTGTATCAGAGAATTAAGTGGAATAGATTAAGCTAGTATACTTAAAGATTAAATAATTGAATAATATAACTGAATACATTAAATATATAAAGTGACAATAAGGAAATTTTGTGGGAATGTAAAACTTAATCCTTCTATATAAAACTGTGTATAGAACACTCTATCACAGCTCTTGATAAATGCTTTAGAACATTTTATGAATGAGTTACGATGTTACAGATCACTAGAAAATGAAATTTTAAGTCAAATTTTGCAAAAAATATATGGATACGGCTTGTTTTGCAATGTGGTACAGTATTGTTAAAAAGTATATTTAGCCCTAAGTTACACCATTACTTAATACCATCCAACACGAATTCCTTCCTACTATCCTGGAATGCAACAAATGAAATGTTCTGCCTTAAGTTGATGAGAATATTATTAGTTTTACAACTAAGTTTAATTGCATATTCAAAATTCTGGGCTAAAAACTAGTACAAAATATCAAATTAAATCTATTGTAGTTGAAACTTGCATGTGTGTGCTACTCTATTTTCAACTTTATCCTTAATTTCATTATAGAAGCTAAAGCAAGCGCAAGTAATAGATTAATGATTCAAAGGCATTAGTCAGAAACAAGTATAGCATATATAGTATTGCATAAAAGATGCAATAAGCGAGAAATCCGTCTTGATTTAATTATTCTCTTAGTCTAACGGGGCGAGGAAGGAAAGTCGTAGTAGTTAATACCTAAAATTAAATTAGCTATTTTTAAGATTGCTATGTACATTCTTAAATCTTCTTAGAAGAACAAACAGATTCTTAGGATTACACTCTCAGAAAATTATTTGCTTCTTTTACAATCCATACTCTGCGCTAACTAAACACTAATGAATTCAAAAGGTACTAAACTGTAATCAATGTAAATATTATTAAGCCCATTTTTCAACTACTCAGTTAAATACAAAGCGGAGTTATTTAATTGTTGCAGTGATTTTAAAAAGCCTTTTAAATTACCTGGGCAATTTTAACATTGATGATGATTTATGGAAAAATGTATATTTGTAGTTTTCAATAAATTTCCGAATGATCTTTGGAAACAAAGTTTAACACACCAGAAACTAGATTTTAGTTTTAATTAATCGTAGTTATAGTAGAAATTAGGCAGTCGTTAATAAGATATAGGGTAAGTAAAAAATTAAACTATTTATGTTTTATTATATTAAAATAATTATTAAATCGAATGATAAAGTAATAGTAACCAATTTCTCTTTATTTACTTACTCTAATTTTTATGTCCAAAAATTTTGAAAAATATAATACTATTTGTGTACTTAGAGAATTATTATATATTCTCGAAAGTATTTTAAATTAAATATTAGCTTAATTCAGCGAACCTATTTTTGTACATACAATACAGAAACAAATACACTCACTTCCAAGGATTAAGAACGGAAAGGAAAACCACGAGTTTGTGTTCTTTTATCCGTTCAATCCAAAGGGGCACGATTAAAGTGGTGCCACCAGCATGTGAATTGGACTGTGCCTGATTGGGGCAACGTTATGTTCACAGATGAGTCCAGATTTGTCCTACAACTCGATGATAAGCGTGTAAGGGTCTGGAGGGAACAAGGCATACGCAATTGGCCCCAGAACATCCCGCATTAACCGGTGAAGCATCATGGTCAGGGCAGGGATTTCATTGGGGTGTTGTACCGACCTGCACATCTTCAAGCGAGGCTCTGTGACGGCTGTACGGTATCGTTATGAAGTCTTAAACCCCCATTATGAAGCTGTAGGCTGCAGCAGTTGATCATTCTTTCGTTTTAGTGGACGATAAGGCGCGTCCCCATACAGCTGCCATCGTTGACGACTTTCTGGAGAGTGAGAGGATTGAGCGTATGGAGTGGCCGGCTTACCCGCCGGACCTTAAACCAATTGAAAATCTTAGGTATGCCCTGGGTCGTGCTGTGTGTAGACGTTTCCCACCTCCAGCCACTCTCGGAGATTTAGAAACTGTCCTACAAGAGGAATGGCGATTACTGGACTCAGCGGTGGTTGATAACCTCGTAACAAGCATGATCACACGCTGTACACTTTGTATGCAGATGAGGGGTGCTCACATACCCTATTAATGACTGTTTGTGTTGTTTGTTTTGAATTTAAAGATCATTTTGTTAATGGCGCAAATATGATGTCAACTTATAATTTTTGAAAATTCAATATTTTTTTTTCCCTCTGTTTGTAATTCTTTGTTTCGTTTCATGAATAAACATAGAGCTACTTACTTGTAGCATTATGTGTCAATCAAAGCAGTACTTATCCATTTTTCGCATTTTACCGCTCCGTGCTTAACTTTTGGATGTGAGTGTTCATTGAGGAAAAATAAAACTGTGCCTATATCATATTCTTTCAATAGAAAATGGCATATCAATTGATAGGAATTTTGTTCAATAACAGTTGCTTTTTTTTAAAGCTAATATAAAACCTTAAATTAACACAGTTTCACAAACTTTTTTTTATATAAATGTGTTTTATATTAATTAGGTTTTTTTTAACTTCCAAATAATAAAACGTGCAGAATATTTATTGAGTATACATATAGCGAAGATTTAAACTTTTTTTTTCTTGCTAATTAACATTACAAGCGAAATATCAAATTTTGACAAATCTAGTTAGAACGAATAGTTGATGCCAGAAAAACATTTAAGCATTATTTCATGCCGATTCTTCAAGGTTTCCATTTGAATACACTTCCATTCTTTCTTATTGGAGAACAAAAATTACATTTATTTGTAAAATTCGAACAGCCTTAGAGCATTTAGAGCTTCAAGTTAGCAAAACTATAGCTACACAATTCGGAAAGTTTATTGAAACGTGACTTGAATTTAAACTGAATATATCGCGGTATTGAAAAAGTGTGTAAAAATTACTAAACTTTTTTTCTCTTTATAACTTTTTACATCTAAGAGAGAAACTAATCGATAACCTAAAAGCCAATCTCTCAAAATATGAATCTTCGATTTAAGTTACCAACTTTTCGTTCTAAATCCATATTGAAAACTTTGAATAGTTACCTGCATAAGAAATCAGCTTTAAAGAAATAAATTTCAAGTTCGCAGTAAGTATTGTGCCTTCTCACAGGAAATTACTCGTATTCGAAGAATTCTTTTTCATTCACTTTTCGGAACACTCTTTTTTTAAAGTCGTAGTGAATGGTTATTTATGATTTCACAATATCCAAATCGCAGTTACATTTTTTTTCTTGCATTACTATTAATAACTATGATAAATTTAGGGAAAAAGAGAAATTAGCAGTAAGATTAAGTTTGAATTAATAGGTTTAAAGTGTTTAAGTTATTTGATAGTTTAGTCAAATAAATTATAACAAACTTTCAAATATTTGTAGAAAACAATAAAATATGTTATTAATCGATTGTTTTTAATTAAAAAAAAAAATCATTAAAAGAGAAAAACATATTTCCTTAACTTCATTCAATGTTAGAAGCATAGAAAGCATAGAAAAAGTAAACTATTCTGATTTCAATTAACTAGTTTTCAAAGGTAGAAAAGGGATAAAGCGTTTAAAATAAGGAATTTTCCAATGTCCCATTTCCCGTTGAGTCAAGATACAAAAAATGGGTCAATATGTTTCAAAACACATATTTTAACCAACCCACTTTTAAAAGATCAAATCTTATAATCGGGGAATAACCTAATGTCCAAATCTCATAAAGCCTTTCCTCTGAAATTTGGTCCAAACGCCCGCTAGGTTTTTTATACAAATTCTGATCTCGGGATTTAAAATATATATATATATTTTATTATATATTATACATTTTTAAAGGGTATTCAACTAGTTTTATTATAAATAAATATATAAGAAATTCAAGAACTCATAATTTAAAAATGAATTCCATTTTAACTAATATGTGCAGCATACTGCTTATCTTGATACATGTTTTTAAATGTAGAGTATTGATAGACGATAAAATGATAAAAATTAAATTCAGTATCATTAAATTAAAAAACTTTATTATTAACTTTTAAACACTGCATGCTGTACAAATTTTAAGTTCATTTTACATCATAACTAAAGGAAACTGTCTCCATTAACAATAGTTATACACGATATTTGATTGAGATAAAGAGTGATAATGCTATTGCATTATCACTGTGCCTAATGAGAGTGATATATCACTGTGCCTAAAGAGAGTGATAATGCCTAATGCTATTATAACTTTTTAAAAACGAATAAATCCGTTATAAAGACAGATACGAAGTATTGTTTTATACCTCTTGAAATAATACTAAGCCCACACTATCACAATCATAACCTGAATTTTTTTTAAAAAGAGCCATTTTCCATGGGCGCCAGCAGAATTATTTGCAGGGGGGTGCAAGACTGATAGAATTTTGCTTAAATCATTAATTTTTCAGAAATGTAGATTGCAATTCCTAATGAATTGTCAATTAACAATTATGCAATAATTTTCACTTTGATAATAAAAAAAATCACGGTATATATTTTTGAAAACCTCTCCTCTGCAGATTTTATTTGGTAACCAAACGCAACCATGTTAAAAAAGATCTTGGGCAATAAAAAAAAAAAAAAATTATGTTTTTTTTTTTTTTTTTTTTTTTTTTTATCTTCTAAGCAGTTCTCGTGGTATTCAAAAGATAGTGTTTGGAACACACAAAAGACACAAAATATAACTTATTTAAAAAAAAAGTTTTTAATATAAATCCTCTATACTATGTATTGTCAATTTTTAGCTGCAATTGCAAGTTATTGAGCTCTAACCGAGATTTCATAGTTTTTGATCCCTATGAAGAAAGTATCGATTTCGGACAATTTCCTAAATTTTTTTAAATTTTTTTTTTTTCCCTTTCTTTTTTTTTTCCGCTAAAAACTTAATTAAACAGATTGTCATCTATAGCGAGACTCTCTACTAAGTTTTAACTCGATAGGATGACAGCAAGCGAGTTAATTATACCAAAGAAGTGGTAATATAGTAATGTACGCAAAAGCGGCCTTTTTGTGACAAACCCAAAAACGTGATAGAATACATTCTCATTGATCACGAATTTATGTTTCAAGTTTCAGCCCGATTGAATTAAGGTAATTGGGTTAATTAGCCTTACGCAAATTTGCTGGCCACACATAAATAAACAAATAAGTTCGAAGTCATAGCTGCTAACTCTTAAATGGCTGAAATCGCGAACAGCCCATAACAAAATCATCAAATCTAAAGTTTAAAAAATTCACCAGAAAATTTTCGAAAAAGAAATATATCATCAAACAATAATCTCTCTAGGAAAAATATATTTTTATCAATAGTTTAATGTATCTACGGCTGCTTTCGGTGAAAACCTTCTCCCTTTCTTGTGTAATTGCCCTGTCGCCTATCCTCGAGTAAAAACAATTCCTCCAAGTTGATTTTGTATTCGGACCGGACGTATCCACGCCGATGACATCAAGTAGGTGGCAGGGGTCCTCACACTAGTAAATTTTCGAGCCCTCTACCTACTCAATTTTTTCGTCAAAATAAGAAAAAAGTACTTTTATGCTTAGCAACTTAGGAATACTAAAAAATAGGAAATCAAATGTTGAATTATGTAATGCGACTTAAGGGAAAATAAACTTTAATCAAAATGTACTAAATAACTAAAAACAATTATACCTTTTATTTACATAGCAGTCAGCAGAGAAAATCATTCAACGAAAATGGGTTGGTTGTTTTCAGATTATCTGGCGACGTCAGCAACACGAGGGCTATAATGCGCCGAAACATTCGTCGTTAGACAAGCCAACATACATTTACAAACACCCATGCCTAACACGGGACTCGAACCCGCAACCTCGCGGTCTAGAAGCTAGCACGCTAACCACTATACCGTTTGGTCGGCTCAACGAAAATGGGAGAAAAAAGATCATTTGTAAGCACACTGGTCGATGTTGCAATTTTGTATCTTATTTCCATTTTGATCTAAATAATTTTGTTTGAAAAAGAGTAATAATTTGCATTTTAGCTGTCACAATGGATGAGTCAGAATGATGTGATTTACCCATAGGATTTATCATAATCTCCAAAGGAAGCATACCCTGAAGTTAATATCAAAGATTTAAAAATACAGAAGTGTAATATTTTGTTTCTTTCAAGTTAAAAAAATAGTTAAAAAAAAAAAAAAATGAAACATAAAGGAAATGCGCAATTGAAATCTTAAAACCTACTACGTCTTATATCTGATTTACCCTATTTCCAATCCTCAATATTTCTAAATAACTGGCGCCTTAAGACCTCCTCGCATTGATCGATGCTTGCAATAGCAATACTCAGCCATGAAAAACGAAATAAACAAGAGTCATAAAATGAAGTTGAAAAAATTCATTGTAAGATTGAACTACAGTTTCAAAATAGCATATGTGCTTTTCCCCCCGCCCCTCCCCTTGGAATTTACTTTTTTCGCCAATTTTAATTTAATTTTCAAAAACCAGGGGGGTGCAAGTGCACCTCCTTGCACCCTCCTGGGGGCGCCCATGGCAGTTTCTTTTATTTATGGGGTACAGAAATAACTATAATTAAATATTAAAAAACATTCCAGAAGAAGTATAACGCTTTATAAATAAATAACATTCTCCTTTTGACATGTTTGCCGATAGGGTGGTACACCTTAAAAAAAAAAAAAAAAAAAAAAAAAAAAATTATGTCGGTAAAGATTGAATCTAAAAGAGAGATACTTTTTCAAACCACTCTTTCCTGTGTTTGTTTGTTTCTTTCAGTACTTCTGAGTATTGAGAAAGTACTAAGAAATTTATAGCTTGTTTTGTTGACTTCAGCAGATAAATCTTCCATTACGACACAAAAGAGATAAAAGTGGTATGCTCTTAGAACGGATTCGTAAACTAACTTTACCCTCCCCCCCCCCAACCCTCATTGCATAAATAATAAAGTTTGCCTATTCTGGAAGATATTTCTTGTGTTTCTTTGAATATGTTACATGGAAAATGAAAGAACTGAGGAAGAGTATGTCGTAGATTCTCATCTTAATTTAACTCACTTCAGAGTTGATTAAATACGGATATTTTCAGAAGAAAATAAAATTATCAAAAGTCTCAACAAATGAATGTTTTATTTTTATAAATTAATTATAGCAAAATACATTTCGATTTCATATTAATATGCAAGTGTAATTTCTAAACAGTAAACTAGGGACAAAAATATGAAAATTAGAATACTATCTGTCTTTGATTTGCAGTTTAAGATACACCAAAGCAGCAGCTATATCATGAGTTTAATGCCTTGTTTAAGATATTAGTAATATAAATCAAAATCTCCATTTTGAATTTTTTCTTTCTCTATAACAATGCACTGAAATAATATTTATAATTTAAATTGGTTTGCATTTGTTACAGAAAAAATGCTTCAATGTGTGGATAAGATGAAGAAGTTGAAATCTGAGTTTAAGAAACTATGCGTTATATTTCAATAGAATTAACAAAACTGAGTATTTTAACAGTAATATCAATACAAACTATATAAAATCTATACTTGGAGAGAAATTTTTGTTTGGCTCTGCAAAAATATATTATGAGAATTGAGGGGGGGGGGGGGACAAAAATTATCTAAAAGACAAATCATTAAATGAAGCACTTAAAAAAAAAATCATAAAAATTATTAAATATTATAAATATATTTAATCTGAGACAGTTTTAATTGTTAGAATAGGATTGCAATCTTTTTTGTCTTCAGTTTCAAATGATCAAACAATTATTTGATTAAACGTATCTTTACAAAACAAAAGTATATGTTAATATTAATCAATATAGCTACGTAATAATTTTGTCTTATTATATATTATATACTTATTAGAATAACTTGATCGGCATTTCATATAGTATTTACATTAAATGAGAAGATATCCTTTTACGGTAACATGCTATTGGTTTATTGCATTAATACAATAAAGTACTTCGGCATAAAAATACTGCATTAATTTAATAAATATCTAACCTTCTCTATCCAATAAGTTTCACAATTATGAATGACGTTAATTTTGTTTTTATAAGAAGAATAAATGTCCGTTATGTCATAATTTCACATAAATCAAATGAAGCTAGACGTATTGAAAGAAAATAAGACGCAAATTACTCGAATAATGATAAATTATTCGAATTTTAGTTGAACTTTAAATTTATCTTGAAAGTAAATTTATCATGATAAATTATAAGTATACTTCAGTTTTAAATTGACTTTTCTATGAGAAGTTTCCTTTTTCTTTGGTGATCTATTACGGGAGTTTAAAAATAAATTTCTCGTTAATATTGAAGCATAATACTAATTCGTAGTAGAATAAATATTTGTATTATATGAATGGAATTGAATGGCAAATATATTCGTTTGGGATTTTGAATAAATTAATTAAAAGTTTAGATATAGTCTAGGGTTGAATTAAATGAAATTTTGATGGATTTTTTCATAGCCATTTTTGAAAAGAAACAATATTTAAAATTTATAAAATTGGATCCAATATATTTGTTAAATTGTGAAGTTATAGCTTTATTGAAATAACTGGACAATATCTTCTTCAATTAGTTTTTATTTCCTATTATTTAGCACCATTTGGTTATGTATAAACATAGAAAATTAATGACACTTGAAATGGTCAGTCGATACGAATGCAAGCATCTCAAGAAATACTGGCAAAATATTGTACGATTTGCCGCCTTCGAATTAATTGAAATATTATATAAGATCCCTATAAATATAGAAATGCGATTAGATAAATTAGGATTTTCATTTTCATTTAAATAAGAAACAACTAAATTTTCAGTTTCATTATTTGTTATAATATTTATTGCATAGAAAACACAGTTTTCCTTACACTGCGAATAATATTTGTAGCCCTGAAACACAAATAGAGACATAATCCTCACACATCATATGCTGAAATAAAGCTCCAATTAATTAGAAAGAAATTATTTCCTCTTTTCTAATGCAAGAAATGTTAGGATATGTATTGTCAGTCGATTTTGTAGATGTATGTTTCAAAATTCAAATGTGATTGAAATATAATATCGAATATAATTTATTTTCTAATGAATATAACAATTAAACTTTTCCTTAGCTTTCATTAGGTATCGAGCACGAAGTTGTTAAAGAAAATAAATATTTTTTATGCCTATATTAAATCAGTTTTAGAATTTAAAAAAGTTATTTTTTATGTTTGAGTATGACTGAATCAGTGTTGGCGAAATTTTACTTAAATCGATCAACTAGTACCACGTTATCGGACGAAAGGACAAACATTGAAGTAATTCAGCTTTTTTTATGCAACAAACCCCCCATTTTTTACCTTTTCATATATATTAACCTATATTTACTTGTACGTATGTGCCTTACACAAAGTTATTAAACAATATAATTGTACAAACGACTATCTAAAAATAGATATAATCTATACATTTTATAAATACATATTCAATACATTTTTTTAATAAAAATATGAAAAATTTCTAAGTAATTAATAAATTTGCTCTTTATTTAGGCAATGTTTAATAATATTTATTGATCTGAAATGGTAGATATTTCACTTATCGAGAGTAATATTTCTTACTTTGTAGTTAGCGAAGGATAAAGTGGTGATATATTTCACATGATCATGGCACATTATGTGATCAATTCCAAAGGATTAATGCCAAAAGCTTCTTCACCCATCTTATAGTAGTGTTTTGAAGAGTCATAATCATTATGTTTTATCTGCTCGCGTTAGCCAGTAAGCACGCAACCATTAAGCCACTGTAGTTTATTTTAACTGACACTGTCTTTTCTCTTAAATTAATAGAGTACATTCTGTTTTATCCCTAAAACCGACAAAAGTGTACAAAAGAAAGTCGTTATAAATCCGTTTTAGAGAAATTAACGATGGAGTTGGGCTAGGGTAGAGACGCTTTATACAAGAAAAACAAAGATCTTAATGGTTTGTTTTGACTGAGGGTGGAAATGACGTCTGAATTACATTGTTATAGAGGAGATGTTTACTGCAACATTACACTGTGGCGTGTTATAAATAACTCAAGAATAAAGTTACGTTAAAGGGAATTTTCATGGAAAAAATTGTAGTAACTAATATTATGTTTACACTAATATGTGTCAAAATTACGATTAAATTAAAAGAGAAAAAGAGAGCAATTTTCAAGAAAGAAAAAAAAAAAAAACATAGAATCCCTTTTTAAAGTATCAATTGAACGGAGATATGTTGAAGGGAATATTTTCAAGAGATATCTTAGTGTCTTATACGAAGTTTAAACTAGGATGCATATAAATAATGACATTTAGTTTCCTTTAAAACATTTCTTTTTAAAAAAAATTCTTCAGTTTCTTTAGTTACAAAAACCTCCTGAATAAGGTTGATGTAAAAGGAATCATCTTAAGAAAAGTTTACAGTAAAAGAAGAGACGTATAGAGTATTATTAAGCGGTATTATCATGGATACAATTCTATTCTAAGTGTTATAGTGTACATGAAAACCAAAATTAAATGCTATAATTTATAGGGGGGAAAAAAGGAAGGACAAAAAAAACATGCATCTAATGACAGCCTGAATAAATTATCATTTTTAACCTGTAAGAGAGCATCAGTGCAATCTCTTTATTTCGATCAATTTAAAAAAGATTCTCCTTTGGAAATCCTCGATTCTGGAAATGCGATTCAGCATTGCAAGTATGTATGGTTTTCGCTCTCGAAATTTTCCTCATGCTTTTTAATAAAATGTTTGATTACTAACTATTTGAATCTGTTGAAGTTTGCAAGTTTTATTGTAGAAATTTTTTAATAATTAAAATTTGGCATTTAATTGCTCAGTATATCCTACTAATAGTAAGAATACGTTTTGTTGACATTAATACATAAAATATAATGCTAGTAGATATTTGCTGACCAAACAGTATAGTCGTTAGCGTGCTAGCTTCTAGACCGCGAGGTTGCGGGTTCGAGTCCCATGTAAGGCATGGGTGCTTGTAAATGTATGTTGTCTTGTCAAAGGACGAATGTTTCGGCGCATTATAGCCCTCGTGTTGTTGACGGTGCCAGATAATCTGAAAACAACCAACCAACTAGTAGATATTTTAAAAATGCATTTCCAAATACATATTATTCTAATTAAAACATATACTCCAGCTTCCATATAAATGAAACATTAGAAATAAAGTTATTGAAATGTAAGCTAGTTCCGAATTTTAATGAAAATATTCAGATAAGTAAAAAAAAATATTTGAATTTTAAATGAACTTAAAATCAACATTGACTAATTTCAGCCATGAATTCTAATAATTATGCAAACTTAAATATGAAATAGTGTATTTCAACATTTTGGAGGATAACAGTATTCTTATTCTTAGCCGCTGTTTCAACCAATCGGTACTGACTCCAATATAACCTTTCTAATACATATCTGCAGTATGGTCATCTCTTGGATCTTGTCAATAAGATTTTGTACTTTTCAAATATAAATATTTGTTTCCGTTTGGGAGCAAATAAAATAAAATCTATAATAATGAGCTTCAATAAAATCTATAAATAAAATTTTAAAAGACTACTTGCTTCTCTCCCTATTAGCATTTACTATAATTCGATATTTTGCAAGATTTTTGTCACAAGCATACAAAATATTTTAAACGTTGAAAAGTTTTAGTTGGGAGAACTAGGGATACTTAACAAAAGTTTTAGTTTTGGGTGTTTATTTTTTAATTTACATTACTTATGGGTGTGTAAATGCTGTCGATTTATACTTTATTAAGTATTTCACAATATTTATGAATATCTTTTTGAGGTATTAATTGTAAAGGAGGTAAAATATGAAATAAAAGAAACCTTCAACATGGGTCAAGTATCCCAATGTATAGGGATACTTGACCCAAGTC
This sequence comes from Linyphia triangularis, assembly GCA_963978545.1. NCBI lineage: Eukaryota > Metazoa > Arthropoda > Arachnida > Araneae > Linyphiidae > Linyphia > Linyphia triangularis. Next base: position 55,922,600 of record OZ021722.1, on the reverse strand, counting down.
GAATATTTGGAAGAATACAATTTAAATTTATAAATGCAACACTTTTACACAATAACATAACTTACAATAATTAGTCCAAGGTTAATACTTTTCTATTCTTGTTCAATGAGATCAATACATTTAATTTTTATTGACTACATAGTGTCCACTTTTAATTTTTATTGTAAAAAGTTAAAATTATTAGCAGTCTTAAAACTATTTCTGTCCTTATACAAGTTCAAGAATAAGAAAATAACCATTTATTTAACTGCAAATGTAGACTTGCATTAAGACTCAAAAATTTTTATTATATCATTTTTCATTGAAAACTCAGATGGATGAATAATAGCCTGAATTCGGTCATGCTTGTGTATCGTCACGCGGATTTGTGCATTGATTGAACATCATGCTATATTTTGAAAGGAGAGTAAGTTAATACACCTAAAGGTTGTATTCTGTGAAAATGATGAGGAGGGAATATAATACTGTTAGCTCATGCAACTTCGGTGGCAGACAACGACTTATAACTTTCAAGAATATCTATCAGTAACAATACCTTTTTATGAATAGAACATCTTACATACTTAACAAAATGGTGTAAGAAAAACAAAAACAAAAAAAATCAAAAATCAATAAAACATGTCAAATGCATTCGAATATATCCCTATCTTGGGTCAAGTATCCTTATATGCCTTGGATCAAGTATCCTTATATGCCTTGAATCAAGTATCCCTAATTGTGCATTTACTACATAATCCTGAAATGCAACCATTTGCAAGTAGATAAACACTATTATATATGTAATTGTAGCTAAAACTATGCAAAAAAAAAGCGCTGTTCGATTGGTTGGTTGTATTCAGATTATCTGGCGCCGTCAGCAACACGAGGGCTATAATGCGCCGAAACATTTCGTCATTTAACAAACCAACATACATTTACAAGCACCCATGCCTTACATGGGACTCGAACCCGCAACCTCGCGGTCTAGAAGCTAGCACGCTAACGACTATACTGTTTGGTCGGCAAAGCGCTGCTCGAAGAATAAATTGTAGCTAATGTTTAATCGACATATTATTGCACAAAATGCCCAAAGACCGTTTAAAAGGAAAATGTAAGCGAAAGTAAATTAATTAACAAGGAATTTATAACATTAAAGTTAAATGATGAACATAAAATAATATATTTTAAACTAAAAGGATGGGAAAATTTATACTTCAGTTGGTAAATTGTCGTATAGTATGCGGCTGTAAACGTCATCTTTTTTTGAATAACTGTATATAATTTTATATTTATTTATTTCGCTACCATAGGTTTTGGATTCTCTCAACTACCAAAAGCTTCCGATCGAAAACTATATTCCGTAAACACTATACTTGTCTATCTTGACGTAAAAGATGAGCGTTTATGCGTAGCATTAGGAAAATATTCTGTAGATGAATAACTTTATATGTCTCCCTAAAGTGGGTACGTGTTATATAGCAGAAAAAAATACGTTCCAACCAATTTTTTTTTCATGGTTCTTTGTTCCGGAAAGGTTAGAAACACGATTCTGAAATAAGGAAGCGCCAGAATGAAATCTCTCGTTCATGAAAATAGAATATTTTACGCTACTTTCACATCATAGATGGATAAAAAAAAAATCTTTTGTTGAGTTTTACGGAACAAAGGTCTGTTATAAAAAACTTCGCTATTTACTTTACTTTTTTTTTCTCAGGATAATAACATATAAAGCTTCCGCTCACGCTCAAGATTCTCTTCAAAGCAATCTAACTTTCGGAATTAATTTGGCTATAAAAGGAAGAATGATTAAAAAGCTTTTTGCCAAATTGGCATTTGGCTGGAGCAGTAAACGTTTCTCTCATCTGTCGGTTCCAATTTTCTTATTTCAATTGCGATGTCTAGATTGTGGACATGCAAAAATAAGTTTAACAAATGGATTGTAACATGAAAAGTGGTTGAAAGGCTGTCTTCGGGATTCTCCCGATCAAAAAGCTTTCCAGGAAAATAAGAAAAGTTAATATTCTTTTTATGTCATCGTCCCTTTTGAGCTGCCTCAGAAATCAATTACAACCCACGAATGCGAACTAAGTAAATTATGTGAGATTGTTTTATAGGAGCGGATTTTATTCAAACTTAACACCATATACAATGACATTGACTTAAAAACTTTCTACGATATTTCAAAACTCCCTCATATCGTACTGAAGGAACTTATTTTTGAACTTAACATACGCTGACGGTGTATATATTTTTGATATTGATTCTTGATATGATTATAAATAATAGAAATGACTTTTATTCTAAAAATTTAAATCATTTAAAAATGATGGCTCTAAAATAGTTTAACGGCATTATCATAAACTTTATAGGCTTTAAAATTACATTAAACTAGAATTACTACTTGACTTTGCATAGGATTGCAGAGGTTTCTAATAAAAGATTTAACCACCTCAGCGTGTTTCTGCTCCTAATAACTATATAATGAAGGAAGACATTTTCAGGTTTTTGAAAGCGATAATGTTTAATACATTTATTTAAAAAAAAAAATGTTTTGATTTCTCAGTTTCCCTTTTTGTGACAAACGATTTACTGGTTACTGGTCTGGGAACTGGTCCTTACTGTTCCACAAAGTACACTGTCTCCATTAAAGTAAAAGAAGTCTGTGAAGTGTGATCGGAGTTAAATTATTACACAGTACTCGTAATGCAAACTTAAAAATATAGCATGTCAATTTAGGTATGATTACTTTTTTTAAGTTTATTTCACACACCTCTTGTATTTTGTGAAAAATATTTTACGGAAAATATTTGAGAGAAAACGCAATAAAATTTCGGAATAAAGTTTGATGATGTAATAAAACCTACTATAGCCGCTTGGACTACTGGATTGATTACTTCCATTTCAATTTTTTGAAATTTTCTTTTTTAATTTAGTGTAAAATATCAGTAGTAGAATGCAAGTGTTAATATTATTGATTACTATTTCTAATCTATGATACCTATTTTATTACATAAATACCTGCTTCTATTTTTTATCTGGTATATTTTTCAAGAATAAATACTTTTTTACATTTGTTCTTTTACCATTTTCTTCTGCATTATTTTTTCAGTAAAAAATATTCTTATGAAATTCAAATTTGTGTTCTATAATATGGTAAATTAAAAGCTATTGCATAATTTTTAGCGTTTTCTATGCATTGTTACTTGAAGAAAAGTATGTACTATTCTTTTAAATATAAAGACACGTCATGTCATACATCTGGAAAATTCATCCACCTAAGAAAACCGGCATGGTTCACTTTATTAAAATGCAAAAACAACTTTGGTTGCTTTACCATTCGTATTACTTTGCTTCTAACAATTAGAGAAATATGAAAATTTTATAGAAAAATAGGATGTACATTGTTAATCACTGTGACAAATTGTCATCTTAAACATTTTAGAAAAATATAAATGTTAAATAACACTTAAAATGAAATTTCACGAAAAATAGGCTTTACGCAATCTTTGGTCCTCAATATGAAAATGATTGAGTCAGCTGAAGAAGTGATTTGGAAACTGTCACATATGTGTAGTATTTGACCTTTAGATTACGGAAAAATTATGATATTACAAATATGTGGATAGGTTTTAAAGTTATAATTCAATTATTTATAGATAAATAAAATAATTAAATCATTATACTTCTGCGTCTAACTTTGATAGAAACAGGAAATTTATTTATAAACCCAAAATTTTTTCTTCGCCCAATTGTACCAAATTTTAAACTTGATTTTCATTAAATTTCCACTGGTCTGTCAGTTAAAAGCGGTACATCTTGAGGTCGGTTAGGGGCGGTAGACCGTGGATTTGGTCCTAGCCTACTGGTATGTACGATAATTGGCTACTCTTGTTTATATCTCATTTTATAGTTAGTATTAATATTTTGTTAGAAGTTTTTATTTTTTTTATTTTGTCTAAACAAATTAATAATTTTCCTTAGAATGACCCATATATACTCGTTATAATATGGCATTTACATTACAAAAGAAATCTTGTTTCACAAAAATTATCAAAAATATTTCAAAATACTACTAAAAAACCATTATTTTTTTCCCTTTAAAATCACTGTTTAATGGATGGACATCTAATGGATGTTTTGATCCGTTGAACATATTTAGATATTTTTTCATACCACATATGATTCGTTAAATGTAAAGAGGAGGCATGTCGAATTGAAAACTTATTTACATTTAATTATTCATATTTTATGTCTCATAAAACTTTCTTCGTCTTCTCTTTTCCTCGTCATTGTCAATCACGTCTAAATAAGCTCTTAAACATAACTGCGTCTTACAACTTTGCTAAACTGTATTCCTTTCACGACAACTTTCAATTCCTTTCACGGCAACAAATAAAACATTCCTTTTAACATTATTGTGGAAGATTCCAGGTTTTTCAACACAGCATTAGTATTTAATTTTCAATAATTTAAGTCAAATAGATTTTCCAACGCTAATTTTAACATGCAAGGTTACATTGCAAACTTCCAAGAATATCGTAATGGTATTTATACTGTTCTTTAATAATCCCTGCCCATCCAAGTTTATGGCCACAGTTTCGCTTGTCGCATGGAAAACGGTTATTAAACCAGCTCAACCACCAAACAATAACCTTAGAACTATAGGAGAAGCTTCCTGAATTTCATCTGACCTAAAATTGCAACAGCACAGAGGAGGAATCAGGATAGCGTAGATGTAACATGATCAGTGCGACCCATGCTGCGTGAAGCTGAGCATGAATTTCATTAGCTGTATTGTCATGGCCCTGTTGGAAGAGTAAACACAGTTGCGGGTGGATTATAAGGCAGGATAAAGGATGTTTGAGTTCGAAGATGAGAAAGGCAAAGTGATTATGTGCGAGTCGAAAACCGTGGGTCTTTGCAAAACACTTTAAGGCTAATTAAAGATTTGCCGATGCAAACCTATTATGTATTCAGCTTATGAATGAGATTGTGGATTTATTTGTGTAATATTTACGTGTTTTTAGGTAACGATAATGGTAAAAGTATTTTTTATTAATAAAATATCTTTGATTAAAATTTTTCTGTCCTTTATTAAGATTCAACATTTGTAACAAACGTAACTTGAATTATAGAAATATACTTTCAATGAAAGCACTTTTCCAATTGGATTTTAAAGCTCTTCTTGTTGTAATTTACAAAAGAATTTTATGTAATCGTACTAACCGTCTCTTTCAAACTGATATCTGACACATGTCTTAAGCATCTACAGTTTAAGCTTAAACGAATTTCAAATTAACCCGGTCATCCTTTCTAGTACTCCCGGTTGTAACTTCCAGTTGAATTTTATCATGACAACTCATCTAGAAGAAACCTTTTATTTGAAATATCCCACGTATATGTGGCATCTATAGTCTTATATCTCTTAAAATAGTGCCGTCACACACATGAATGTGCGGAGCTTTTGGTAATGCTTCTAGCTGCAATAATGTAGGCTGGAATCTAAATAAAAGATTTTTTGATAGTCTAATAAGCCTTTTGCAAAAAAAATTAAATTGCATTGCATTGTTTGTCATTATATGTAAAGAAAAACCTGTTTAAATAGATTCTTATTGAGACGATAATTTACATGATTCTTCATACAGTCCAAAATTAATGTCACCATCCAAACTATCGATTTAATGATTCCATTACTCTTTAGAGAACGCCATTAATGAAATCATCTGTAAACAATAAGAACCTTGTATTATTATCCTTGAAGTGTTCTTGGGAATTGTTTCTTATACAAATCCCTTTATTTGATCTTAGTTGTTCTTATTCTGAAGGAAACAAAACCACAATATATTAAAAAGAATTCTAGCCAATTTATCATAAATTAATTTTAGCTTACCCCTCCAAAGTATTTTCTAAAAAAAAAAAAAAATACACATGCGCTTCTTAAAAGATGATCAAAGTTCAGACTTACCGCAAAGTAGTTTTTAAAGCATTTGTAATTATGTTTCTAAATTAAACAAACTCATTAATCATTTAAAGTAGAAGCAGTCAACTTTCAAAGTTAAATGCATTAAAAGGGCACAATTAAGAGAAAAAAATGCATTAATTTCACCTTGTTAATAGTCTTATATTCTTTCTAAAAGATTTTCTCAAAAATTCAAAATTTTAAGTGCATGCTTTTAATATTACCCCGTTTCTAATTGGAATTTAAATAAACAAAACCGTCTTGAAAGCTATTAAATTACAAAGAGTGTTTAATATCTTGTTCAGTTTTGGAAAAAGAGGAATCAAAGTTCCTAAATTTCAAATTTTGATAGAAATAAGAAAATGTACTATGCTAAAATTGGAATAATTAAACGCGATTAAAGTGACTACCTGAAGATTTTAAAAATGTATGTTCAACTGTTTTTAATGAGCTAAATTGTTTACTTTAGTACTTGTTTTTCATTTAGTTTTTGATTATATATTATGATGTAATTATCTTTAAACATTTATGTATTTCAATGCTTTTAATACTGACTGCTACGTTTTTTATACCAAAAAAATAAATTTTTTATTAAATTGTAACCATTAAAAACGAAGCAACTGATATAAAAGTAGCAATACTTCATTACGCTGTGATGAATTTACTTAGAGTTAATCATTACACCATATTACAAAAACAAAACAATTTTTTAATCTGATCATAGGCTTCCAAAAAATGTTTCTACAGCAATGAATTTAGTATCAAGCTTTGAAAAAAGCTTTAGATCGGATAATCACAAATTTAGCCAAAATTCTTCAGAAAAGTGAACACTGAGGAGTTTCCAAGCGGCCCTCAAATCTGAACACTAAACAGAATTTCACTTTCCACTACCTTATGTAACTTCATTTGCCTCCCGTCGAAAAAGGTCTTGAAATTTCTATATTTTTATATGTGGCAAAGAAAGATGACTAGGTTTTATGATATATATTTAATTGTTTCCACCAATCTAAAGTAATTTCGCATTTAAAAGACTTTGTATGCATAAAGTTAGTTGAAGTACTTGACCACCCCAATTTCATCATGCCAACTAATAAAATTCAAAATATATCTTTAAAACTAAATTCACATGTTTAATCAAAAACAAACATATATTTGATTCTTTCCTCAAGTCATTGACTGTGACGTCATTAAGCATAAAATCTATACCGGAAATAAGCCGATTGAAGCTCAGAACTATTTAAGGTGCTTGCAATTATTTACAAAACTTCATAGTATAGCTCTCTTCTTAAAGATAACACATTCCGGGAACTGGAATACACCAAAAATATTGTTAATAATTTTTAGAAACTCTAATATTGTATCGTAAGAAAACTTAACGTTTATATTAGGACGCCTATTGAATACTTACCACGATGTCGTTGAGCTTCTTAAAAACAAGGGCGACCCTTCCTAGTTTGTCTGAAGCTTCAGTGACAGTCCTTTTTTGACGCCTGGATCTCATAGCTTCATGTTGTCACGATACTGGAATGATTTATTCGTGGACATGACATCGTATAGGACCTCCATGCGTTCCCCTTAACTTTGATTATTTATCTAGAGAAACGATACACCTCTTCGAGACGCGCATGGAGATCTTATTGAGTCTAGGTAGTGAATAGGGTATGCAAGAGCATCTGGTGGTTGTCCAAAGATTAAGTCGCAGTGTAGTCTGCGGTATCTTCCAAACAAAATTTGGTATGATATAAATTCAGAACTTTTTTAAGTTGCAGTTCTGTAGGAAGATTTAACAGTTGAAGTTTCTGATCAATACCTTGTTGGTTTCGAGATACGAAAAAGAGATGGGGTTCAAACTTCTTCTATTAAACATCTCGACCATTCCATCTGATTTGAGTGCAAGGGAATTTTATGGGTCTTCTTTATGTCAAGTAAGTTACTAAGTCCAACAAAAAGAGCAGTGTTGAAATCTTTTTCCTGATGGTTGAAATATAACAGTAGAGGTGCCTTAAATCTGAAAACGCAGTTATGTATGAGGAATTCTGTTTCGGTTGTAGCTTTTTGGTTATTACGCTTTTGAACGTTTACTAGACATGACAACTAAGACATATTTTTACCACAGGTTGTGTTAATATAGTAGGGAATATCCAAAGCAATCTTTTCAAACGCTACCCATAGTTGTAAGCTTGCTAAAGCAGTAACCTTTCGCAAGTTAGGATCTTTAATTCCTTTCGAGCATTCCATCCCTAATCAGAAAAACCTTTTTTAGACTTTATAGAAAGTTTTCATGATCCCAAGCTATCCCTTGCTCTAGGATTTGTATGAATTTCTTCCACAAAGTTTGTATCTGTAAATAATGGAAAAACTAAATTTTCACCAGACTTATGCTTCCATCTTCACATTCTGATCAACGATAAAGTCATTCCATTTGGACATGTTCAATCAGAAGAAATGATTTAGAAAGAGAATACGCATTTCTATAAGACGTGTTTTCCTGTGGTTAATTTGCAACTTATATTCTCGTAAAGGATAACTATGTACCTTTCAGAATTCTTAAAATTCAATAGCCAAGTGAAAGACGCATGGTCAGGAGCTTTCGGCCAATAACTGTTTTCAGTGAAGCGCCAATATCTTTCAGGTTTTGACATGCTTTTGAAGAAATAAGCAATATTTCACTTCTGTCCAACTTTCTTGAAAGAAATGATCCCTTGACCTTCATTATTGATATCCGTGCGCAGAATAAATAATCAGGTATAAATTGACAGGAAATAAAAGACAGATTAAAGTCACCTTTAAGCTAGTACAACATGAATCTTTTGAAGAATGAGTATCGATTTAATCGTCAAATTATTTTCTCTTAGTTTCAAAATTACTTTTCTAAATGTTTCCAGACTTTCAATCAAGTTCCACCCATGATAAATACGAGAGGGAAGTTTCATAAAAGAGTCCTCAAAGTACACTTTCTATAAATAGTTCAAACATTTCCCATACATTAAACAAACTGAAAGTCAAGTCTTCAAATTGGCAAAATCCTTGTCTGGCTGCGAAGGCAGTTTTTAACAGTCGTCGGGATGTATTTCTTCTTGCTAGCATCGATCCACTCACCAGGTCCAGAAGTTATAACCACGGCTTTCTAGACAGACAATCTAGTGCGTGATTTTTGTAGGATATAGCTGTTATTTAGTGTAATGTTCAGTGTACGATCTTAGTAACCAACGCAAAATCTGAAAGAGCATTAACAAAAATGTTGAACAAATTTTGAATTTTCTTTCTATAAAATACTGCTTTCAAGTGCCCGTTCTCTCCAACTTCAATTCCCAATTTCAAGCCAAACGTTGTCGTTCTTCACCACCATTCCATTCAAAACAATGCCTAACCTTTTAACTCTCCTCATAACTTAAAACTACTAGTCCGATAGGCGTCTGCAAATTTAGGTACCTCATCAAACATCCTTCTGAATTATTTAGAGAATAAATAGAAATGTTAGTAGACCATGAATCCACTGGTCTGCCGGGGCAAAAATGGCTGAAACTACTCAAAAATCGACTTTGAATGAGTTGAATCAAATCCGATTGCCAAATATGTCATAATTTGCCAAATAATGAAAATTATGTTTTATGTGATATCCCACTGCTCTTTACTTTTTAATCAGGAAGAGTACAGATGATACTTATTCTCTAGAGAAAAACAATTCAGTCTTTTCAAAGGGAGCCTATGGCGATAAATATTATGACACTAATGACGTAATATTTATTGCCAACTTGACTGAATTTTGAAAGATGGAATATTTTGGCGCAAGGAAAGACAAATCGTCTGCAACCTTCACAATTGAAAATTAAAGAGTGATGGGTTACCAGACGAAAAACGATGCCTCATTATTTGGCAAGTATTGACATATTTTACAATCGTATTTAATTCAACTCATTCAAAGTGGATTTTTGAATAGTTTCGGCCATTTTTGCTCGGCAGACCAGTTTATTCATGATCTACTAACATTTCTCTTTATTCTCTAAAAAATTCAGAATGATGATTGATGAGGTACCTAAACTTGCAGTCGCCTCTCAGTCTATACACTAAATTGCTAATTTCTGTAGCTTACGAATTTTCACAGAAAAATGCATAAACGTATAAAACAATATAAGACACACGCAAGGCTTCCCAGAAACAACAAAGTTAACTATGAAGAATTAACGGATTTCAATGTATCCAGCAGTTGAGATGTTGAAATTATTAATTATTAAGGATTATTAATTTAAACTAATGTGCAGTACAAGTTATTAATATTTAGTAACTTTCAATAAAAAAATAGCAGAAATTTTGCATTTTCAATTTTTTAATTTTATACATTTCAAGTACTACAAATCTTCTACGCATCCCAGTTTTACGATGAAAGCCTTCTTCAATGACAAGACTGTCCCACAATTCTAAATCGGTATACACCCATGCTTAAAGAACCAAAATTGCAATTTAAGACTTAAAAAGTTACTTTATCACAATATATATTTTTATATTTTATAACTTTATTTATGTTATTATTATTATTATTACTATTATTATATATATATATATATATATATATATATATATATATATATATATATATATATATATATATATATATATATATATATATATATATATATATATATATATATATATATATATATATATATATATATATTTTTTTTTTTTTTTTTTGTGCAAATAATATAATAATAAATAAACCAGGCATCTCTCTAATTTATCTAAAAATATATCTTTAAATAACCATTCAATTATTTATTAACCGCGGTGTATCTGCGCTAGTAAATAAACACAGTTTTAATTGCTCATTAAATTAACTTAAACATCCAATTTCGCTTTATTAGCTTTATGTTATAACCTTGTCTTCACCTTCCACATCTGAAAACCATAAAATCTGGGAAAGGGACTATGTTTCTCTAAAAATAAACCAATTTTTGAAACCGCATTTGCATTTATACTGTATTCTCCTTGCATATTAAAACAAATGGAAGCTCGAATCGCATTTAAATTGCCACTTCAGGCGATGAATTCAGAAATCACGAATTCACTCGTGTGGTTTTCCATTATTCATCAAGGAAAGTCGATAAACTTTATTCACGTGAAGATGAATACATCAACTTTGTTCAGAAAACAATTGATTTTTGGTGTCTAGAATTTAGATATTTAACCTAAATCTTTCTTTAAATACAGTTTTAGTCAGTCCAAATTAATCCTTATTAATCAATAAAAATTAAATAGTTACATCTTAATAAAAATTAATTAAAAAAAATTCAGGAAATTATTATAAACTTTTTACTAAATCTTTTTAATATTTAAAACTTAAATAAGCATTAGTTTAAATTATGTACATTTATGCAAAAATTTAAAAGGGATTCCTCATTTTTAAACCCTATTTTAATTACAATTCAGTTTTCATGTAAATCCATTTTTCCCCTTTGAAGTACATAAATAACAAGCAGAAAATAGATCATATAGTTTCTACATTAAGAAAAGTATTATGTAATTCTTTAAATTTTGTATTATTATTTCTACACATATAGTTCACTATTTCACAATTATCAATACCTTTTATTTTCTATAACCCTACCCTATTTTCTAAGACTGCCCTACCAGAAGTACAGTCTTACTAGGAATATTGCCTCTTAAAAAAAGAAAATTATATAATTTTAGTGAAGGCATGTTGCAATACTTTAATACTTGGAGGAAATACTGATAATATTTGGAGTAGACAGAACCCCAAGTATTACTGGTTCCGCAACAGTTAGAAATAAATACCCTACAGTATGAACCACCCAACATCGACCTCAATCTAGATCAGCGTCAGCCACTGTCGCGGGCCGGGTTTGGCCGCGACAGATTTTTCTGCGGCCCGGCGGCAGCATAGAAGATTGAAAAATCAAATTTCATGGCATGGATTTTTTTTTACATAAAAGTAATTTCTCCAGAATAGTATGTGTTTTTGTAGAACAGAGTTCTCCACTAGGTGGTCAAAGAAACTATACATGAAGAAGCTTTCAGCAAGATGCTTTCCACCAAGAATGGTTCCAACAAATACTAAGAGAGACATCGACTCTATCATAAAATAAATTAAATGATTTTGACCTTTATCGTCTCACAATTGATATCGACTAAAACAGAGTAATCTGGAAGTACAGTTTAAATACTTTTATTAAAAATAATATCAAGTCACATTGTCACGTTGGAACAAAAGATTCACTTTATTTTTTTAACTTTAATGCTCCAACACAAGTCATACGGCCCGCATCTAAAAGTTAGTGGGGAACGCTGCTCTAGATGCTCCAACTACACTTGACAGCACCTTCCACGTCAAAAAAAAAAAAAAAAAAACATACATTTTAACCTGACCAGATTTGTTGGGAATTGAGTCTGTTGTTGATCTTCAAATTTGTAATGTAAATAATACTATTTTTTCCCAAAGAATCACCAAGAAAGAACACTGATGCAGTAAATGCTAGAAGGAGGAAATCATAAGTATTGAGCGGCACTCCAGAGAGAAAGCTCTTTTTTAAGAGAAGCTCAAAAAGAGACAAAAGAAGAAAAAAGAGCAAGAAACAAAAGTCATCTTTGAAATAAAAGTTCAAAAGGAAAGAAAGAAAAACTTAATGAATCTTCAGAAGATTGAAAGGAGGCTGGTGACTTCCTTCATGAGTATGAATCCTATGACGCGTTTGATACTTTGTGCCTACAGTATTAAAATAAGGAAAAAAAGAAGGTCTTTCTCTTGTTAGTGAAAGCAAAAAACTATAAGAAGCTGAATACAGGGGATTTTTTACTTGTAAAGGTAGCTGGAGAAAGATCATTAAGAAATTAAGTGATAATAATTACAGTAAAAGTTGACACTGCTACATTCAATGTCCGTTGTATAACAACGATAGGACTGAACAACCCAAAATGTGTGTATAACAACATGGATGAGTACGAGGTTAACGAAAATGACATTATTTCCAAATTACCTTCTCTGAGAGTGGTTGTCAGAAATGAAAATAAATTTCCCTTTTCCTTTTCATTCGAAAAGTGTGATGAGTGTTGAATTGAATTATGCTCAGTTTTAGTCCGTGTTTGCTTTTAATTTAAGAATTTGTGATTGTTCTTATTTTACTCAGAAAGTGTTCTATTATGTTTAAAAGTATTTGGTAAAAGTTTTGGTTTTAAAAGTATTTGGCAAGCCCAAATATATGGACATATTTTCAAATTATTAAACAGTGACTGTTTATTCAGAAATTGTTCTGTTTATTTATTACTATAATTATATTCAAATTTCTGTGTAATCAACTTTGCAAGTTGCTGATGAGAATATATTACTGATGAGTATGATGAGGAAAAAATACTGATGAGAAGGTATTAGAAAATATTAGTTCCTATAAAAGTTTAAAAGTTCATGTATATTTTCTTTCTCCACCCCCAGATACCTGTCCCTTGATTCGTATACCTTTGGAAGAAGGTAGAATAGGGGTGTTCTACTTAGGGACAATTTTAGATGTTTATAATTTATTATTATTATCATTATTATTATTATTATTATTATTATTATTATTATTATTATTATTATTATTATTATTATTATTATTATTATTATTATTATTATTATTATTATTATTATTATTATTATTATTATTATTATTATTATTATTATTATTATTATTATTATTATTATTATTATTATTATTATTATTATTATTATTATTATTATTATTATTATTATTATTATTATAAATTATTTCAGAAAATTAAAAATATATAATTACTAAGCTTGATAAATTTCCCTTCAAACAAATTTATAACGACGTTTCTGTGGGCAATAGAAAATAATTAGAAAAATTAAAATGTAAAAGTTTATCTTTGATAGGGTCTAAAGTTTACCTCTGGTCCATTCTCCCCTATACAGTGATATTCTTTACTTTATAAATTCGACAAAAATACTGATCAAATTCTTTTGAAACACTATCCGAACATAATATATCTTCCCTACGATTAAACTATGTGTTATTTACCTTAATGTCTAATATATATTGATATTATTTTTTGACATTATAAATACACAAAAAACTACTTTTCGAATTTCTGTGGTTAATGTATTTACCTAAAATATTTCGCTTAAGTCTCCTTTATTTAATCAAACCTTTTTTCACCAAAAATACTCAAGACAGGGGTATTCTTTCAGGCTATCGATAGGTGTGAACATAACTCTCAACAGTTTCTTGACAGTTCAATTTAAAGTTGGAGTAAACTTACTTGAAAATTGGAGTTTTTTTCGACATACCCTCAAGTTTATTTCTATACATAAAACAACACTTACACTCAAACAGAGAGCTAATTCTGAACCACAAACTTCAGAGATAGTGTATGAAAAACATTATTATTATTATTATTGTTGTTGTTGTTGTTATTGTTATTATTATTATTATTATTATTATACACACCTGACCTTTATTTAAATGCCGCTGTTATAAATATTTATTAAAAAAATATTTTTTTTAATTTTCCTTCCGATGGTTGACGATGGCAAATTACATAAAAAGAGATAATGATTTAACGGTTTTTCGGGACAAAAAAATTGCTTCTTAATAATTATCACACTGACTAATAATTGTTTTTGAAAATTAAAGGTGTGCTAATTAAGTTTTTTAATGAAGACTAATTGAGATAGTAAACTTCTACATAAGCTCTCTTTGTAGCTCGGGGCATGTCAAGCCGGGAGATACAGTTCTCGCCACGTGACATTTGACAAATTATTTGTTTTCAGGGTCTTTCCTGGTCAAGTGAAGATTGGATTACTGACTCGACATTTTCCGAGTCATAAAAACATCCTGAACAAAGTACTAACAGCAGATGTAAATAAATTTTAATATAAGTTTGTATGAAGCATGAAGACAGATTTACATAGTAAAACATTAAATTTGCACACATTGAATATGAAAATATGATTAAAATAAGTTATATGGAAAATAAAGCGAACAAAAAAAAAAAAAAAAAAAAAAAAAAAAATAGCATTGCGACAGCCGACCTGAAAATTAATAACTTATCTATAAGTTCAAAACTGAAGCCATTGGAATTTAGAGTTGCTTTTCAAAACATCTGAGGGCTTTTGTTTGATTAAATTGTGGTTATATTGTCTGGTTGCTATTGTCTACATTAGTATTGATTTGAAATAGATTTAGATATATCATATAATTGAAATTTAATTCCCATGGAAAGCCGGATAGTAATAGAAATGTAATTATACAGCAATAGCAGTTACAGTAAAAGATTGTTAGAAAAAAGATTTTAGAGCTTTCGACTTAGTTTTTAGCCATTTGATAAAAATCATAACAGTATAAAAATATCTTATAAAAATATGGTTATTTGAAACATCCATTTTCTTAAAAAAAATATTTCATTAATACAAGTGAAGTAAAGAGATTACTCAAATAACAATAAATTTTACTGATTTCTGACATTTCCCTAAGTATTATTGATTAGTGATATTTATTAGCACAGTAAACGCCAAGCCAGACGACACTAATTAAAATGTATAACGCGAAATAACTTACTCAGTTTCTTTTCATTTGTCAACTATTAAAGAATGCATGACACTTTAAATCCTTGCAAATCTAAAATTATTCATTTAAAAATCCAAAATATTTCAATAAACCGCTCCTATTTTCAAACAAATCAATAATCCTTCATATCAATGAGTAACAGTTATTGTTGAGTATGAAGAAAGTCGAAAAATTACCGCTAATTGGAACACTAAGCAATTAATAATACAGATTTTAACATAAATCTTTCATGTAATGACACTTTAATCCCCAAAATTTGTTAATTACCACATCACACATCATTTAATTTCCACCTAAATACCCATAACGTTTTTTTTTTTCAAAACATTTTCAACTTGATAATTGTATTCTTCCTTATTTTTACGCAAGCCTCGGTAACCAAGTTACCGAGTAAAATACCTCGACAAGAATCTTTAAAACTTGCTTTCTTTACTTAAGAGATTTTCGGCCGGAAAGCCTCTTAAAGAAAGTTAATCCTGAGAATTGTAGCTAAATCTTCAGCGTGAGATGCTAAATAAATTTCTAATTCAAAAATTGGATTGTTTCTGAGGTACTCGAGAGAGATATTTTCAAATAAGGAAAGCACAAAATCCAAATGCTATCTCTGAATATTATATAGTAATACCAATTTTTAATAAACAATTAGCCAAATTTTGTAAACGTTTGTGTCTTTTATTGGCACGACAGCCCCTTAAATGTTTAGATACAAATTTACATTAGCTTAAAGTGCACAATTAATTAACATATATTTTAATACTATTATAGTGTCTCTATTGGAATAATTTAATTTAAAAATAAATAAAAATTAAAAACTATAGAAAAAGAAAAGTGTCAAAATTAATTTTCTATTTATTTTTAAACTAATTTTATAGTTTCTTCAGAGTTGTTGTATAGTTTATGAATAATATGATTGAATTTTGAATAGCTCGAACGACCAATTTATATATGCTTATTAAAGAGAAAAGGGATGTATTAGTATTCGTTTTTGAATTAAAACTATTTTTATACATATGATGACAAATCAAAAGCGGCATTTCAGGCACCAACTCTCATCAAACATTTTTAATCGACCTCAGAAAAGATTATCGATTCGGCTTGTTGGTATACATGAGTATTTTAGATTTTTAAAGATTTTTTGACGGAATTTGAATCAAAGTTTTTGAATTATGTTAAGACATTTTCAGGGTAGTGACAATATTCATTAAATATAGTAAATTAAAAAATGTGTAGTTTTTTCGAAATCGAATGCAGCGACTTTAATGTAAAGCATGAAGGGAACTTACAATTTCCTAAAAAGAAAAACATTTATTGAATAAAGTGTCAGAAGTATACGAAAAGTCAAATAAAATGGGAATGAACAATTATTTCAAAAATAATAACAAAACTTTTAAATTAATTTGTTGTTTGAAAATTTGAAATGTGTAGCAAAAACATTTTTCGAATAGATTTTCATTTAACACATTTGAGAAATCCATAAAATTGTTACATTAAAATAATTTGTGTTTGTTTACGGGGGGGGGGGGGAGAGAGAGCTTTTTTTAAAGAAAATATCACTTATTCTTTTATTCTTTCAGATTGCTCAATACATCCGATAAAATTTTAACTTTGCAAATATCTCGGAATCCAGTCAATTCAAAATGAATAAAATGTTTTGTTTAGAAGTCTGAATCATCAAATAAATGGTTCTACAGTGCAAATATGCGTTTCAAAATTTCTAAAATGTCCGTCTGGTAAATGGTTAAAGGTATCCAATCATAACGAAATCTACCCCATAAAATTGAATAATGAAATTTTAAATATAAATAATTTTACTAGATAAACTCAATTTAAATATTTTTAAAACAATAATCGGAGTATACAACAAATCGCAAATTGAACATTTAGGACGTTTCATGGATTATGAAATCACAGCTTATTTTGTAAAGTTTTTTTATTTTAATGGGTGACCACCATTGTTCAATGCCAAGAAGTTGCTCTTTCCAATGGTGTTATTCATATTCAAGTTAAAAAAATATCGAGAACCTAAATTTAGTAGTTGAAGTACAGCATACTATAAAATCGTAAATTCCGAACTGTTCAACATTTACCTTTTTTTTTTTCTCTTAATGAATATTTGTAATTTTTCTAATATTGTTATGTATAATACTATTACATAACACTTCAAAAATTATCATTTCACATATTTTCTGCTTACTACTCAACTTCCAATGAATACCTAAAGTTTTGATGTCTCATACAAGAGACTCAATAGAAAAGAAATATTTGTTGTTGTTTCTTATCCCACTTGACTAACAGCAGCATCAGATCAAGTCCATGAACTCGTGAACTTTCAGAAGAGCAAGATCTAATCCAGGATTAGAGTGCAGCTGGTCCTTCTGGTATCCAATAGATGCTAGGGCATGAGCAGGAGTGGCCTGAACCAAGCTACACTTCAGGCAAAGAGGGAAGACTTTAAAGCCCGACACAAACCATAGAGCACGAAGACGACCGCTACGGAGTTTGGCCAGAAATGTCTGATTACTCTTACTGCTTGCCCCAATCAATGCACCTCCAGGACGGCTGCAAACGTACCAATCATGTTGGGGGGAGGGGGGGGGGTATTCTAACAAAGGAGTTAATTTCCAGTTTAATTCTAGAAACAAATTCCGCGTAAGAAAGGAAGGTGCTGTCAGTTGAACTCTTAAGGCTGTCGCTGCCCTCCTTGGCCAGTCCATCCGCAACCTCATTACAGTAAAGATCCACGTGCGTCGATACCCATTGAAAAAATATGTTATTATGGGCATGAAAATGAAAATTCATTACTAGCTGAATACCCGTGCTTCTCCACGAAATTTTACCATGTGAAATATTTTAATCAGCTATGAGGCCCCGCGTTGCGGAAATCCATCATTGGTGTATAGGCCCCAATTTTTGGTGCTTCACGCGCAGGTAAGTTCATCGCAACGCAAAATCGAGCTCGCTTCACTCGCTGAAAAAGTCATTGACACATAAGCACGGACTTATTTAACTCGTTGAAAGGATCATTGCTATACAAACATGAGCTCGCTTTGCTTGATGAAAGGTTCATTACTGCGTAGACATAAGGTCGCTTCACACACTAAAAACTAATTGCTACGTAAAGCCTTAATATTAATAGAAGCCCCTCCCTTGTCGAGAAACAATAAAAAGAATTCCCCGTTAATAACTATAACACAACACCCTTTTAAGAATATTTTAACACGTGATGTTTGTAAAAAGCAAAATTAGAACGTCAAAATTACTTATGTTGAAGCTTTCAGATAGGCCTATTAAAAGTTGCTTTTTGGGAAAATATTAATTAAAAATTCATTAAAAAACGAATTAAAATTTTAACATTCTTTTTTTCAAAAGTCCAAGTAGAAGACCGAAACTAATTGTGTTGAAAATTTCAGAAATGTAGCCCAATTACAAATCGTTTTGTAAAATATTTGTTAATTAATTAATTAAATAAAAAACCAATAAAATTTCAAAATTCTGTTTTTCAAAAGTCCAATTTGAAGGTCAGAACTACTTATGTTTAAAATTTTAGAGCTGTAGCCAAATCAAAAATCATTTTGCAAAGTATTTATTAATCAATTTAAAATATTAATTAAAAAAGAACTAAAAAAAAATTTAATATTCTGTTTTTCAAAAGTCTAATTAAAAGACTAAAACTACTTATGTTGAATATTTCAAAGATGTAGCCCTATTAGAAATCGTTTTGTAAAATATATATAATTAAAAAAATTAATTAAAAAGGAACTAAATAAAAATTAAAAATTCTGTTTCTCAAAAGTCCAATTAGAAAGCTAAAACTATTTAAGTTGAAAATTTCAGAGCTGTAGCCCTATTAGAAATCATTTTGTAAAATATTTATTAATTAATTAAAAAAGAACTAAATAAAAATTTAAAATTCTGTTTTTTAAAAGACCAATTAGTAGGCCAAAACTACTTATGTTGAAATTTTCAGAACTGTAGCCCTATTAAAAGTCGTTTTGTAAAAAAAAAATGTGTTAATTAATTAAGAAAATTAATTTAAAAACAATTAATTAAAATTTTAATATTCTGTTTTTTAAAAGTCCAATTAGAAGGCTGAAACTACTTATGTTGAAAATTTCAGAGCTGTATCTTTATTTGAATTCAATTTGTAAAAAATAAATTAATTAAAAAAATTAATTAAAAAATAACTAATTAAAATTTTAACATTCTGTTTGTCATACATAAAATAAGAAAGCCAAAACCTCTTATATTGAAAATTTCAGAGCTCTACTCCAATTTTAAGTAGGTTTCTATAGATCCCCAGAGCCACAGACAGACACACAGCTTGTTTTATTATTATAGATCACCAATGCAAAGCTAGTTTATGCATATCACCCGGAAAAAAAAATGGTCAGATTTTTTCATCTTTTCTGGGCTATCACGTTTGTGACAAACCCATCACGTAGGTGACTCCAGAAGAAGTGTCATTTTCGTTTCATTGACATTTACAAAAACCAGGTAAATATTACAATAATAAGTAACATCATTATCTGGAAACACTAAAATTTGTACTTTTCATCCGGAAACATAGTAGAAGAGAAATTAATGGTAATTTTCAACCTGATGTGAATGATCTGGAGGAAAATCGCATTATCGTGGGAACATTATTCTAGAAAAAGTTGCAAGGAAAAAAGATTTGAAAATTTTGCTCGTCAAGTGTTTATATAGAGATTAAAGGCTTAACAATTTCTAATATGTAAAAAGTATCGAACAATAAATTTTCATTTGTTGAAACTGCCAAACAATATGAACTGTACAGAAATGAAATTATTCAAATACTTTCAACAGCTTTAATTTCAGACAGACTTGTCAAATTATTCAGTGAATATACTAATACACATAAATAGAATATAGAAGGTGCAGTATATATATATATATATATATATATATATATATATATATATATATATATATATATATATATATATATATTAAATTGTGATTATTTTTGTAAGACGGAGCATCAGTCTCTCCCTTCCCCATAAACCTAATGTTTTATTTTTTTAGCCACAATTTCTGCTGAAATATAGCTTTGAAGCATATAAAATTATATCACAGGCACAACATTAGTAATAAATTTTCATTAAAGAAATTTGAAGACAAAATAACAAAGGGTTTTTTTTTTTTTTTTTTTTTTTTTTCCTTTTTACTTTTATTATGACTTTTTGAGCTAACTCATAATAATTTAAAAATTTTAATTATAAAAAAAAACACAAATTATTTTACCTTCAAGTTTCTTTAATGAACTTTTATAACTGATATTATTGCCTGTGATAAAATTCCATATGCTTCAAAACAATAGTTAGGTAGAAATTGTGTGTGAAAAAATAAAGATTGAAGTCAATGGAGGAGAAACAGACTGACGTACCCTCTTACAAAATGTATCACAAGTTTATAAAATAATTGCTGAACATTCTATATTAAATTAATTTGTACTTTTATTTTAAAAATGTTGAAATTTGTAAGGTTTGTTGCAATTTTTTTTTTTTTTTTTTTTTTTTTTTTTTTTTACTTTTAAATCCTTTTTAATTCAATTTCATTTCATTTCAATCACACTTTATTTAATTATTTGACAGCTTTATTTTTTCATATTTTATTTACGCTATTTCAATATTTTATTTTATTTTATATATTATTTTATATTTTATTTTATAATTTATTTTACATTTTATTTTATATTTTATTTTATATTTTAGTTTATATTTTATTTTATATTTTACATTTTATTTTATGTTTTATTTTATATTTTATTTTATAATTTATTTCATATTCATTTCAATCACACTTTATTTAATTATTTGTTAGTTTTATTTTTTCATATTTTATTTCCGTTACTTCAATATTTTATTTTATTGTATGTTTTATTTTATGTTACGTTACATTATTTTATGTATTTATAAAAGTTGTGATGCATTTATGTAGGCATCTATGTACGACATTGAAACTCCCCTAATTATACATTGCAAATATAATTCAAAATCCCTTTGTTAAACCGCGAACACATTTACCAAATATAGAAACAATGTATGTGTTCCTTGTGAATACTTCGAAACTTTTATTACAAAATAATTTTTTCTTAAGCGAAAGAATAAAATCTTATCTCTCAGATACTTTCGTTTTGAGAATATATACCGGTATTTAACCCAGACCTTGACATTCTCTACATCGAATATTACACAGAAATCCTAAAAGGATTTAAAAAAAGTTCCTTTGAAGGGTCACCGGAAACGAACGGAACAAACAACATTCCAATAAGAATTTCTATATTTAACCATGACCTTGACATTCCTTTCATCGAACATTACGCAAAGAAATCTCTTACCAATGAAATGACATTCACTTGTGCCTTCAATCATAAAACCCAAAAACCCTCTAAAAGCAAAACCACGATTTAAGTTCGACATCATACTTTTTTATTTCTATCATCCAGTACTCATCTGCCCCTCCAAGCATTTTATTTCGGAATGAGAACCTATTTTACTGTTCATTTTTATAGGTCTCAGAGGAAATGACCGCGCCAAGAATGGACGCCACCAATCCTCTGGAGAGACAAATGACCACGTGTGATGCGTGTGTAGTCACCAACAAAGATAGGAAGAAGTTGGTGATTTATGAACTCTTGTCCTGGTTCTGTTATTTGGTATTTCTCACGGACACTGCTTTTCCATCAAAAAAGGAGGCTGTTCTTTGAGAGGTAGCAGCAAGTGTCATAGGCCAGAAATGGTGTGATTTTTATAGATAAACACAGCAAACGCGGAAGGCAAAGACAGTGCGTTCTAGTATTTTGGAAGTGTACGATGTTCACTGACTTAGAAAAATTATAATAATCGGATTTACTTTTTATTTTCATGGAAGGTATTTGGGACACCAGTAATTAAGTTTAAGGGGAAGTGGTATGCTTTGTTAAACTGTGTAAGTGTTGCGAGCTATCAAAAAATATTTTTTAAGAATTTAGGGATTTATCTGAAAATAAATAGTTTGTACTTAGAAAATATTTATAAAGTTTTATAGATATAATGTCATACATATATCCTTCAAATATATTAAGTAACTAGATTCAAGTTATTATAAGTAGTTCTCAGCTCCTAGCACTTATCAGATTTCCTGACCTGAATGCTATTGAGAATTAGCTCTTCGACAGGGATAAACTCAAAACTAGGAATTTTGAATGCTTTCCGAATGGAACGCATATAATATTTGGCTATCTCAAATATAAAACAGGATTTAACTAAAATTCCTGAAATAAAGCTATTATTTGAGGAAAATTTTCTCTTGTTTCAAAAATATGATGTTTTTTCAGGCATAAACACGTAATTCAGTGCAGAAACGTGTATTCCGATTATATAAACACATCAGTATGATGATTAAAAATACTCAAGTTTTCTCAATTCCCTACTATAAATGCCATATTTCATACTTAACAATGTTTCTTTTTCATTTATCATTCTTCGCTTGAGGTAAACATGACATAAAATTAGAGAGATTGTGGAACGTTACACAACTATCAATTGCACTATAATGCTGGTCTCTGCATTTAGATGTGACATAAATTGATGTAATTTACTTTATCATTTTCACGTTTTCATTAATTTATAAGAAAAAATGGTCAGTAAGGAAATATTTTCGCCAATAATATTACACTGATCAAAAAACCGCTGAAATGGCGATACGATTTTGGTTAAGTATTACATTATCCCTTCGGTTAAGCAAACGGAGGAGAAATTGTCGAAAAAGCTCATGGGAAGAGAACTTTGTGGCAGACATTCCTTTTCAACTTTTTACCCCTTTATCAAATTTCGACGAGAATTTTGGAGGTGAGGATGTTCAAAACACTTTAAAAGGCCTTACCACCCTGATTTTTATCAAAATCGTTAGATTTGTATTTTGACAAATGCTGAAAAACATAAATTTTTCCATGGCAACTACCTTAAGCGCATGAGCCATTTTGAAAAAAATCTTGATGACATGTCCCAGGACTATCACTGACCCATATACTAAAGTTAAACATCGTAAGTCGTTCCGTTTGGGAGATATGTTGATCACAGATATATAGACGGACGGACAAGCATTTTCAAGCCACTTTTTTGAACTCAGAACATTCCACAACATGTAATAAAATTGCAAAAAATAATTGAAAATTCAATACTTTCATTGCACTATATTACATACAGAGTAATTGAAGTAAAATAGAAACAGTTATAATTTACTTTTATTAATAATTATGTAACAACTACTTCCATTACAATTCCGAAACTTATTATTATACCACTAAGTAGTTATTAATTCATAACAAAAAATTAGTAACAGCAGTAAGATAAACAAGCTTAAAACTCATCAAAATTCAAAGATAAGACCCGTATCATTCTTTCACAAACACAATAAACGTAATGATACAGTACAAATGCAGTACAAATATTTAACTTATCACTAAACTTCATTGTAAGAAACAAAAGAACGTGATAAATCAAGAGCCAAATACAATATTAAAAAAAAAAAGAGTTATTTTTCGTTCTAAGAAGGAATTACTTTTAGTATAAATAACTTGAGGTCTTAAAAAGAGTATTAGATGCATTTAAATGAGGTACAATCTATTCAAATTGCTTACTAAATTTCTTTAATGATGATGTCCTTCCTTAGCAAGTATGATTTCAAAGTTTCTAAAAGAGTTTCTTTGGAATTCTGTTTATTTTAAATATGCAGATGGTATTTAACAAAAGTAATAAATTTTCGCATAGAAGCTATTTTGAAGCTAAATCTGAAAGATAATAAACATAATTTTAAAAAGCGATATGGTAGTAAAGCACATAATTTAAAAAAATTATCTCATAATAATCACTTTATTTCCGTTCTAAAAGATATTTCAGGTTTAAAAACGGTCACGTTGCTACTAGAGGCTTCATATATTTTGTATGCGCGTGTTGAGTTTTGCAAAATGAATAAAATAAGTTGAATAAAATATCGTTTATTATCAGAGTTAAAAATTGATATTAATGCTATTTGATATTTTTCCGCCTAGTCATTGTCACAAAATATTCAGACTGAAACTATGACGTAATTCGGTTTTTATTCAAATTCAAAAGTTGCTTCATATTTAAAAGCAAAGAAGTAAAGTTTTTTAATATTTAAGTTTAGTAGACGAGAGAAATGAAATTAACTTTAGCTTCTGTACTAAAGTGTGTACAATGTTATACGATGTTCTGGTCTTACTTTGTATAAATTTCCACCTGAAAGCAACGTTCATGACCAAAAGTAACCTCTAGTTATAGTTGATTTATTTTAAATTGTTGAAAACAGCATCGTGTTATAAAAAAAGGATATTCATTAAAAATAAAACAAAAGTTTTAACCTTCAAGTACTGAAAATTTCATCTGCTATTTATCATTGTGCCCATCCCAAAAATTAATTTTGCAGAAGTGATAGATTTTGTAGTACTCGGAGACTAATAACTATAACAGAAATCATCCAAAAGTTGGTTTATAAGGGTAAATTCCTTATCAACATTTTATAATTGTCAAACAGTTAATTATTAGAATCATAAATGTTAAAATGTTAAGTATTTTAAAGTCAAACTTTTGCAGTTAACAAATAGTTATCGAGGAGTAAAGTCACTTTTTACATCAAATTCAAACAAACAAATTCTTAAAAAGTTTTTATTTTTAATTAATGATGTAAACATCCTCGTTATCAACAAACTTTTGTCATTTAGTATGTACATTTTCAATGCAGGATCGATACAAATCAATTGGCGTTTAAGCAAAATATCTGGAGATTGCATTTTGGATATCATTCAAATTTAATTTTTTTTTTTTTTTTTTTGTCAAATAGAAAGTGTTATAGCGGTGGGAATAAATGGAAATCCGATGGTGCAATGTCAGACGAGCAGGGTGGGTGAGGTAGTACCTCCCACTCTAATTCATTATATTTATATACAAAAACTTATTCGTCAAAAAAGACTGAAATTTTCAATTGGAAGTGTTATCGGCGTAAATAGAAAAGACGTTTTTGAAAAGCACGATCTTAAAAAAAAAATTCCTACACTTGTGTTCTCATCAAAACAATACATTTTAAAATCAAAGAACATGAAACAAAATGTTAGTTATTTTAAATTTTATAAAATTAAAAAACTTCTGAATTCTATTTAATCAAATGAAACTCTGAAAGGAATAAATTATATTTTTTAGTATTGCTAATTGAGAAACTTTGTCCATTTTTGCACTTCAACTTCAAAGATATAAAATTTCAACAAGCTTGAGGAAGACACTAAAATATCAAAATTCAGTCGAAGGTTTATTAGATCCAATTTATAGCACTATTTTATTTTGTTCTGCTGTAGCTCTTCTGCAGCTGGCCCATTTTTTTTTTTTTTTTTTTTTTGAATTAAAAACTGAAGGCAAACTCATAATGAAACAATCAATAATGAAACATTAAAGTTTTTAAGTTATCAAGAGTTCAATTATATCCTGTCCTGGCAGTTAGTTTATCTGTTCTCGTCTCTGAGGACTGGACTCTCATTTTTCTAACTATTCGGAAACTCACTCATTGGCTGGAGGGCGAGAAGTGTGTTCGATAATTTCATTTGGATACATTTAAGAATGAGAAAGGTCAAGCACATACACCCCCATTGGAGCTGGTTGGTGAAGCGCTTTTTGTAGCGGTGGCATCTCAAGTGTCATAAGTCCTTCCTTGTCTGTCAAGCCGGTCACGAGTAAGATCAGAAAGTGTCACCATGTCTGGCTTTCCATAACAAATAATTTACAATGAGCACTTTCAGATCTTTGTTAACATCAGACACCGAGTCTTCGATGGTATAGCTGGCAATACAGGGAAGAAATGTCGTAACACTGCAGTTTGAGTCTCCATTTCCTCTTAAAAATCAGTGTTTCAGTATAACCTTATTATAAAAAAATGCTTGAATCATTTCTATTCAAGTTTTCATGAAAAATATATCAATTCCGCGTTTTTTCTTTTATTCCGAGATTTGAAACTCTGTGATTATCATCATCCCAAGCAATCAAAATATGTGCCAAAATTTTTTCTTTGGTGATTTTATAATCACCATGCCATCCTTATTAAAATATATATGGTTTTAATTTATACACTTTAATTTTGTCAATCTATTGTCTTTCCATCTTTCTTTTTGTTTTCTTAGGGAAGAGTAGAACTACGGCCAGGTAAAGTGCTAATGAATTCCTCGGTGTTTAATCTTTAATCAAGGGAAATTATCTTTTCACTTAGAAACAAGAAGGTAAAATAGCGTCAGTTTTTCAATGATTTATGAGGTAACCTTAACAATCAAAATCACAAAATTCCATTGAAAATTAAAATTAAAACTGATAGTGGTGGGCAATCTTTGTTACATTCCTACAAAACGGTAATAATAAATAATACTTATCAGATTTTACATTAATTCTATAAGTTTAACTTCGTATACTTCAAAACTGACATCATCTCAAAGAATTTACATTTTTCGAATGATATACAACCATGTAACGTATCTCATCTCAGCATGTTGAAAATGACCTAACTAATTATCATGACTCATTGTAGTGTAACAGTGTCCATTTGAATAGCAATCTGAAGTGATAAATATCTTTATTCAAGAATGCGTAAAGTTACCTCAATGAGCAATGCAACTCCAGTTGACATGCTGGTACATATTAATCAATATGATTATATCCATTGTGCATATTCGTTTAATTTTCCGAAATAATTAAGTACCACTTTGAGATGTTTTGAGCTATAGTAAGTCACAATACATTCATAGTTTCTCTATCTGAAACAGTAGTAACTGTAGACTTTTTTAGCATTTTATCACTTGCATTTTATTTAAACGCAAAAGATAGAAACAATATAAATTTCCTTAGAAATATACACACGCGTGAAATTTCTCCATCGAAATGCCATGTTTACTGATTTGGTAGACGCCTTAAAATTCTCATGTAGGAAGATTCTAGACACTCTCATTCCTTCGTCAGCAACAGCTGGTTAGGATTAAATTACTGGATGATAAAGTGTAATTTAATGAAAAGAAAATTAATGTGATGAAGTTTTTATAATGTTTGCATTACGTTTCTTCTAATTAATCCTCAGACAAAGTTAGTATTAATTAAGTCTTTGAAGTTACCAAAGCTTTGCAAGTATGTGTTTACAGATAATTAAATAACCGGATTTCTCTTAAGTAAAAAAAAGATTTTTTTTTTTTATCTAAGATAATGAAGTTCATGCAGAAAGCACATTTATCGTGAAAATCATTTTACCAAACGGTTTACAATTAAAGCTTGTACAAAAAGTAATTAATATTCAGGCAAAATATATAAACAAGAAAATTTATGATTTTTTTTTAATTTTTTATACATATATTTTTTTTTTTTATTTATACTGTTGGCCTAGTTAAATAATCGAATTGAATATTTACAGTAATAGTAGGAAAAAGTTGCTTATATTGAACCACTTTGACGGATTTTTTTTATTTCCCAAATTTAATATTATTTTTTATTCCGGCTTAATTAGAGTGTAATAAACAAATATCATTACCAAACTATGAAGTGTATGAGTTTTGGCATCTAAATAGTGCCACCAGCTTTTGAAAATTAATATCTTCAATTATACCCGACCAGACATTTTGCATACGAAAAAAACTAATTGGTATAAATTCGTAATATGAAAACCATGTAATCATACAATATTCCTCCCTTAAACAGCTTGACAGCTTAAAGTTCCAATTAAAATTATTTATAATAGTAATTTAAATGACTTTCAGTGGGTTTTTTTCATGTATAATTTCCTAATTTTCTGAATAGTATGCATGATAAATTTTATTGAAAACCTTCGAATAGTCGCAATAAAGCTTAAAACAAATGCATTTTTATTATAACCATATCGTATAAAATTATTTTTCTAACGTTTAGCTCTTGGAAAAGGTAATACATTATAATTCTCCATCGTTTTTATGTATTTTTATTTTATAGAAAAGGATAATGGTTTTTTTTTTGTTTTTTTTTTACTTAAGAAACAGCTTTTGTGCTTTTTTAAATTTTCGAAAACATAAAATCTCTTACATAAATAAATCAAACACTATGTATTTGTTAAATAATATTAGAAAATTGTTTAATGGATTCTAATCTAGTTACAAACGAAAAAAATTCAAAAGCAACCCACTGAAAGCTTGTACACATTTTCTCTACTGGAAAACTCACTAGGTACAACATGCTTTTATTTTGCTATGGGAACATTCTTGTAAAAATAAAGCACAGGCGCATTAAAATTATTTTAAAATGTTGAATTTGATAATCTATGCTTCAAAGCTAAAAGTTAAAGATAGTACAAACTTTTAATCCAGCAAACTCTTTCAATATTCTATAAGTTTTTTTAAATGAATTCTTAGATTTGAATTTCTGGTGCAAATAAAAAAAAATTGAATAAAATCTTCTAAAACATAATGTGTTCATATATAAAGAATTAAATGAATATCGAATGCCAAACAAATTTTATTCTAGGGTAATCTTCAAGAAATTGTACGAAGTTATAATAACCACACAAAAAATGAAGTCACATAAATTGTTCGCATTCTACCTTTATCAAGTCTTTCAATATTATTTTCAAGTCTGTATTACTTAGAAAAACTATTGATTCCATTGTAAAGTAATACCATTAATCTTTCTATAACATTCACCTTCAAATATGAAATCACCTTCAAAGAATAATAACAATCGAAGGTTTACAAAACTCAAATACGAAGCCTTTCAAAATACAAACTTATTATTTATATCTTAAAGTGCTTAAATGTACCTCAAAAGTTTATTGATGAAATGAAGTTTCGTGATTCCCAAAAATGTTGAATGCAGAATTTTGTGAAATATTCATTAAACCGTACAAAAGGAAAATTGCACATACTTATTACAATAAAAATAAAATTAAACATGCTTTTTCACAGAACATGAGTATTTGAAAATTAGTTACGCGTCGTAACTTTATTTTTTTCTTAGCATTGGTAATAGGTGACCATAGTAAGTAAACTTTCAAAACAGTTAAAATGTGCTTTACTTTCTAGATAATTATAGAAAATCAAGAGGTATAGTATTTTTCAAATTCTAATGAATATTAAGAATAATATTTTGCTTTTCAACAGTTCCCTAGTTCCGGAATTTTCGGTAAACAAATTATCTTCTTAATAATATTTATTGAATGTCTTTACATTTCCTTTTAATTAACACAACTTTTTTTTATGAAAACTTCTTTAGAAATAAATATATAAAACAATTTTAATTATAAATCTTTTCATTTCAATTCCTAAAATAAATGAAACTTTTCAAACACTTTCAGTAATTGTATGCAAAATGCACTCAATTTCTTGAATATGCTATTTGCTTTCTGATGATTTTTGTAAACATTGCAATAAAAATGTAGTACCAGTCAACAAGTTTCTTCATACTTAAACTAAATAAAAAATTTCAAGCTGGTAAGAAAGAAGGAACAGAATTAATTCAGCACAATGCATCCAATTTTTTAACGAAACCTTACCTCCGTGTAGAGCCGGCAGCATCTTAGTAGATATTAAAACTCTCCTCAACTTTATCCCTTCAAGGAGATGAGATGCGAGGGATGGGGAGGCCCAAGAGTTTCGTTCCAACCTTTAACAATCTTCTAAATTCTCTCAGCATCCGCATCTCTAGAACGAGGGATCGGATGAGAGGGAGGCGGGGCTTGTGTTGTGACGTAGTTTGATACCAGAGTGTCTTATTGGTAGAGAGTGCTTTTCATGTGTTGAAATGGAACTCTTTCTAACTATTTCAAGGATGCATTTGGGCTTTTTCGGTGCCCACGGCAAGTTAAAAAAGACTATAAAAATATGTATCTACGAAGAGCTGTTTCTAAAGGTCTTAAAGATAATTAGGAAAAAGATTTTTATAAATAACTTCTTCTCGGATAGCTTAGTTCTTTTTATCTTTGTATCATTATAGATAACGAAAACATGTATTATAGTGCCATAGATTTAAATCATTGCTATCAAATTATCTCTTTTAACTACCAACTAAATATTGAAATATAGTATTCTAAGCAGTGGTGAAAATGGATCCATTTCTAAAATAGCTGGTTTCGAGAATATTCACCAGTTGATTCGAAATAATTAGTTAGTACAAAAAAATAATATATCGATATGAATTAATTTATTATCAAATTGCATTAGTAAAAAATTCAATTTATATTTGATTACTATATTAAACTAATTTTATTTATACATTTAATTCAAATGCTTTATTATGTGATATTAAATTTTATTTCATGTTTTGAAAAATTTTCAAATTTAAATGTATTTTTCATTGTATATTTACTAGAAGAACTCTGAAGTCTTTATTCTTAAACTGAAGGAAAATTTTGAGAACAATATATTTAATTATTCTAAATTAAGACGATCTTATTTATGAATTTATTAGATTTTCTTAAAGTAAATGCAAGAAGTATAACAGGTAAATTCAAGAAATTATGTAAGAAAAAATTATTTTTATCTTTGTTTTTCGAAATTGGATAAATTACAATAAAATTGGTATTCAGTTTTGAAAATTTTCAAGGTATTAATGTCAGTACCTCAAACTCAAAAAAATTTGTGAACACTTCATAAGTATAACTTCGTAATTCACACAAGTTATTTAATGCTACAAATGATTCAACACAACTTAAAATTTCTATCATTTTTAGGTAAAACTTTCATTTGATAATCGTGATATATTTCCTAACTTCACGGATCACTGCAATTTGATGTATAGAACATATTACAAGATGACAATATTTGTACGTTTGGACATGCCAATTTACATAGGTAGACTGAGAATTCCTTCGTATAATCTTTCTTAAAAGTTAAATGTTAGAAATGTCCGTTAAATTACACTGTTATTGTTCAGTTTCCCGGTTTCCTTGTGGCTCCTCCTATTTCAGCGTAATCATTTAAAACTATTTCATTATTAGTGCTTTGTGTGCCGAAATATTTCAAAAATTGTGTAATTTGTCCATCAGAATACACCGTATGCGAAACTTTTTAGTTTAAAACACTGATTTCCTGGTGGAACACATTAAAGTAACTAGGATAAACGAAATGTCTGTTCTGAAATCGGTGATGAAAAATAGATATTGGGTAGCAGTTAACATTCACCTAATAATTTTATATTAAATAAAATTGTTTCAAAAAATGAATGAGGACCATTCACAAGATACAAGTACTCCTCTTACTTAAAAACGAAGCAACATATATTCGATTTCTAATACATTCCAAACATTATTAAACGTAGTATCCAGATCTCGGTTTTTTAGTTATAAAATATTTTCACAAACTTTTTGTGATGATTATTCGTTCAATCGGATTTTTTCGTAGAAGCATGAGCAAAAATTAACGTCTGTAAAACTATTTCCGCTTTAAATTTAAAAATTAAAGTATCTTTATTGGCATTAAGTCAGTAATACTTTCAAAGTTTTGTTTTTTAAAAATATGTTCTTGTTTTTCTCAAAACTGAATAAGGAAATCTCAGAGCTATGATTTGAGCCCAATTTACTTTAAAATTAGAACATTGTACTTGTTTGCACCCATACCTTACAATGAGAATTCTAAAACATTCATGGTCATTTCATGTAACGTTAAAACATACATGGTCTTGGAAAAAGTTAAGGTAGCAAACGTATACGTTTGCTACCTTAACTTTTTTCAAGACCATGTACGAGACTGTATTAACTTTTTTTAAGACCATGTTGTGAGTGACTTTTCACACTATAGTTACGCAGCAGTTTTTGTCATAGCAGTTAAATGTTAAATCATGCAAAATAATAAAAAATTTAATTTTTTTTTTCTTTCTTTTTTTTCCTTCTAATTTCTTGAAAAGCTGAATGCCCTTTCAAACAAAATAGGTTTTCCGTAAAAAAACATATTTAAGGGCCTATTCGTTCAAACTATACATTTTCTATTGATGTTATTTCGCATGTATTTCTTTCGTGCCTGTTTATATTTCCTAAATTTATATTTCTATCCTAGTAGTACCACTAAGTGTTTAATCGAGAAATAAATTGCATAAATAGTGAATCATCTCAAATAGTTTCATTTAAATAGCGAAAAAAATTATTCTTTTTAACGCGATTAGTGATGTTTGATTAAAATTTCAGTAAAGCAAATGCCTAGTAAAAACATGATTGCTGTCTGTTTTTTGTGGGGTTTCGGCATAGATTTGCTTAAACATAGTTCATACAGTTAAACCTCGTTAACTTGAAATCATTTAACCTGAAATATCGTTTTACGCAAAGTAAAAGCAGTTCTCTGTGCTTAAAAATTAACGTTAGTTTATTCATTTAACATGAAATTTAGTTAACACAACTTCGCATTAACGGGGTTTCACTCTATTTACGACAGAATTTCAAATTTTTTACTATTATTAAAAATAAACAATTCTTTGTTCTACTTGCATATATTGTTACTTTTTTTTTTTACTTGAGAGTAATTGCTCCAAACAGAATTTCATAAAGTTTTGGTAGAACTGCCTCGTAAAAATATTTCAATAATTTTTTTTTCGCTCTCTTCTAAAGTATTGAATAAATTCTAAAGAAGATTTTAACCATCGGTTAAAGATTTACTGTACGGTCCTTGGCGACTTTTTGAAAGTTGGCGATTCGCGCTGTATGTGGCAACTCGTCGCCAAGGTTTTCTGATAACCCTAGTGACCGTTTGGATTTAGCAGCAAGTTATATTTTGACACCATTTTAGATTTGGAGACACAGTCTCTTGACGTTATTTTCAATCTGGCGATTTTTATTTTAAAGTCGCCAAGGGGGGGGGGGGGAGGTACAGTAAATTTAACCTAACCATCTTCCATTTATAACTTTTACAAATTGAAGGTTTTGCTTTAAAACTTTTTGCACTTTTTAAACCATTGATCACTTTGCCAAGTATTTAATTAAGAATAAGTGATCACAGACACCATGTTTACAAAAATTGGCAATTTGAAGCTGCGATTACTCTAACTTCGATAAACAAATTTTCAGAATTCAGAGGATTCCTCAAGCATGTTTATTTATTTTTTTATTTGGATTCGAGTTGCTGAGTATTTTTTTTTTATTGCCAGATGACTGCAACAATTTGTAAGATTAAACGCTAAAATTTTACATATGAATTAAATTTTGTATCTCTAATTAATATGTTTTATTATGGCTGCACAGGTTAAAAGTTTTACAAAATCATATTCTTAATGGAGTCTTTTTCACTCAATGTAAATTATCTATATAAATGTTCCGGAATTTAATTTAGAAGAGAAGTGAGAAATTTTAGAATCAAGTGCATATTTATTTAAATTGACGGAGCCTTAAAAAAAAGTATGCTGCAATGGGGAATATATTAATATATATATATATATATATATATATATATATATATATATATATATATATATAAATAAATTTTAAATTTTCATCCTGAATGTTTACAACTTTCACCCATTCCTTATGAATAAAATGTGCCCATTTACTCAAAATAATTCCTTTCACATTTTTATTTCAAAAATGAACTCTGGGCTTAATCATGCTCCTTTTGTATATTTCAGGTTCCGAATGATGATAGTATCCCGTATATTCTAGCTTCTGCTGATCTGCACCATGTGCTTCTTTTTCTAAATCGTCCACCAAGCTCGACAAAAATCCACAGTTCTCTGAGCAGGGAAAACTGGCGCGTTGGAATGGGCGTCTATGGATAATCGGATAGGAAAAATTGACCAGTATGTCATGAGCTACCAAAGTGTTTTTATACATCTCCACAATGGTCAGGGCCCATTATTTTGTCATCGAAGTTGATTGAAATGAGTACCCAATTGAGGACTATACCTACTGCACCAAAATATGGTTAGCATAAGATCTAGACAAGTAACCTGACGCCTTCCAAGCATTATTTCAAGGACAAACTGTCCCGCACTATTTGCATCTCGAGTGGAAAGATTTGGAAAGCTCGAACGGTTAATGGGCAAAATAAGTTCCATTCAAGAAGACTTTAAAAAATTAATATTAGTTTTATTATTAAAAAAAAATTGAATAATTTGATAGGTATATTATATTTAGTTTATATAAAAACAAGGTTTCTACTGGGCATTGTTTTTTTAAGAACTCCTTATTTTAGTTTTCTTTTATAAAAGCCTTTAATATTTTATTTTTTTTCACTAATAGTAATTTAAAACTCCAGCTTATTCACTAGCAATCTAGATTTGACTCATTTTTATACAGATTTCAAGTTTGTTTATTTTAAATAAAATAGTTTATGCAAATTTGCCATAAAAATTCTTGTACTGGGTTATTTTTAATTCATGTATACTAGTTATGATTTCTCCTAATGAAAATTAAATCTAATGATCTTTAATAGCTTCTTTTTTCGCGAAAAGTGTGGGAACCCTGATTTAAAATAACGTTTTCGTGTGCTATATGAAGTAAAGATTTTTAAAGTTTTATTTCTACGTTGCTCATATTAAACATTATATATAGTCTTGTTTTAGTTATTCTTCACTAAGAATTCGCCTATTTCAATACGAATAACTTGCGTTTAGTTCAAATAACAGTAAAATGACTTGCTCTGAAAGTGGCTTTAAATCATATTTAAAAATATATATACCATTTTAAGCTACATGATTCCATTGTATAATGAAAGGTTGTTATAAAATAAAAAATATAACCTCCAAAGTAATGAGCCAATTCAGAGTTCAGTTGCAGACCTTAAATCAACAAACTGTTTCAAAAAGCCTCTTCTGTATTAAAAATTTATATTTAAAAAATATTACTTTTTCACAAATATATTTAAAGATAATTTGTTTTATAGTATAATTTAGACACATACCCAACTGTGCAAAATCTATTGGTACTCTGAAACTATGCTGGATTGATGGTAATTCTAAAAATTATATTGCTATTTATGAAATGTTATGCAATGTACACCTTAGGGTGGATCTTATTTTCGAAGTATGAATATATGTGGTCTTCTCCCTGTCTAATTTTGTTCCTTTTTACAAAAAAATAATTCTGGCAAAATATTAGCACAATTGAACATTATTTAGAGGTAGCTCAATGATGGGGAAGTTTTTAATGCACATGATAAATGCACGCAAAAAAATAAAAATTTAAAATTCATTTAAATACCATTACATTTAAATATATTTAAATTTCCTTCCAGCTTTACATTTTGACTCATAAATGACAGCTTATGACTATATAAAACTTATAGCAGAAAGAACCTGGCAAAAATCAGTTAAGCCATTTAGGATTTTGTGCTGTAACTGCAACATTTTGAACTTGATCTCTAATTATAAAATTTTCGAAAGTCTGATATTTTGGAATTAGTAGTTAGATTTCATCGACACACAGGACTGAAAATTGTGCTGGATTTGAGCTTCTGATGAGTTTGATTCTCAGCTCAGTAGAAAGAGAGGATGAAAAGTTGGAAGCTGAGGACAATACAGTTCATGTTAGATAGTTACGAAAAACTATAGTTACTTCAGAACTTGCTGCAGCACGCAGCACTTGGTCGCACAAAGGTGACAGACCGCAAGGCTGTGTTTATTATATCAGAAGCTGCCAAAAGCTTAGGACAGAACATTAATTAATTAGCTCTAAACAAAGACTCAATTTATCGACAAAGAATGGAAGAGAGAGCAAAAAAAAATATGAAAAAGCAAACATTGTCATTCATTGGGATGGAAAACTGATGAGTGACCTGACTGGAAAAGAGACAGTTGATCGGTTGACACTATTAGTTTCAAGGAAAGGAGTTTCTCAACTATAGGCAGTGGCCAAGATTCTATCTGCAAAAGGAGAGGCCAAGCTGGAGCTGTGTATGAAGCCATTAAAGACTGTGGTATGGCAGACAAATTTCGCGCAATGTGCTTTGACACTACCAGCTCAAACACTGGTCATACATCTGGTGCGTGTGTCCTTCTAGAGCAAAAGCTTCAGAAAGAGCTCTTACCACTTGCTTTCAGACATTATATCATAGAGCTCATAATCAGTACAGTGTTTGAAGTATCTATGGGAGTCAGTTCTTCTGAAGTTGCACTGTTTAAACGCTTTCAAGAATATTAAGGATTCATTATTACAGATAAGTATGAAACATGAATTTCATTTGATGTTGTTGCAAACTTAGTAGAAGATCTAAAGCAAGAGACGATTGACTATGCAAAGAAGGGGATTATAAAGAATTCTTAGAACTCGTAATTATCTTTCTTGGTGATGTCCCAGCAAGGGGGGTCTGATTTATGTGACCAGGAGCAATACAACATGCGCGTTGGATGTCCAAATTATATATTGCTTCAAGATCTGGATGTTCAAAGCTTAATTTAAATTGACTTTAAAAGAAGAAAAAGGACTACGTGATATGTGTATTTTCATGGTCTGTATAATGTGCATACTTGAAAGCTTGGATCTCTGCACCTCAAGCTTCATGTGCTCCCTACAATGATCATTTGTTTCGGAAGTCATTACTTGAATACTCATTAATACATTCTGCCATTTTTAAGTTAACATCACATAAATTTGCTAATCACTTGTGGTATTTGTCACAAGGACTCGTTGGCTTAGCTTTGTTGGATAGTCGTGTCAGTATATCAACCAAAAACGGATGGTGTGTGCTATGTAGAAAGAAGCTCATGATGGAAAACAAGACCAAAACTACTCTATCAGTGTTGCTCTTCATTTGTTCAAGAACAAAAGCTTGGAAGATTTTGTCACAGTAAGGTCATTGTCATTGTTTCAATGTTGGAACTTCCAGTTAGATATCTTACAGTAACAGTTGATCCAGACTTATGGGAACTGAGAGAAGACTACAAACAGGCTAAAGAGATAATAAAACCTTTACAAGTAGTAAATAACAATGTGTAACATGCGTGCACTTAGTCAGGAAGTGGATTGATAACTCTTGATGAAATGCAGCTACAATTCCTGTTACAAGTTGTTGAAGATCATCGTGAAATGTACCCTGATAGTATGAAAAAGACTCTGTATCAACCCTTACAAAGGCAATAAAATTTTAACAGTAAATAAAAATAGAATAATATTTACAACAAATCAAATAAATTGTTAAAATTAATGCATTAATTTCAGTGTAAATAAATACGTATGTCAAGGTACAGGTAAAACTAATAGCCTTAATTTTTCCTAATTTTTATAAATTTGAGTCTATTTAGCTACCCCTAAATATTAAAATGTATTGCTCAAACTTCTTATAAGATGCTTTTATATCAAAAGGAACAAAGTTAGAAGGTGAGACTTGCAAAAATAAAAAATAAATTTGTCATGGCTTTTAAGATCCACCCTAGTACACCTGTTCTGTTTGCTTTTTTTTTGTAATTAACAATTAATAAAATATTTTGTATTTTCCTTTATAGTACTATTTAACTGCTATTTAAATTTGAAATATATATACTAGTTAATTTTGAATAATTTATAAATACATATGAAATTGAGGTCTATGTGACCAATTTCGATTACATTTGAGATGTGTTTGAATAAGTAAACGAAAAAAATAGAATATACAGAGCTATAAAAATATTCTAAAATATGAGAATTGTTGATCTTATCATAATTTAATTATTTAAAAAATTAATCATTTTGAGTTATTATTGATAAAAGTAAATTAAGATAATTATTTTTTAAATAAATTGTAATGCTTATTACAAATAGAATTTTTTCTTTCAATTGCTACTTATATGTGGATATTATTTTATTAAACAAAATGAATACTTACATTTTGGATTGTTCCCAAATGGATGTGGAGATGAGTGTACCGGCAGGGAGAAAGTGACGAGACTTGGTTCCCACATGGATATATTTTTTTAATTATTACATAGTTATGCTTCATAGTCCTGTCTGAGGAATCCATTCAGTTATATTCTCATTAAATGTTCAAATGATAACTATTTTTATTTGAGGTAGTAAAATTAAAAAAAATATTTGTAAAAATATATAATAGTATTATATACGAAAATAATAATTTAATATATAATAATAAAAAAATATTTAATATAAAAATATATATTCAATCGACAGCTATAACAAGCAGAGAAAAAATATAAAACTTGGTTCAAACTTTCACCATAAAATGGTGTAACATAAACGCGAACATTGGTTCAACGTTTCATCATAAAATGGAGTAGCGAAAACACTAATTTTGGTCGAAACTCAACTATTAATGCGAATCTTGATTCAACCTTTGGTTCAACCTTTCACCCCAAACTGGTGCGGCGAAAACGCGAATATTGGTTCAACCTATCACCAAAATATGGTGTCCGAGGTAGCACCATAAAATAGTGAAACTAAGCACCAACTGTTAGTTGCAGCTAAATGGAAATCAATTTTTGGTGCAGGGTCGAACCGAATTTGTAACAGTGTATTTTGACTCTGGAATGGCATATACTTTACTTGCAATATTCTGCAGCAGCTAAACAGTTCAATGCTCTCTATTTATTCCGATTTATTTTGGCATTTTCCTTACAAAATCCCATTCATCTTCTAGCATTGGATAAGATTACTCAAAATAGACCCATTACAAGAATCTTTAGTCGATTGCTATTCGTTCATTTTGCTTTCTTCTAGCACGCTACACGATACTCAACTATTAATAACACATAGTATCTCGCATTTTAAGCAACTATGTATTTTAGCATGTCAAGTTTCTTTACATTTAATTTTTAAAATGGCACTATATTCAAGTATTCTTATTTGTAACATTTATTAAATTTCCAATAAAAAAAAGATTGTAGAGATCTTGCGAGGATCGATTCTAATCCCTCTAGCATGTTAGAAAAGAATTACGTCACATGCCGTTAGTTCTTATATGAATTACGTTACAGAATGAATTATGAATTACAGCATTCTAGTTACAGGTTGTTCATGTACAACAAATAACAAAATAACTTTTAAATATAGCTTTAATTGGAATGTACAGTACAATCACAAAGGCATTATACAACTAAAAATGTAAATCATGGTGGTGCCTAATATTCAAGTTTCAAGAATTAAATAGTAGTATGCTGTTAATAATTCAAGAAAAATATTTAAAAAGGCATTTTACAAAGAACTCTCTTTATACTGAAGAATTTTTTTTATGGAAAATTCAGTGCAGTGTCTTAATTTCTGCACTAAAAAAGGTAAAAAAATGTAGTAAATCAATAGTAATGAAATATATTGTGTTTAATTAATACTGAAAAGATGTTTTCTTATCAATACTAAGATGAATGTTCCATCTAACTAGTTTTTATAAAATAGCGGTAGCTTTTTCATTATTTATCAAAAAGATTCCGTACTCTTGGTATACGTTGTTTTTCTCACTAAATCCATGAAAAAATTTATCTAACTGTTGTTTTCTAGCTTTCAACTTTCCTAAAAAGAGCTACTAGCAAAATAACTAATTGAACTTGAATTATTTATGAGCCTGGGGAAATAAACTATCTTATCGAAGCTAACAAACGGCAATAAATTAGTTATGTCGGGAAAGTCACAAGGGTTAGTTTTAAAAATTAAAATCTACTATCTGTATGCAGAAAATGCCTTGTTTTAATTATAAGATAAGAAAAATATTGATTACTTTTATGCGCGATAGTATGTTTTTTTACTGAAGATCGACTCTATTTTTAGAGCAAGTTGTTAGTTTGCTTCTGGTTGATTTTTAGAATTTAACGAATAAATGTCTTACTGGGTGATATTTATAATTTTGTTAATTGCAATAAAATGTTCCAGAAAAACAATATGCTTTACCAAAATTAATTTCGTCGTTTAAATATAAGTTTATTATACATATACCTCAGTTGTAGTGAGAAACACTTTCGATTTCGATAAATTCGTAACCCAAAGGTAAAAACAAAATTCTTGTAAATATAAATTCACTGGACAGGATCTCCTTTTCAAAACATGATAAGTTATTTAAAAAAAAAAAAAAAAAAAAAATCATAATCCTGTAAATATTTAAAACTAAATACAAAGTAATATTTCAAAATTTGAAATTTAAACCGTAATTTCCCCCTCTGAGCTGAATATTTGTTATAATCTATTGTAAAGAGGACTTTTGATGGACTTGTTCTAAAATAACATCTAAAAAACTTTAGTTTACCTACCGATTAGTTCTGTATTTTACTGGTATGCCCATTATAAGAAAAGTAGATTATGGAAGAACCCAAATAATATGTTATAAACAGGAATAATTTCTATTTTAATGGAACTTTCCAAAAAATAAACACTTAATTAAACCTGTTTATAATCCAAGACAATCCAAATCAAGTATTTTCTAATTTTCTCAGTAAATGTTATTACAACCGAGTCACAAAATATTAAGTAGATTACGTTTTAAATTGAAGATTTTGTTAAGTATTGTTTGTCTAACTAGCAACTTCCAACTCACCAAAACCGTTATATTAGTAAAGAATAATTACTTATCGATTTAACTACAACTTTGAATCATTGATACCTTTTATCCTACAGGATTCAATTGCATTTTATCATAATTCCATAGCATTTTTCAACTGACTGATCAAAAGTTTTAAAACTTTACTCAACTGTTAGATTCATAGACAATAGAAATGAAAATGCCAAATATGAAAACTGAATTTCATTTGTTTCTAAATACAAAGAAAAGTTACCTGTTATGATATAATTACCTATTATTAGTTGTTTTCATTAAGAGCATATTCTATAACTTTCAAGGGAGAGTAGGAGGAGGGGTCCATATCAACTAATAGTGTTTAAAGTCTCAAGTAACAACTAGTTTCACTATGTTAACTATTAATTTTTATGATATGGTACTTGTGAAATTGGCCAACATAATAGCGGCTTTTCCCTTCGTCGCAATTTTGTAAATGCTGTCAAATTAAAAGATTTTAGTATTCAATACAATGACCTCGTTCGGAAAAGAGCTAAATTATTCTAAGGAAAATGGTCATTGATGTATGATAAATGAGTATATCTGCATAGTAAATATATATATATATATATATTAAATATATCTTTTATTAAAATGTACATCAGTACAATCGCCAAGTTATTATATGACTCAAAATGGAAGTCATTGGACCTAATAATAAACAAAATGTACCTCAACACCGGATGCCATTTCAATGGAATTTCATTTCAATGGAATGCCATTTTCAATGGTAAAAGTAATCCTGTATATGAACTTTCGGTTGTTTCACATAAACTTAATAAAGTGGTTGATATAAAATGTAAGACATTAAACTTTTCATAAAAAATCTCGATAAACAATACTGCAAAAGATGATTTTATAGTAGATCTTATGATAGTTCAAATTTTATTAAAATCATACTTTCGTCAAAATATACTAGTTTGTTTCACCAGAGCAAAAAATTCAAAAGCCAATTGATATTCTTAGACATTTTATTACTTTAGGAACATACATTGTCTCATGTAATGGTCCCTAGGTGAATTTTGAAGAAAAAGAAAAAAAATAATTTTCGATTAATTTTTTTTTTATTATTATTTTTAAAACTTATACCAAATAACGTTATTAATATTGTAAGTAAATTATTATGTACATGTAATCCTGAAAAAAGGGAAGTAGGGAAAGTCTCAATGCAAATTTTATCATTCCCAGTCCCTTTCTCTTGCCGCTGCTAAAGTACCCCAAAAGTTCAAATTTCAACATCAGCTTTTCCAAGTTTACACACGATTTTATTTTCTAATAATAGTAGGAATAAAATTTGATATATCGTTATGATTGCTTTGGCTATTATTTTATCAGTCATATCACCAGTATATATTTTTTTAATTTCTATAACATTTTTTATCAATTTGATGTTATTATTATTATTATTATTTACAATTTTTACAATATTTGAGGAGGTTGCGTTTAAAAAGTTGAGTCAGAATTTCTATTGAGTAAAGCTAAAATCTATTACCCTATTAAAAACTCAAAAAATAACGAAAATTTTAAAGAAGTCACATTTTGTCAACATTCTATGTTCTTAAGTAGGGTCAGGTGAGAGAAAATGATGGTATGAGGGAAATTGGATATGTTTAAAACTACGATTTTTCACACTACATTTAAGGGTTTTATTTTGTTTCCTTCAAAATATACTTTTAGAAATAAGTCAAGTTATTTCTATTCAAATTTTATAATCATGATCTGGCAGAACCCTAACATTTGTTTAATATTACTAGAAAAACTTTAAAAGAAGGGCTATACAAAAAGATAAGAATAAATGTATAATTTCTTGTTTTTATGATTTTTTTTAAGTGGAAAGATAAAATGGAAGTATGATTAAACTTAACTAAAGCTGTATGATATTGTAACCCTGTTCCCTTTGTTAACTGTAGCAAGCATTTTCTATAGCGTATTTCTTAATAAAATCAGTGAAAATAAATTTCTAAGTTATTATTTAGTTAAGCTGTCAATTTTGGATTTTGGAAAAACTACTTTTTAATTTTATGTTGTAAACATAAGATATATGCCACCACGTAACAGCTACAATCTAAATCCACATATCTAAATAAAATAAAGCAAGGTTCCTCTGTAGAAGTTCTGTACTATTCAAAAAGTTAATCCGCAAAATATACTGGTCAAGTAATAGATATTAGTAAAGAGTTTTACCACACACATGTAAAGTATCTGTCGAGATAAAAATTGGGCTACTATTATATTTTTTTTGTGATATAGATGATGAAGACTGATATGCATAATGTTCTGTTAATAATATTTTTATGTGAGTTTTTTTTTGTTAAAAACATATTTAAAATATAGTGAAGTGAGTTTGTTTTATTTTATACCTAGCAATTAATTTAGTTTATTTTATTTCAATATATATGCTTAATTTAGTACTACCCACATTTTTCCCATCTTAGGGAAAAATAAAGGTATTAATACATACACAATAAATTGTAATACCATTTAAAGGTAATTTGATAAAATCTGAACATAAAGCTTTATTTAAATCCATGCAGTTCAGGCGTGTTAAATATGTATCAAGTGTTTTATTGAAATAAATGTAACAATTTTATTTAAATATGTTCTTTAAAAAATTCTGTATTTTACCCCTATTTCGTCGAGTTGTCTACCTGTACAGCTGTCAAAACAGGAGGGGTGTCATTAAATTGCTATTTGGGTCTTCAAATCCATTAATTTGTAATTTAATAAGCATATATTTCTCACAAATTTAGTAAAAGTTATCAATTAGAAGTTAAATTTTTCAACTTCGTTTCTCTCGAAACAGTCTATTTATAGTTACCTAGTTTTAATAGTCACACTCGACAACATAGTTCTGTTACTTTAATTGATATAACAAAAACATTTACCAAAAAAGCAAAATGTTTAAACAATGCTTAGAATTGAATGGATTTTTTAAATTCTTTGATCCAACAATAGTAATTTTACCTATAGCATCTTACTCACTAAAATATCATTGTTCCCTCACAGTAGTAAAATAAAAATACACCCCTCAAACAGCATCAAAAGAAAATTCGTAGCTTTTTCGCAGCTTTTGCTCATTCAGTAAAAAAAATTATTTTTATCAGCTAGAATTCTCGTGATCAAACAGTTATCATTTATAAAAGAGGAACAAAATGTCTGAAATAACTCGCTATCTTTTCGACACTTTTTTGCCGGTCGTCTTAACTTTAAACGTGCTCCTGGGCTATAGTAAGGAGTGGAAGTTGGTTTCGGAAGAAAACGACATGGCGTTTTATGTCAATTACATATCTCACACCATGGTGAGAACTTTCTTGGCGATGACATTCTGCATTGCGTTCAGATTACTTTTATCTAAATGCCTATGCATTGGAAGCTATTTCTCTCTTTTAGCAATCTTTTCGGATGTGAGTAGTGTTTTACTTTTCCTTATCGTTTCAATGTTTGTTTTGCATATTAGTCAATATTATTAGACTTGTAAAAA
The DNA here is from genome assembly GCA_963978545.1 of Linyphia triangularis. Taxonomy (NCBI): domain Eukaryota; kingdom Metazoa; phylum Arthropoda; class Arachnida; order Araneae; family Linyphiidae; genus Linyphia; species Linyphia triangularis. Next base: position 55,878,156 of record OZ021722.1, on the reverse strand, counting down.
AAAATTAAATTAAACATTAAAAGAAATAAAGTATGTTTTTCAAATTTGGATAAATAACGTTATAACTCAACTTGTGTATTTTGTGAACATGAGAATTGAAAATCGATAAATTCTGTAATCCATTAAATCGGGAAAGTTAGATGAAGATAGTTAATAAATTAATCGGATTTCGAAAGCTTTGTCAATTTTTTAAATTTTTTTTTTTAATTAAGGTGCTTTTTCGTAAGACCAGTTGGCACAGTTGTCGCCAAACCTAAATGTTTACGGTTTGTAATAGGGTTGCTATAGCAACCTTATAACGGTTTGTTATAAGAATAATAAATGATTTAAACGTTGTTAGTTTGGAAGAGTTATAGCTGCAATTTGGTGGTTTTTACCTGGTACCCGTCTAAAGGAAAAGTATTAAAATAAAAAGAGTATGGATATTTTCAATTTAAGCATTTATCATTTTTACTATTTAACTCTACTTTTCATTTGCATTTATTCAAGGATAAAAGATTGTTGACAACCTTCTAGATCAAAAATGAAATTTGTTCTAATTCATCGATAGAAACGAAGGAAAAACTCAATATTTTCAGGTCTTTGGTAGAAAAATATGTCAAGATAAAATGTAATATCATAACGCTTTTATTTATAGACGTTGCATATGCACTCTACTCGAGGCTCACAACTCAAACCCTTCCAAATAACATATATCAGAGAATCAATCACTTGCATCACAATCTATTCACTAGTTCTAGAGTTTACCTGACTCCATAAAAATGTACTTGCAAATACAGAGTAAGCATAAAGTAGTCGGGCAATGTAATCCTAATGAATATGTTTAATTAAATGCAACTATGTTTAATAAACCACTCATTTTCAATAAATAATGATTAGTGGGACACTTGTTCAAAAAGAAAAGTTTATGATCCGTAATTTATATAGCTCCCTTTCCCAACAAATGTATGTCAACCCTATAAAGTAGAGAGACAGGAAAAATGGCCAATTTAAGGTTTTTTGGATTCTTTTAAAGCTGACTTGCAATCGAAATCAGTATTTATATATTTTAATTTTCCTAAAGTATAACAGAATTTTTTAATCATCAAAGGATTAAATACCTAAAATAATAAAGTTTTAAAAAATTACCGACATGGTTACTTTACCCGACATGTTCTAAAAAAGTGGCCATTAATCCGAATAAAAAAAAGGGGAAATTTAAAAAGATTTAAACTTCCAAATCAATCTTTCGTTTAGAAGAAAGTTAAAGGACTTGAAAAGAATAAAAACATTTAAAAAGTTGAAAATAAAAACAATTTTTCCAAAGTAAGGATAATCTGTGATCTTCATCCCCAGCACACGCATTTGTCATTGGTTCCATTCCCGCTTGTGATCTTTAAGCTAAAAAACTTTCATTTAAAAATTAAAAAAAAAAAAAAAAAAAAGCGGGAATTGTCCATTGCTTCTACAGCAATGGACAATTCCCGCCAGTTTTATTTATTTATTTATTTATTTATTTATTTATTTATTTATTTATTTATTTATTATTATTATTTATTATTTTTTTTAAAGCCATACCATTTCACCCTTCGCGTACATTCAGGTCAAATTTCAGGTCATTCTCATGATAAGTTCTTTTTTACAGCTATTTGAAACTTGAAATGTAATTATACTGTGTAATAGTCTATGCTAATCAAGTAATCACACAGTATAATAATTAAGGCTGGATCATATCAGGTATCGCACGAATAGTTTCAATTTGTTTCATTTTCACTAATTTATGTCATATTTAATGAAAAATCATTATCATTTAACCATCGCCATTTTTAATTAATGAAAACCTCTCCTAAAAAAGCCAAAAATACAAACTATTAGTTATTGTATCAGCATAAAATAGGGATATTTAAAGCTTATTAAGATATGAAAAACGGAGTCTATTATATTCTTCCGACAAATTAAAGAAGTTCGAAAAGTAAAGATAATGTTTTTGGACCAAAAAAAAAATTTATTGATTCAAGATTACGTGAGTTATTTTATAAATAAAAATAAAAAATAAAAAGTCCTTAACATACCTGTATTCCATTTTAATTTCCTCGCACGTACATTATTGCCTGGCAATTTGAAATAAGAAATATTATTTGGCATAAATCAAAGAACATAAATATAGCTCAGAATTTAAGTAAAATCCGAGAAATTCAATTTTCTTGAAAGCAAACAAGCATTCTGAAAGGAAAGAAGCATTTATCTTTCCAATACATTAAATCCAAGAGTCACATTTTAAGGGGAATGGGGCTGTAGCTTTAAAAATTGAAATTCTAATGCATTTCAAATAGCTTACAAGCTATGCACTCATTATAAACAACTTTTCTAATTCACGTATTTCTATTACACGTGAAAAATATTATTCTCTCTTAGCACTGTGAAACATCTCTAAAATATTTTCATAAACCCAATCGACAATATATTCTAAATAAGCCATTACGAAATAATTAACTTTAAAATAAAAAAATAAGGTAAATTCAGGAAGAAATTTTATTTTTCTGTCATAGAAATGCATTATTTTTATGTCTCCTAAATTCGAATTATGTATGCAACGTTTTGCGTTTTTCTCGAAATTTTCGTATTTTGACCAAATTTTAAAATGGTATAACATATGAGTGTAAATGTCAAATAGCCTGAATCATATCGGGATGGGTTAAAAAAAGTTCCACAGTTTTATTAAATGTATGCATGTGGCAATAAAATAAGTTTTTAAAAATCTGTATGCTTGTACTTAGGAATAACAAATGAAAAGCATTTTCTCTCATACTTTCATTCAAAAGCATTTTCTCACACAAACATAAAGAGAGACTAAATAAGTAGTAAGGCTTTTAGTGTCTTTAAACTAATTTTATCACTAAACTAGGGGTAAGCAACATCGCATAACTTTCACTTACACTATAATACTGATGTCAATTTGTGTCATTTACCGTTTTTATGTTTTCATCATTCATTTAGAAAAACTGGCCAGTTTGGTAATATTTTTTACCATAACTCTTGTATGGGCCTTTAAAAAAAACTTCTCCAAATTGATGATTTTAGCGATATACTTTTCAGTAAGTCTTATATTATCCTTTCTTATAAGTGAAACTGAGGAGAGGAGAAAAAATGATCGTTGATGAGGTATGCTCAAGGAAACAACTCTGAATTAAAGGCATTCGTCTTTCAACTTTTTACGCCATTAAAGCATTTTTATCGGAATTTCGGAGGTGGGGAGTTGTGTTTTTTCTAAATCGTAGAAGCGTTTTTTAGCAATCACTAAAAACATGATCTTTTCAATGGCAGCTACCTCTTATGCGCATGCGCAATTTCGACAAAAACCTTAATGGTAATTGTAGTCGTCACCGCACACCAAATTTGAACATCTTAGGTCAATTTGTTCGGGAGTTATGCTGACCACAGACACACAGAGAAACATTTTTTCTAGGCAACTTTTTTGAAATCATAATGTTCCAAAACGTAGAAAAATGCTTAGAAAAAAAAGAAGGAAAAAAAAAAAAAAAGAGGGAAAAAAAATCAATTTTTTTTTACTTTTTACCAAATGCACTATTTTCAATACACCATGTATACCTATGTTTAATTGAAAGTAAAAATGTGAAGTCAGACCAAAATAATTATTAGTATTTAAATACTTTTATTAAATGGCGTAATCGAGTGAGCGTCGTCTTTAACATCATTCGATAAATAATAAAAATAATAATCATTACAAATCCTTTAATAATAATAAAAAATTCACACGCAATTTTCTTTTTAATTTTTCTTGTCTCTTTTATGATTGTTATATCTGGTTTAAGACCTGGTAAAAAGAAACTTTAGAACAGCAATATTTTATATCAAATGATAGCGTAGTCAGGCAAGTATAAAACAGTATAGCGTCGTGGAAAAGTAAAAAAGTGAGGTGTCAGCTCAGTTGAAAACCTCTTCGTTAAACGATCAACTAAAATTAAGAGGCACTCATTCTACCATAAACAAAAGTTCACACCTTCGTATACATTGGGTGGACTAATAATTAGAGATGAAGCGAGCATCTGGACAATGCTTTACAAAAATTAAATTAAATAAACTATTGATAGATAAAGTTCACATAAATAGTCGGCTTAGGGTCGATGTACAGTTTATACTGGATCTTAAGTCCAAGCCCATTACAAAGTTTTATTATTATTATTTATTTGAGTTTTATAAAACATCAATACAACTGAACGACATCAGAAAACATCTCTTTTTATACAAGCAGGCGGAGTAGGAACAGACCCGCACAATGCCTTTCCTGCCCATACCCAAATATTTAGTGAAAAACAGTCACCGGACAACACTTTTGACCCACTGAAACAACACCCTTGTGGTTAAGGCCCAGGGTAATAAAATTAGGGTAAATGTTTCGACTCCTTAATATCAGCCCATAAATCACCGAGAATTTATTTCCTTCAGTAGTTAATTTTTAAATGCTTGAAAATAAGGCAACACTGATTTGTGTAACGTATTTTCCACATGTCCTTTTAAAAAGAGTATAAAGCTTTTCTAGAGTGACCGAGCTCAATCCGACATTTAGTGAGATTCCTTAGATCTCGCTGGATTCTGCCAGTTTAAGCTAGTTCGTAGGTCACGGCATGTTTTTGACGTGACCTCCATGCATCACTGTGACAGCATTTAAAAGGAAGAAATTTTTTTCAAGCTTAGCATTTCATATTTTACTTGTCTAAATTTCACTACGCTGCTTCTCCCTCCCCGTATCTTAGAATAATTCACTGTTCAGGTGCCATGACAACAATTCCTGTTCTTGACTCGGACACTCTTGCTATTTAAGACAGTGTAAGTCACCTACACTTACACTGTTTTATATATTTTGTGACAAATTAAGTGTAGCTTTAGAAGTGTGGAAATTCAAGATCGATCTCAGATGCAGATCTCCATCATCAGAATACAATCTCTTAATTAGTGCCAATCCTTCTATCAAAAATAGAGGTTCCTACTTTATGCAATGAATGGACATGGAATAAAAAAATAAATAAAATTCAAGCTCTTCAGCCTAGTTTTTTAATACTTCGACTTATTAATGCCGCTAAATCAATGTGAATATATTTCCTTTTGCATAGACGTTGTTGATGATTTAAAACAAGATATTGCAACTATTTTTTTCCTATATTTTACTAGGTTACATCCTACATAGTTGCACTTGTGTTGCCTGCGAGTTTCATACTTGCAATAATTGTTCTTCTCAGTTACGCTGTTGTTGGACTCCGTTTCATCTACGACGTGATCATCACAGGCCATAGCATTAATTGGGTAGTGCACTACACACAGTAAGTAAAATATTAATTAAGTTAAATGCTCATGTAAACACGCAACATCTTGACGTTTTTAAACTAATAAGAAGTTATCATGCACTTGGCTAGAATTTTCCTCTTAATATTTTTTTTTTATCATAAAAAGGAGATCATTGGATTTACATAACGTTAAGTTTTGAATTCATATTTTTTTTTATGTAAAATTGCAAAAATATGGTGAAATTGCTCTTCCATGTTTTTTTTTCTTTCATTCCTAGTACTTAGTTAAGATGGCTATCACAGAAAATGGGCTAAAACGGGACCGCAGCGAAATGTAGAAACATATTTATATCGGGCCTGGTACAACCAGATGGCGCTCTTATCTTATGCGACACTAAGTGATGGATGAAAATGTAAACAAACAATTCTATGAACTGGATTGTACATACTGTATTGAAATTTATCGATAGCTAAAATGTTTCTTTGTACCCTTTTTTTTTTATTTAATTAACAAGCTGAAATGTGGAAAGGATAATTCTATAAAGGAGTGACTTTCATGTTTGAAAACTTTACAGGTAAGTTGTATCATGTTATTAATGTATTGATTTCAAACTTTTAGTATTCTAAGTTAGGCTTAATCCTATCGTAACTCAAACAATCTCTCATAGAAATTAAAAAAAGTTTTATTTCATAATTCTATTTTAATTACTCTTTTGAAAATATAATTTTGTAAAACTGATGATGATGAAGATGTTTGTTTCCTACTGAAACAACTATCATGCAAACATTTGCTAATTTTTTAATATCATTAAAAATAGTTAGAAAGTAATCTTTCTATTTAGGCTTAATTTAAGTTGAAATTATATTTTAATGGCTATACTCGTAAACAAAACCTGATGATGTTTCTTTTCTTAGTAACAAGGAATGTAACAAGAATATACGATACCGATAGAAGAATAGACCAGTTAGAAGAATAAACGATAAAATCTCAAAGAAAATGTAAACATTGCACACACACACAAAAAAAAGTTCGAGAATACCGCATTATTTTTTATTACCTGATCATTCAAAATTCAAAAAGTGCCAATAAGTATTCGACAGAATATAAGAAAAAAATAATCACGAATTAAAATGGCTCTTGAAATGTAATGCTAATAATGATGGTTCATAGTTAAAAAAGTATATAATAATGTTCTCAAGTCGCTCTCTTCTGAAAAATAAAAGATGTGCTTCACTACTTTTTATTTAAGTAGTTAGTTGCATTGATTAATATTGTTTTTTTGTTTTTTTTTAATTATCAATTTTATGAATGCTAAAAAGATATTTTTATAATTTTTTTACTGACATTTATTTGTAAATATATAAAAATATATTCCTAGGGAATAAATTTTTATGATTTTATTTTGACACTTATTTTCAAATCAACGAAGTCTTATTTGTTTTCCCACCTGTTGACTGTGGTTAGCTCTCTGGCCATGCATGCCAAAGGTGCCAGGTTCGAATCACAGATAAGGCATGTATGTTCATTGTGGTTCGGAATCAACTTTAAGCTGTATGTCCCATCCTCCTTAGCCGTCATTGTGTATAAGAATAGGTCGTTGAGCTCATAAACCAACCAACTTATTTGTTTAAAAATGAAAATAAATGTTTGAAATAATTTATGATGTTCTTCTTGAGGAAATACATTGCTTAAAAAGGAAATTTTAATCAGAATATTAGGTACTAGCACTTTACAATTTTTAAATTCCTATTATATTCAAAGTTGAAATACAATTTTTGTATAATAATTTAGTGTTTGTATTTTTGTAATGTTTATTCTCTTAAATACATACTGTTTTAATGTATTGCTTGTTATGGTATTGAAATTATTTAAGATATATTAGTATATGAATATATTTCAGAGAATTTTCAACCCGAATAATCTACTATAAAAGGAATATTAGTAATATTGAAAAAATCTAGTTATAATTTCAAGAATTTGCCGCAGTGTTTTAATTTAAATCCCACTCTCGGTGCTTTTACTTCATGAAACTAAATGCTGTATCTGAATATTCTACAATTAAACAACTTAACGTATTAAAACATTTAATAACTCACTACATAATATTTTATAGAAATTACCAGAGATGTTTCATTACATCTGTGGATTACGGACTACGGTAGACGGCCTTCGTGTTTTCATCCATCGCTTAACGTGACGTCATCAAACTTAGTACCGGGCGCTATACAGAGTAGAGAGTATCTTAGTTTCGCGGCGGTCCCGGCTAAAATGACTCTTTGATTAGACACTATGATTTTAAGAGAGGACTGTGTAAGTTAGGTCCCAAGGACCGAAAACAACCATTGACCATTGATCAAAAAGTAACAACAACCTCAACAAGTCAATTTCGTTTTTTTTTCTTCTTTCCCCACTCTACGAAAATGCTCACAAAAGAAATGAATCGGAAAATGATCACACAACAATTCCGAGGTTTTTGCTCAAATAATATTTTCGTTGTTTAAGCTTAACATACATACCGAAATCTATATATATAAAAAAAAAAAAAAAACATCTAGGAACGTGGCAGTGTCCGCCAAGTCCGATGTCAAAGAGAAAATATATATAGAATTAATCTCTATTCAGTGCAATGGGCAGCGCGCAGCGTTACAAAATCTTGGATTTAAAATTCCTAGGTAGGCAATTTCTCACAGTGCATTTTGGACATAGCATATTTATTTCTATTGAATATTTATAATATTTTTTATGTATTGAAATACCAATAATTCTTCACAAAAAAAAAATTAGTCAAAGTAATTTAAGTATATTAAGATTATTCCGAAATAACTCTAGCCTGCAAAGAAATGATTACTATGGAAGTTCCTCTTAATAATCTCAATTAAATTCCTTGTACACAAGTACCCCAAAGAAATTAAAAATGGCTGCTTGGTGGTCAACATTAGATTTCATAACTTTTTCTGGCTGACCGGTTTCCTTTTTTTTTTTTTTTTTTTTTTTTTTTTAATATAATGTCTAGTTGTTTTTGGAAGTAAAATGTGTTCCAGTTCGTTTAAGTGGTGTAACAATCCCGATTTGTAAGATAACTTAATTTTTCATTTCCGGAAAACAGCACCAGTGCGCATAAAATTCAATTATTCAACTTGAATTTAGAATCTCTTTGAACTTGGATCGATTTTTAATCAGTTCAATCTCCAAAAAACATATCTCTATAAACTGACTTCTTACTGAGACTGAAAAAGCATAATTTGTTTCAGATACTTTATCAAGAGCTATGAAGTGGAAAAGGAAGATAGGCACGAACTCCAGAGCAGTTACTCCGACTCCAATATTTTGCATTTGTACAGAAAACTTTAAGCAGTATCAATAATCATTTAGTAGATTTAAAAGTGTACATTATCGGAAATAAATCCTTTGTTAACTTAAGTAGTTCTTTATATTTTAATTAACTGAAAAAAGTTTTAGCCATTTCACCCTTTGAAGCACAATGGTTCCACACAGAAACCACTTAAATTTTTATTTCTATACCCAGACTAGTTTTACAACAAAACCACAAAACATATCATAAATATTCTACGAAATTTTTCGATTTTGTACGACCTAAAACAAAGTGCCATTTTTTTATGCAGAAAATTTTTTTAACCTAAATTTTTACAACTGGATTTTTGTTATAAAAATGTAAAACATAATTTTAAGAAGCCATATTTACATGAATTTTCAAAAACAGTGAAAACTCTACACTTAATTTATAAAAAGTGTTTAAATAATGTATTGCAAATCTCTAGACTAAAATCTCTTGTAAAATTGATGAACGCTTAAAGAATGCATGAACTACAATCGTCTTCAGCATTAAAAGTAATTCCACACTCCAGTGGGATTTTTGATTCTCTAGATTCGCGATTTCAAACTCTGAAGGGAGGTCCCTGAAACTGTCAACAAAAATTATGCTTTCAAAATATTTTTGAAATTTCCTAACTCAGTAAAAAATCTAGATGTATGGATTCGCAACGTGTTAGTTTTAGCAACTAAATTTTGTGATAAAAACAACGTAAATTTTACCAACTTAGTAAAAATTGTGTAGTTATATGTCACTAACTCTTGTTAGCTTTAACATCTAAGTTTATAATTAACAAATGCTACTCACAAGTTATTTCCACAATTCACATTAAAGTAGCTATACCCGCAATGTTCTTCTTTAAAATCCCAAAATTTAACTGAAAATATTGGACGAGTTGCATGTGTAAAAGAAGTGGCAGTGGCTGCAGTAATCAAATTCTTTTTCGACGTAATAGTATAAGTTAAGAAGATACTCATGCTTCAATTACTTAATGATTTTCATGCTTCTCTGCACTCTTCTAAAGTAATTTCCGAATGATGCTTGATACACTCCAAAATTTACTTTGAACTGCTTAATTTAAAGAAGCTGCTCACAATAGCCCTCTGTAATGTCTTTCATATACTGACAGTGTTCCATCATTTTTACATATTTTACATCATATTTACATCCAACTACAGCAGCGACAATATCTTAAAACAATCACCTTTACATGGGATTGTGCAAGCTCATACATTGAACTTGGCGTAAAAACTTGGTTTTTTCTTGCATTATCTATTCAACATAACAGTTTGGATACTGAATTACTTTCGTTTTATAAAGTTTCCTATTGTCATCTCCAATTCTTCTAAATGAGTTAAGTGGTCTTAAGTTCTTACTATCAATGAGGCCATTCTATATCTAATAGAGAATGTTGCTCATTTTCATAAAATATTTTTTTTAAAAGTAATATTTTAAATGTATTAGTCTGGGATCACAGTATTGCAATATTTGAAAATAACAAACATTTACTGTTTTTGAAATTAAAAAAAAAAAAAAAAAACTAATAATTTAAACCAGACGAATCAATATTAAAATTAACTCGGTGTAATTTCAACTTTGTATAACTTACATCTCCGACTCGTAATGTCTATATTACATTAGTCTCATCATAGATAAAATGCACTTTATTTTTATTTAAATAAATTATCAAGAGTTTAAGTAATTAATCTCCAAAATCTCTGTATTAATAAAGAATGATTAAATTCGAAATTAATTTAACTTTTGAAAGTTTAAATCCAATCAGAATGCTCATTATAATCGTATGTGACTAACAAACAGGATGCGTGCTATAAAATCAATTTTAGTTTTATTATACTTGTGATGGGCGGGAACCTTATGCCTTAATTGAATGTGAAATATAAATGATAAAATGATGAGGTCTGTAAATATGATATATTAAAACGACAATTTATCTACAAATAATGAAGGGTGGAAGGCAATATAAAAATTAATACATTATTTTAGTTGCAAGTAGCGAAGAGGAGATCACAGCCTCTCTACATTGAGTCATTTTCTACATTGAGTCCGCTCTCATACATTTACCCTCTTCTTAGAATACCCCTTTCATTAATTATTAAAATACCTTCTAATACCTAAAATAGAGTTCCCTTACACTGATTAATAAAATGCTCTCTCTCTCTCTCTCTCTCTCTCTCTCTCTCTCTCTCTCTCTCTCTCTCACACACATAGAGAGTAAGCACCAAAATAATATTTTTTTAATTTCAGTTTTCAAACACATAACACAATACGCAAATAAAGTAATCGTCATAAGCAAAAGTTTTAGTCTTAAAATTTATAAATCAGTTTTATCCATTTCCCATTCTATTTTTCCTTCATATTGGGTATACTCTAAAAATAGAAAAGTTCGTAAAATCATTAAAATGATTGCTAACTGGAGGTGCTGGGTATCGAACCCAGGGCCTTTCACATGCAAAGCGAACGCTCTACCACTGAGCTACACCCCCACACCCGTTAAATAATATACTTTGATGTCAATGATATGGTCTCAATATTAAAACGTAATGTACAGCGAGACCGTGATAGTTTCACTGGAGATGTCAATTTCCATTAAAAGTAATATATATGTAGAAATTATACATAGAAAAGTAAAGACAATTTTATAATCAATCTCAAATAAAATGCAACTGCATTTTTGGCACCATTATAAAGGTATTTGGATTTTAACATAACGGTAAAAATAGTGTTGGCTGTGAATAAGCGGGTATTTAAAAATTAAAGCAGTTCCAAACAAATCTTAAATCCACCAATCTCGGGACACCAAAATTTTAATGCTCTAATATATATGTATTCTTCAGTATATGTACAAATCTTTTTGGATACTAAAAAAAAAAAAAAGTTTAAAATTCAAAGGTGAAGGAGATTATAAACTTAAATAATGTTGAAAAGTTATAAGGACTATGGTAATGAATACAATATTTTAAAACCACTATAAACTTTACTTTAAGCAATTCGATTTGCAAAAATAATCCGTTTTCTTTGATGTTTCCAATCATTGATTGAGATAATCTTTGAGTCACATTCTGAGGTAGAAATTGCTTAAAATCCACTTAGATAATCAAATATATATTTTAAAGATTATTCAAAAATTAGATCTATTAAATTATATTGTTTTTCAACCATATTTAATATGATCCAATAAAGGAAAATGTCTCAAAAAAAAAAAAACTAAAAAAAAAAAAAAAAAATGGAGATGCTGGGGATCGAACCCAGGGCCATTCACATGCTAAGCGAACGCTCTACCACTGAGCCACACCCCAGTATATTCAAGAGCAATATATTTTGATGCAAATTTCTTATACTTAAGGATGCGTGTTATTAACATTTTATACACAGGATTGTAGCGCAATATGTAGCAAATCCATAATTTATCACCTGATAAGGAAATTCAATTAAAAGTAACATTATAAGATATCAAAAAGAGTAAAGTTAACTTTATAATAAATTATTTATTAATAATATTAACTTAATTAACTTTAACTTATATTAAGGGCAAGATTCTGAGAGATTGAACCACTTAACATAAGGCGGCGATTCACACCATCTCTGATTTTTACCAAAAAAAAAATATCTGTAGGTTATCAGATGCTAAAATCTGAAATTATTTTTTCCGTTGTTGTACCGGTCCAATTCCATAACCTGTCAAATAGTCCAGTCATTTTAGGTTTAAAAATAATCAAACATCAAACAAAATGCAACAAAAGGATTTTAACGATTTTTTGACTCAGAAAAATGTTCTGAACAACAGATCAAAAGTCTAGAAAAATCTAAGTGGCGGAAGGCCGCCATCTTGAATTTCTGTCGTAATAGTAAAGTGCCCATAACTAATACTACAAGGCTCCGATTTGCTTCAAATATATACTAAATGGAAGGATTTTTAATGCTTAACCTTATCAACTAGAAACACATCCTATTTAAATAAATTCTTGATAGTAATAGCATTAAAAATATATTTATTTGCTTGTTTTGATTGTAGTCTAGTCATTTTAAAAGCTAAAAAAGGCCAAACATCAAGTAAATTGCAACAAAAAGATTTTTATATTCAGAAAAATGTCATGAACAACATATCACAAGTCTAGAAAAATCTAAATAACGGAAGCTCGCCATATTGGCAATTGGACGCCATCTTGCATTTCTCTCGCAATAGCAAAATGCCCATAATTAATGCTTCAAGGGTCCTATTTCCTTCAAATATGTACCAAATGATAGGGTTTTCTATGCTTAACCTTATAAATTAGAAAAACATTCTATTTAAATAAAAAAAAATTATAGAAATGCATAAAAAATACTTTTATTTGCTTGTTGTGATTGCTTATTAAATCACAAATATATTACTTTTACAAACAATTTGACTGAAATCACAGAGTTTATTGCATTGATTATAAATTGTTTTAAACATGGAAATCAAAAAACTACTCATTCCAACTTTGATACTTAAAAATAAAATGGATTCAGTTTGATGCAATTTATAACCAAAAAAAAAAAAAAAAAAAAAGGTAATAATATGATGACACAAAAGAAAAGTAATTTTCATTTATTTTTTCGCAATTATTTCTATTGAGCAAAAGGGATCTTTGAACCAAATTTTTGCAGCAATACAGTGGTCTATTTGCTTAGTAAAAGGGCAGCAACACAAATTAGAAGAGGACATGTAATTTTATATGTGCTGCCTTGAATACTTTAGCAATTACAGAGGCTTTTGAGATGTCATTGCCACTTCAATAGACTATTTTTACTAATTTAAAACAAGCAGATAGGTAATAAGTTATTAACAATTACAACATAATTCCTTGGATAGTTAAATGTGATTAACTTTATGTTTCCTTAGATATGATTACTGCTACAGAAAAAATATGCATGAGAAAATATTGTCTTGTATTGATATAATTAATGATTGTTGATTAGTTGAAACTATTAGATTCTGCATTAAGTACGTAAGAATGGTTGACGTTTACAGAAGTACCTCCGAACAATGGAAACTGCATTTACTAACTCTAATGCTGCTAACTAGCAAATGCTGCCATATATTTAAACAGGATACGATTCATAAACAAAATCAATCATATGCACACCTGAAAAAGGTCGATAATTCTCGCATCCAATCGTGAACAAATTCTTTCAAAAAGTCTACTTGCTTTTGTCATAGTAATGAGAATTGGGAAATTCTTGCCATTAGCTTTGTTATATTGAAGCGACACTAATGAATTGAACCATTATATTGAAACGATATTAAGAACCATCACAGGAACAGAACGATTAACTAAAAGAACAAGAATACAAGAGGTCCAGTGACGCGGTATACTTATCGATAACTCTTACATTATCCTTTCTTGTAAGTGAAACTGGGCACAGAAGAAGAAACGATCGTTGATGAGGTATCTATCCTCAAGGAAAGAGAACTCTGTGTTACAGGCATTCGTTTTTCAACTTTTTACGCCATTAAAGCATTTTAGTGGGAATTTCGGAGGTGGGGATGTTTAGAACACTTTAAGAGGCATTATCACAGCGATTTTGAACAAAATTATTAGAGTCGTTTTTTAGCAATTACTGAAAAACATGATTTTTTTAATGGCAGCTACCCTATGCTAAAACCTTAATAGTAGGTCCTTGGGCCATCATTAACCCTCATACCAAATTTGAACATCATAAGTCAATTTGTTCAAAAGTTATGCTGACTACGTACACACACACACACAGAAATACATTTTTTCTAGATCACTTTTTTAAAATCAGGATGTTCCAAAACGTGGAGAAATGCAAAAAAAAAAAAAAAAAAAAAAAAAAAAAAATTTTTTTTTTGACCGGTTGCTATACTTTCATTACCCTATGTATACTTATGGGTAATTGAAAGTAGAAATTGTTTAAATAGGATGTTTTTCTAGTTTATAAAGTTAATCATTGAAAACCCTTTCATTTGGTATTTATTTGAAGGAAATAGGAGCCCTATAGCATTAATTATGGGCATTTTACTATTACGAGAGAATTGAAAGATGTCGTCCAATAGCCAATATGGCGGACTTCCATTACTTACTTTCGATATGCTGTTCATGACATTTTTCTGAGTCTGAAAAACCTTTTGTTGTAATTTGTTTGATGTTTTCATCTAAAATGACCGAACTAAAAGGTCACCTTTAAAAATGAAAAAAATTGGTGTTTTTGTGACACATGAAAACTATCTTTATCCGTATATAATACTGCGCAAACAACTTGTCGCCTACATTTCTTTTATTATGGAATGTACTAACATAGACCGTTATGAAACATGGCAAGTCAATTGCGCAAGGTCACGAAATGTCCAGGTTTTCATGATTTTCACCATTTTCAAGCCTGGATTATATCTTGCGCGTTTGATTAGCCACAGCGAACAAGGTGTCATTGGATAGAGCTATAATAGTACTATTTATTAATACATAAAACATTGAAGCAAGTTGAGCGCGTATTAGGAAGTTATTTGGTAGCAAAATCGAAAAATCTCCGAATTTGAGGTCGTATATCTTGCTGCGGGAATAATATATTGACACAACGCTGGGACTATTTAAACACCATTTTATTATACTTAATGCGAACGTTAACTTTATTGAGTCAAGTTATATATATATATATATATATATATATATATATATATATATATATATATATATATATATATATTTACCTTATCCTTACGTATTGATGCATTTCTGTTTTCATTCATGTTTTTAAAAATTAATCTGTTTTCACTTCACTCTTCCTCATGTTTATAACTTGTATGTTTTGCTTGTCTCCTGTATATATTTTGTTTGAGCTAGGAACTTTGAATAGATCGGCTCCAGAAAGTTGCAAAGGACCAAAGAAAACTGAACTTCTTTGCACAATGTCGATATCACCACACAATGGCCACTGAAACTCCTCAGCTCCTCTCAAATGAAGAAATTTCATTTTTAACATAACATCACCACAATTTTCTAGCAGCTTACCAATGTAAAACAGTTTATCATACATGACAGCGTAAAAAGATTGGGTGCTTTCCTGATCAACAATGAGCTTTATCTCTTTTATGATATTCTTCATTTGGTGGGAGAAGTGAATTGCATTTCAGCTGCGAATTCACCATTACCCATGTCACCAGACCAAACCCTAAGGACGAAGACAATATCACTCAGCCGAAATTTTATGGAAGCAGTGAAAATAAAGACCAATTATGAAATTACAGTAGCTATTTGAAGAACCCACATTAGAGAATAGAAATTACATCCATTCAAATCTTGTGCGCAAAGAAGGATGGGCACTGAAACCCAAAAGGAAAATTACACGTTTTGACCAAAATCAAAAACAGTTTCTTCCAGAATGCTTCAACAAAGGAAATAAAAAGGAAGTAAATTAACATTCCAAACTGTTGTAAATTTAATGAGAAACCTCACAGTTAATGAAAAGAAGAAATTTAGTCCAAATGAATATTTGACAAGGGAACAAGTTATCACATTTCTACAGAATGAAAGGTACGACTGAAATATGCAGTGTTATTGAAGATAAAGTCATTGAACAAGAAGACGAACTCTTATCTTATGGACACCCCCCCCCCATCCCCCAAATCAGGGGGAAAAAATTAAAGTAATAAATAATTATTATTTGCGTTTGTTTGCAACTAATTTTCGTTCTCTTAGCTTTCAAAAAATAAAAAAAAGTTGATGTCACCAGGATTACCGCGAAATTAAAATATGGTTATATAACGAAGGTGTGGCCTTAGCGTTTTATCTGTAGCTCTGTTGATGCAGTTAGTGAGCTTTTTAAATAGATGTGTAACTACGATCCTCTGCATTTTGCTGTTGTGGAATCTTAATTTGTTTTATTAAGTTAATGGCATTCATAATGAAGAGATAAAAAATCTATTAAAACCTACTTCGTTACTAGGGGTGTGGAACATTGCACAACTTTCAATTACACTATAATACTGACGGGAATAGTGTCATTTACCGTTATTATATTTTCATCATTCATTTAGAAAAAATGGCCAGTTTGGCGATATTTTTTGCGATAATTCTTGTATGGGTCACAGAAAAAAAAAAGAAAAAACTCCGCTAAAATGGTAATTTTGACGATATACTTCACGATAACCTTATATAATCCTTTATTATAAGTGAAACTGGCCAGATAAGAAAAAACGATCAATAATGAGGTATGCTCAAGGAAAGAAGACTCTGTGTTGAAGACATTCAACTTTTTACGCCGTTAAAGTCATTTTTAGGAAATTTCAGAGGTGGGGATGTTTAGAACACCTTAAGAGGCATTGATACAGAGATTTTGAACAAAATCGTTAGAACCTTTTTCTAGCAATTACTGAAAAACAGGATTTTTTCAAGGGCAGCTACCTTACGCGCATGTGCGATTTTGACGAAAACCTTAAAGGTAGATTCCATGGCTACCACCAACCCGCACACCAAATTTGAGCATCGTAGGTCAATTTGTTCGGGAGTTATGCTGACCACATACACACATTTTTTCTAGATCACTTTTTTGAAATCAGGATGTTCCAAACGTGGAAAAATGCAAAAAAAAAAAAAAAATTGACCGAATGCTATACTTTCATTACCCTATGTATACATGTGGGTAATTGAAAGTAAAAAACATAGTGTAAATAGGAAGTGCTGAAATTGGCTGTGTCAGTAACAATGTTTCTTCTGACAACGCGAATTCCAGTACCGTTGATCCAGCATCAGTTGCGGAGGATTGAAACAAATAAAGAAAAATTTAACTTGTAGAAAATGTACGGAACCTTTATACAAATTTCTTTCTTCTTCTACGATGGTCTGCAAAATTAAAGGATATTTTAGTTTTTCCCTAATAACTTCTCAGTGGAGCAGCATAGATACATGAAATTCACATTACAGAGGCTAAAATTGAAGCTCAATTTTAGGGAGAAACAAACATTTAAGGAATATTAAGATGAATTCAACCCTTGATTTTTTTTTTGGTTGTTTGACCAACATTTGCATGTACTTAGACTAAATGTGTGTGTTGGTTAATGGTTAAGTCCTGAAATGAAAGAATGAGAGACGAACCTAAGAATGTAACAAATTAGAACATGACGCAAAATTGAGTTGCTGACCAATGGGATAACGACAGCAGAATTGACAGCATTGTTGCGAGTATGAAACCACAGATCCTCTAATAGTTTTGATTAATAGCGAATAAATTTGTAGCCAATCATATCGTATATTGAGCTCGTTCGCATACGGGGATTTAGCAATAGATCAGTCGTTAAGGCACAGACTTCCCATTCGGAGTTCATTCCTAACGGTTTCATCTGCATTTAGCGAAATGGGATTTACTCAGTCCTACACAAGGCCTATTCTAAGCAAAATTTACGACTGCCCATTACGAAATTCCATCCTCTCTTCCCCTCCCCCCTCACATCTCCCCTCTTCCTTAAAAAAAATAGAGTCTAATAAAGTCCTCAGTGATATAAATAGGTTATGTTTTGAATTTAGCTAACCATTGAAGTATTCACCAAGTAACTAAACCCCTGTCTAGTCAGAAAAAGTTTCTCTCGTGTTAAGAATGTAATAATCCGTCGAAAGTGTCAAAGATTTCTTCTTATCTGGCAATTGACAAAAAACTTGTTTAAAAAATATCACAAATGTATATTAAATAGTTTACAATTAACGAATAAGTACTTTGAGTCATCCTCTCTAAAACATTTTATCGGGTAGAAAATAGATGGGCTATCGGTTGAAGGGGAAAAGTTTTTTCTCCTCTTATTTTTAACATACCTCCTTAATCAGTCAAAATACCAGTGGGTAAGTATTTTATAGAGCCAGTGTCTGAGAAATTAACCAAATGCATACTACATTCAGGTACTGTGAATCAAATCACCTTCATCAATCTAGACTTTGATTTTTTTGAAGTCCAATTGGATTGCTTAGGATTAGAGGTCCCTATGTGTGATTTCATTAAAAATTGACCAAAAAGTTTATTCTTGACGCCTTTTCTTACTTATAAGCGTTTCCCAATACTTGATTAACAAGTTTAAAGAGTTATATTCCACAATTAATTAATGTTAAAGATTTACTCACCAAGATGTTAAGTATATGCTTTATATTTCAAATAAGCTAGAAAAAAATTAAAAACTATTTTTTTAAGTATTTGTAAATGCAATTATTTTTCTTAAAAAGAACTCAAAATATCCATGTTGTGGACTTGTATCTCCACTAAAATGGATGCGTTAAAATGTTAAAAATTACGCTTCATTTCTATTAATAAATCTCTAGTTTCACAGATGGTTAATTTGTACGCTCAATGAACTATTTTTTGCACAATAACGGCTAATCCTGATGGGACCTACTGATACTTAACGTAGATTCCGATCCACAACGTTCATCCATCCATAATACAGGATTCGAACCCGGTACCTTTGACATGCGATATCAGAGTACTAACCTCACAGCCATTAGGTGGCCCTCTAGTTCGCAGAATTAGATTTGTTAATTTCTGAAATAACCAAAAACTTTCAGCTTAATAACTAAATACAATATCTACTGATAATTTATCTTTGAATATAATAATAAATTGATTTTTAATACTTTAATCTCGTATCCTGCTATATATTTCATATTTATTTAAAAATGTTACACACCTTTTCATTGTGACGTTTCAAGAGTAAATCGTACGCAGTTGTGAAATTAGATTATTTTATTATGAAAAAAACATTATAAAAGGTTACCAGTCGCCATTGCTGCTAAAAGCACACATTGTAACTGTTTCGTTCCTCAGAATAAACTGTTGTCAAGTCACTGGCCCTCTAAAAATATAGCGTAAAGATAAGAAACAAAAGTCCCCTTCCTTCAAACCACATTCCTGGGAGTTGAGTGTTGACCGGAAATAGGGGGAGCAGGATCGAGGAACACTAGATTTATTGAGGAAGTTGGAAGATAATATTCTGTAAAAGACTCACATTGTCCTTGTCCTGTAGTAATGCAAACAATTTTGTCACACTCTGTTCTTGTCGCAAGATTTTCTTAAATTAGTTATTTTTGTGTGCCAAAACTATCGTATCTTGAAGTTTGTGTGTTAAATTGGTCTGAACTATGAATCTTTGAACTCTTTACTATACACATATGCATGCTATGATGGCCTTACTAAGCTACAAGGCTCAAAAATATCCCAATGAAATAAAACGTCGTTAAATGAACAAACAAAAGAAATATAAAATCGAATGAAAAAGTCCTCATGCATATTAGCAAGGGAAAAGAATATTATTTTAAAATAAAAATAATAATAAAAAGCATTTGTCATCAAATTGGAAAAATAATTACTTGCAGATTAATAATATTTTTCTGAATTAAAATAAAATGTGCACCCGTAAAAGGAATTTTTCTTCACTTTTTAAGAAAAAGAACTTAAGGAAAACACATTCAAAGTAAAAATTAAAAAAAAATATTTGAATGTTGGGCTTGATAATATAATGTCACCAAATCTATATTTATAAGTAAGAGTGTATTTGCCTAATTTAACGTATCCTTTGAGTTCGAAGAATAGGAATGAAAGTTGGTAGGACCATAATTTGAGATATTTTGAACCAATTTCAACTGTGTCATATTTCTAATGCGTTTCTTGAGTAACTCACATTATTGGAAAAACAATTTCATTCCAATGTTTTTCTTCTGATAATAAGGAATTAAGGAGATAATGCTCATAGCTCGCAATCGGCTGTACATTTTGAACGGGCATCTCTGAAGCTTTAATAAGTTGATAAAAGAAAGCAAAGAATACGGAAAATTTAGGGAGGGGAAGAAAGGAAAAATTATTGGCTTGCGGTGTTTTTTCCTGTACTTTTTACTACTGCCCAATTTTAGATTTACGACTGCCCATTTTCAATTTTTGACTGCCCAAATGAGCCACGACTGCCCGTTAGAATAGGCCCTGGCTCCTACATCAATAAGTATCGGAACAAATTCGGGAAAGCGAAGGCGGCTTGTGAACAGTACTAACCACACGGCCAATCTTCATAGCTGTGGTCAAGATATTGTCAAAGCCGTATTTTCATGATCTTTGGGCTATATGCGGGGGTGTTGCTCAGTGGTAGAGCGTTCGCTTAACATGTGAAAGGCCCTGGGTTCGATTCCCAGAACCTCCACCTTTCCTTTATTTTTTTACTTTTCAACCTCTTCTTTTATTGGATCATGTCAAATATGGTTGCAAAATCATGATATCTGGCTGTTGCCAGACTGCTTTTCTTTGTCTACACAAAGCTTTCGTCCTTCATCAACTAAGCTAGTTCCTAAGAATTACAGAGCATCCCAGAAAGGTTATGGGATGTCATTATTACTTAAATTACCAGGGATGTTTGAGAACTTATTTGTTTGGTACTATGTAATGTAATTAAAATTAAACACGATTCTCACGAAATATCTCATGATGCAAGTAGATAATTTCGAAATCTCGTATGGTGACTTTGTGATAGCAAAAATGAGTTAAAATGTTCCTTAAAACCCACTAGTGAGAGATTCTTACTTCCGACATCCTCTGCAAGTGGTACTCCACAATTCTTAAAGGAGAATTCTTTGGCCATCTCAAGCAACTTATGATTCTTAATTAAACCTGGTGTAAAGCAAAATTTTACATTTGGTTTCTATAAGACAAGCATATTACCACGTAATAAGCAAGCAGATTCCCCCCCCCCCCCACCCCAAACTACTTAATGTAACACTTGACATAAGTTTGGCTGCTATGACCACTTGCATTCAGCATAGCAAGAGCTCAAAAAAGACTAGAAGAAACCAAGTCCAAAGAAGAAGGGAAAAAAAGCGCCAAAAATGTTTCGTTCGAACACCCTGTAAAGAGGTCAGCAATAAAAGTGTTCTCGGGACGCATTAATAGAAAAAGAGCACAAGCTTCTATCTTTAAATTTGACGAAATTAGGTAATCGAGTGGGCCGTATCATTACAAAAACAAAATTCACATATTCTGTTGATTGAAGATTTTGCTTCCATAGATGCTTTTACAAATGCAAACAATTCATAATCATTAGAATAAGTTGTGTATAGAAATTAAAATAACCTTATTGTCACTATACTTCATCATATATAAGTCATCTGAAGAGAGGCAAATCACAGCTTTAATAAGTTTACGTACGGCAATTTTAAAAATATGAAAGTTTATCATTTTTTAAATGTAAATATGACTGAATTCCAGGAATTTTTTTTAATTGATCTTTTCCTTCGACAGGGGGTGTTAAAATTTAAAATTCCGTAACTTTTAAAAACCATGCTATCTTTTAATGAGCCTTACCTTATTTTAGGCAATTTTGTATTTTACAAAGAAATAAGCCCTATAAAAAAACTTTTGGGACATCCAGTATAATGGTTGGTTGTTTTCAGATTATCTGGCACCGTCAGCAACACGAGGGCTATAATGCGAAGAAAAATTCGTTATTAGACAAGCCAACATACATTTACAAACATCCATGCCTTACACGGGACTCGAACCCGCAACCTCGTGGTCTAGAAGTTAGCACGCTAACCACTATACCGTTTGATCGGCTACAGTATAATGAGAAAGCTGAAAGAAAATGTTCCATTATGATCAAGTTCGCACATGTAGACAAATCACAATATAGCATAAGAAACAATAATACAAATTACAAAATCAAAGCCAAATTCTTAATATATTATAAGATTCTCCAGATTTAAATTTAAGAGCAAGATTCTGAGAGATTGAGCCACTTAACATTAGGGGGTGATTCACACCATCTCCGATTGTCCCCAAAAAATTACCAGTTGCAAATAGATTAAAATTAGATGATAAAATCTGAAATTATTTGTTCCGTAGTTGCACCGCTCAAATTCTATGAAGTGTCGGAGATCACCTTAAAAAATGAAAAAATTTGTGTTTTTGGGACACATGAAAACTATTTTTATCCGTCTAAAACTTCACAAGCAACTTGCCACCTGAATTTCTTCTGTTATGGAATGTACTAGAATAGATCTTTATAAAGCATATAAAAAATTTATGGCAAGTCAATTGTGCAAGGTCATTCAAGGTCATGAAATGTCCAGGTTTTCATGTTTTTTATCATTTTCAAGACTGAATTATATCTTGAGCGTTTGATTTGTCACTTCAAACTAGGTGTCATTGGATAGAGCTATATTAGTACTATTTATTAATACATAAAACATTGAGGCAAGTTGAACACGTTGAAAGTTATTTGGGGCTAAAATCGAAAAATCTCCGAATTTGACACAAATTTCAGCTCGTATATCTTGCTGCGGGAACAATATTTTGACACAACGCTGAGACTATTTAAACACTCTTTTATTATACTTAATGAGAAATTAAACTTTATTGAGGCAAGTTGAAGAGAAAAAATTAAATGATTTTTTTTGTTGCACCCCATCCTTACATATTGATGCATTACTGTTTTCATTCATGTTTTCAAAAATTAATCGGTTTTCATTTCACTCTTCCTCATGTTCATAACAATTGCTTGTAATACGTCTTTTAAGCTAGGAACTTTGACTGGATCGGCTCCAGAAAGTTGCAAAAGACCAAAGAAAACTGAGCTCCGGACCACAAAATGGCCACTTAAACTCATCAGCTCCTCTCTGATGAAGAAATTTCATTTTAAACACGTCATCCCCACAATTTTCTAACAGTTTACCAATATAAAATCGTTTATCGTACAGGATTGCGTATAAAAAAGGGGGCTGAATCTCATATTCGCAGTCTTAACCAGCAATTAGCTTTATCTCTTTTATGATATTCTGCATTTGTTGGGGGACAGTAATTTCGATTTCAAATGTGAATTCACCATGCAATCAGTTCCAGGCACAAGCCAGACCAAACCCTAAAGACGAAGATAATATCATTTAGCCGAAAATTTATAACTCTGATGTTTTGCCCAGAAGGAAATTGCACATCAACGTTTGAAACTGCAGAGGATTTGTCCCTACATATTGCTAGAGGAGAACACCAAATGACTAAAACAATCACAGGTCAAGACAAATCCAGGAGTGCATTTTCAAAAAGAATGGAAGCAAGGACAAAAAAGACTAATTAAGAAATTACTGCAGATTTTGAAGAACCCACTATAGAGAATAGAAATTGCATCTATTCATGCCATCTACATACCTGATTGTCTCCATTGATTCCAAGATAAAATTCGTCATCTTGTTCATGACTTCATCTTCAATAACACTGCATATTTCAATCGTACCTTTCATTCTGTGGAAATGTGATATAACTTGTTCCCGTGTCAAATATTCATTTGAACAAAATTTCTTCTTTCCATCAACTGAGAGATTTCTCACCATACTTGCAACAGTTTTGGGTGTTAATTTACTTCCTGTTTTATTTCCTTTGTTGAAGTGTTCTAAACTGTTTTTTATTTTGGTTCAAACGTGTAACTTTCCTTTTGGGTTTCAGTGCCCATCCTTCTTTGAGTACAAGACTTGATTATATGTAATTTTTATTATCTGTAGTGGGTTCTTCAAAAGCTGCAGTAATTTCATAATTGGTCTGTTTTGTCACTGCTTCCATTCTTTTTGCAAATGCACTTCTGGTTTTGTCTTGACTAGTTATTATTTTAGAAATTTGATATTCTTCTCTATTGCAATATGCAGGAACAAATCCTCTGCAGTTTCAAATGTTGATGAGCAATTTTTTTTCTGGTCAAAACATCAGAGTTATAAATTTATGGCTGAGTGACATTGTCTTCATCTATAAGGTGTGGCCTGACTTGTGCCTGGAACTGATTGCATGGTGAATTTGCAGTTGAAATTCAAATTACTGTCCCCTAACAAATGGAGAATATCATAAAAGAGATAAAGGTAATTCCAGATAAGAACTGCGGATATAAAATTCTTTTTACGCTGTCCTATATACAATAAACGGATTTACATTAGTAAACTACTAGAAGATTGTGGGGATGATGTGTTTAAAATGAAATTTCTTCATCAGAGAGGAGCTGATGAGTTTAAGTGGCCATTTTGTGATCCGAAGCTCAGTTTTCTTTGGTCCTTTGCAACTTTCTGGAGCCGATCCAGTCAAAGTTCCTAGCTTAAAAGACGTATTACAAGCAATTGTTATAAACATGAGGAAGAGTGAAATGAAAACCGATTAATTTTTGAAAACATGAATGAAAACAGGAATGCATCAATATGTAAGGATGGGGTGCAACAAAAAAAATCATTTAATTTTTTCTCTTCAACTTGCCTCAATAAAGTTTAATTTCTCATTAAGTATAATAAAAGAGTGTTTAAATAGTCGCAGCGTTGTGTCAAAATATTGTTCCCGCAGCAAGATATACGAGCTCAAATTTGTGTTAAATTCGGAGAATTTTCGATTTTAGCCCCAAATAACTTTCAACGTGTTCAACTTGCCTCAATGTTTTATGTATTAATAAATAATACTAATATAACTCTATCCAATGATACCTAGTTTGAAGTGACAAATCAAACGCGCAAGATATAATTCAGTCTTGAAAATGGTAAAAAGCATGAAAACCTGGACATTTCATGACCTTGTGCAATTGACTTGCTATGAACTTTTTATATGTTTTATAAAGATCTATTCTAGTACATTCCATAACAGAAGAAATGCAGGTGGCAAGTTGCTTGTGAATTTTTAGACGGATAAAAATAGTTTTCATGTGTCGCAAAAACACCAATTTTATCATTTTTAAAGGTGATCTTTGACACGTCATAGAATTTGAGCAGTGCAACTACGGAACAAATAATTTCAGATTTTATCATCTAATAAGGGTAGCAGCAACTGGTAATTTTTTGAGAACAATCGGAGATGGTGTGAAACAGGGGTGGTTCAACTTCTCAGAATCTTGCTCTTAATCGAAAAAAAAAATAACTCAAATTTAAATGGAAAAATATTTATTTATAAAAAAGTGTTAACTAAATGACATCACAAACCATGCTTAAATGCTAAAAGCAAACTTCTACATGAATTTGTGTTTTGACGAAAACTACATAAATACTTCAAAAGTGAGAGGGACAAACTATAAAATTAGGTTGTTATTCTTAAAAATACAAGCTCTGACCTCCCCTTCCTTCACCATTACCAAACACAATCACAATATAGCATAAGCAACAATAATACAAATTACAATATTAAAGCTAAATTCTTAATATATAACAAGATTCTTCAGATTTAAATTTTAACGAATGGAAAAGGACTCAAATTTAAAAGGAGTCTGCCCTCCAACTCTTTCTTCATCCATCACCAATTTGCATGAAATTATAATTTCCAATCAATATACATTTAGAACCATGTAAAAATCTATCAACCAAATAAACTCTATTCAAGCATGAAAGTATACCTTCAAAATGTAGAAAATGTGTCTTGATTCACTATAAAAATATAGAGTATAAAATTGCAAGAGTACTGAATAAAACATAAGGTTAAGATTTACTGTACGGTCCTATTGGCGACTTTTTGAAAGTTGGCGATTCGGCGCAGAATGTGGCAACCCGTCGCCAAGGTTTTCCAATAGCTCTAGTGACCGTTTGGATTTGGCAACACGGCGCGGCGTGTTTTGACGTCATTTTGGATTTGGCGATACAGCCTTTTGACATTTGGTCCACCCCCTCTTGGCGACTTTTCAAAATGTCGCCAAGTTCAAATGACACCAAACTACGGGTGTGGAAAAATGGATGCCAAGTCGAAGTATCGCTAGGCAAATAACACGTTTTTTAAGGAGATAAAATAACAAAAATTTACATAAATATAAATATGCTAAGAAATACTTTTTGCAACATTTAACTATTTGTAAATAAACAATAAATATAAATATTTTAGAAGATGGAAACAGATTTATGTTTACGATACCTTAAACTGCATTTTTCTGTTCCTTTTCGCGACCCAAAATAGAATGCCAGAATCAGGGATTGGCGCCGGGTTACCATATTTGGTGCAAAATCGCCTACTTGACACAAAACATTACTGTGTCTCTGAATATGAAAAATCGCTAATCCTGAAGATCCTGGTAAGGGTAATGCGACTAAAAAAAAAAAAAAAAAAACGCTTTCTATGAAAGCGTGTTTTTTAAACTATTAATTATTCAATTGTGAAACGTGAATGAAACTCCCTATTAGTTAATCCGGCCAGCAGTCATACGCTTGTCTCAATGATTAACTCATGCATGTCTCAGTACACGTCACTTTACGGTGAAACTACGAATAGCTCACTAATTCGGTTATGGCCTTTTAGAACGTGTCCACATTTACATGGAAAAATGTGGTATTTCTAGAGCTAATGCTTGCAATCCAGAGACCCGATCAGATAAAAGCAACGTTTTAAAATTAGATCAAAACCAGTCAGTAGCTCGTCCATCATTATTGTATGATAAATATGAATAACTTTTTGCCGATAGTATAACTGTAGTACACACAACAGATCTTTCAAATGTCTGCCTTATCAACTATATCGATGGTAGTTTTCTGTGACTACTGGGGTTGTAACGGGTAACGGGACACCAGGGTTCGATTTCGGAGAAGGTTGGTTGGTTGGAGTTTAACAACACAAGGGCAACACGAGCTAATCCTTGCGAAAATGCAACAAACTTATTGAATTATTGTATTGTCATCGGTCCTGGATAACTGCGCAAAATTTCAAATTAATCCAACATTTTGAAGTGGTCGAAAATCGAGTTCAAAGATTCCGTTACATAGATACATACGAAGCTAATAAAAGCGTGTTAATATTTTATTTAGAACTCTTTCATACCTGAGACTACAACTTGCTTGAGTATTCGTGAAATATTATGAAAAGATGAATAGATAAAAATAATAATTAGTAGTACTTAAAATAAACATATATTATAATTGCACTAAACGTACATATCACTGTATATCATATTTTGGACAGAAGTTGGGGGAAAAAAATTATGACGAATTGTACTATTTAATGTAACATTTCTCCTACTTAAATTACTATGCTAAATGAAAGCATTAAAGAAAAAAAATACACCTCATAGTTTATGAGTTAATAATAATAATGATGAGTATAAATATTATACTTTCTCATTGACAGAAGCCTTTTTGATAACACAAAAAAAGTCTATAAAAAATTCTATATAATAGACATTTAATTTAATTTAAAAAAAAAAAAAAAAAAAACGTAGCTGCACAATATACTTACAATTTTTAAATACTTCACTTGCATTCCTGGTTTTTACACATTTTTAGCAGACGCTTTAAAATAATTCTTACTTAACACTCATAAAAAATTTACACTAACACATTAAAACTGGCATAATTGCACCTTCAACCTTATAAAAATATAAATGATAACAAAAACAAAGTAAAAATTAGTGCAGAATCTAAAAAGTCCTGCCACTAATCTGATTTCAATGGTCCTTAACTTAGGAAGAACACTACCCAAGTCATTTATTGGCTGCAATTAGATTTGGGGGAAGAAAAAAAAAAAAAATACACACATACAATATTAATGCTTTACTCCTTTAAGTTCTTAACACATGTAAGAAACAGAAAACTGATTGATTGGAAAGAAGATTACAAAAACCTACATATAAAAGGCGCATATTTGTTTGCATTCTATACATTTGCAGATAATTTCACTAGTAAGGACACAATTTTTCATACATACTTTTTAAGACTTGACTTAATAACTAACTTTCATTCAATCAGGGTGGCTAAAGAATTTGAGAAATAAAATTCTCTGACATTTCCCTGATTTCTAGAAGATTTCTTCAAAAATTCCCTGATGTGCACTATAATTCAAAAACCCAAATATAATGGAGAATTAAAAAAAACAGAAATTTAATAAGTAAATTTAATTCTAAATAGTCAAAGTATAATTGCGCCATAATAAATTTATGGTAAAAATCAAGACAAACATCATTAGATGAAAAAGAATGGAAAACATTAATTAAAAAATACAAAATTCCCCAATTTCAGCTATACTTGCTAACTTCAAGGCAAAACCAGTACAATACTTTTCTTTTTAATTTCAAAAATAACACAAATAAAACATGTTATTTTCTTTAATATATGTCACATGCTGTTTCCGGTTCGTAGCATAATAGCTGCACTGCTAAATTATAGGTTCATCAGAAATCTAACAGAAATAATTGTTCCAGGCATAATAATGATCCCAGATAATAAAAAAATAAAAAAAAAATAAAGGGGGGGGGGGGAAGAGAAAAGAAAAAACGGAACATCAACAGGAGGTTAAGGGCGGGATATGGATGGTTTGGATTAGTTGCTGAGAGAAGAAAAAGTTCGGAATCATCATTTGCCCAAATTGGCCAAGTAGCCAGATATCGAGGGCTTTTTAGAAGGACTTAAAAAGTACATGGGGGGAAAAAAGGAAAAAAACTGTATTCAATGCGGTGACATCACAGCATCTACTTCACGTGACGCGAGCCGAGGTAAATATCCGCACGAGGCATGCAAGAAGGGAAACTCAAAAGTTTCAAAATTCCCTGATTAAAGGGTAATTTTACAAAATTCCCTAACATTTCCAGAAGAGTGAAATTCCCTGACATTTCCCTGAATTCCAGGTTCTGTAGCCACCCTGTTCTATAGTTAAAAGTTAATTTATGTCATTAAATTAAATTAGTTCAAGGGAATGACATCAAAAGATGCCACCAATTAAAATTTCCTTTCCCATAAACTCATATTAAAATTTATGTATGGGATGAATAAAAAGAATTTAAATATACATTTCTAAAATGCTAATGGAAGAAAGAAACATCAGTAAAAACAGAAAATTTCTAAAATGAAATTTTATAAATTTCTTTTTCGCTTTTTGAGACAAATCTATGACTTAAATTCAAATAAAAATCTTTGTTTTTCACTGCATGTATGAGAATAAACATCTTTTATTTTCTTAAAAAAATTAGAGCACTTTTATAATTTTAATAACAGGATTTTGATTAAAATTAAGAATACAGAACAATTACCAATCCAAAATTTACCTTGATTCTTTTACTAGAATGCTTATTTTAGAGAGCAAGAAAGCATTCCTAAATAATTGAATGTTAGATGAACGCAATAATCACTTAAAACAATCCTGCAAATCCAGTCAACTCAACAGTTTATAACAAGCATATTAAAACTATATTTAACTACATGACATGTTAATACACAAACAGATTACAAGAACGGCCATTAGGGTTATTAAAAAATAAATCTAAAATTTCTACCATGGAAACTTTACTGGGGCACCTTCGAATTTTTTTCAATTAAAAAAAATAATAAAAAATAGTAATACAAAATTTGAAACTTTTTTATGTGGTGTCATTGCATTAAAATCAGCATAACACAAAATGGATTATTTAAGGAAAAAAAAATATTCTATTGTTTATGAAAACCGTCTTAAGTATAGTAATGTGTAGTTAGTATACTTGTCTATCTCGAAATTACAGTAAAACCGCACTTAACCAAGCCCAATTATCCAAGTTTTCGCTTAAACCAAGCTATCCAAATATTTCTAGGTTATTTTTTTCTTGGTTTTACATTTTCCATTTTTAAAATTACCAAAACCAAATTCTGAATTTGATCCCACTAGAACTTAAGGGGGAAAATACCCAACACTACCCCCTTTACTTTTCATTGTAAGTATTCCTGAGACACTAAGTTTAATCTGAAAGATGTTGTTTTCTAGGTACTTGAGACATGTGATGAAGCAAAATCAACCACCATAATAAATTCCTGGCGAAAAATTATACATTCATAAATATAGAATACAAAACACCACTGACAATCTAGTGACGGGAGTGAAGAGCTTCTGGATTTAGACATAAAACTGCCACTGTCTGAGCGAATTATTAACAAAGAGATATACGCTAAACAGCAAGCGATTACAGATGAAATCATCATCATTAAGGATGATGATGATGAAAATCAACATACAGATGGACAGATAAACACACAACATACAGATGGACATACAAACAAACAACATACAGAAACAGACAACATACAGATGGAATCATACAGATGGACTAAACGCTATTGAAAGGTGTTATTGAATATATAGAGCAACAAGAAGCTACATCAGTAATTCTGTTGGCCTTAAAAAAATGGTGAAACATTATTGAAGTAAAACACCAAAATAATGTAAAACAAAAACAATTTTCAAGACTTTTTTATAAAATTAAAAAAAAAAAAAAATCCTCTTTAAATATCATAACAATATGAATGCATGAGATGTATTTGTATAACGTTTGTATTTCTTAAATTATGCATTTAAACCAACATGATTATTTTATTTACAATTTTCGCTTTAACCAAGTAAGGTTACTTGATCCACACACTTGGATAATCGGGACTCTACTGTAACTCAGTAATCACTTTCAAATACTATTTGATTTCTTTATTAATTCAGAAATGTTTTCTATAATTTACTAAAACTTTCAACAAAAACTAATTTTGTTCTTGATATTCTTGTAGTATGATGCTCCTGCATGCCACAGTATACCATTTTTTCTTATTTTATTGTAGTATGTAAATAAATGATACTAGACAATGTTTTCTTACATTTTGATAACATAATGTGTTTCGGTGTAGAGTTGTTTATTTGCAAAATTTGGTCACATATTGTCCCCTCTAAATGTTTATTCATTTTAACAAGATTATGAAAAACTTAATATTTTAATACATAGAACTTTTTTGAGGCACCCTGGTCAGAAATCGAAAGTTCATAAAAATTAATCGAACTCAGTTTAACAAAGTCATAGATACAGTTGATTACAGATATATTTAAACTAGAGCAAAATATTTTAACTTTTGCCATCAAAACCTGATAACCTTTAAAGTGACAGTAATTTGTAAAAATTTACGTCATTTATTTTTAAAATCAATTAGTACCTTAATGAGAGTTAACAACTTTCTCTTATACTTATATTCTACAGAATCGAAATGTGTGTCGGTAGAATATTTCCTTAGAATTTTTTTTAGTTGAGACGCTACAACTTTGAAATTTGTAGTGAAGTTTGAAACAAAGGAAATAACATTTCTTCTATTCCGGGCATCAATTTGTATGAGCTCTATCATATCATGAGGCAGAAGAACTCCGTCTACTTTCTGAATCCACTTTTCTAATAGAGGAGAAATCCGGAAAAAACATCTTGATGGACCTGACTCTTGCACATGTTTCTCTGTTGAAGGTATTGGGTTCGGGTTTGTTTCTTCATTCACTAATTTAAAAAAAGAATTACAGGTCTTTGCACAAACATTAAAATATTTATTAACATTTCAAAAATAAATTTTACTTATTATTATTATATTTACTAATTATAAGATTAATATCATACACAATTTGTACACCTGTACATTCAATAATCTTTAAATATCATAATTATCAATCAAAACAAATATGTTTAGATACCTTTTGATAAAAACAAAATTATTTCATGAATTATCACATGAATTTTAATTTTATTTAATTAGTTGCTTCAATAGCTTTTCAGAGCACAAAAGACAATAATAGTTTTACTGTAACAAAAATTTAATAGTTACTAACAAAGTTCATACAAACTTTTCTAAAAAGAAAAATGCTAAAGACTTTTTAGAGATATGCCTCCTTGCTTTCGAGAACCATAAAATTCAATATCATGAAATTTCTAATACAGCAATTTTTTTTTTTTTTTTTTTTTTTTTTTTAATTTCATGAACATATACAGCTTACATTTTAGACAAGTTGCATTTTAGACAAAAGATTTAGTATTTAAATGCAGCTCAAATATTAAGGTTTGAATTTAATCGCTTAAAAAATATTTTGATGAACCAAAACCATTTTCAAAGAAACTATTTAAAACTACTTTCCTGAATATTTATTTTTTTAATTTCTACGTCTGTTTTTGGGTTACAAGAGAAAGTTTTTCAAAAGTTTTCAAACCTCATACATTATGTTTTTGAAATCTAATTGAATGTAACTTCCATTTGGTAACAAACAAAATGCAATTTGACTAAAAAAATTCTCAAATTTAGAAAAAGATAGCAAAATTTTGAGATTTTTAACTTGATAAATACCAAAGTATTTTTCTCAGGGTGGCCACAAAATTCATAAAAAAAAGTTCTTTGACAATTCCCTGACAGATTTCTAAAAAATTCCCTGGTTTTACGCAATTATTATTATTTATTTTTTATAGTTTCCACATTTTACCAGATGTGTAGACACCCTGATAAAATAGAACATGTATGCAAAAAAGATAATACGCCAATTTCTTAAAATATAGTTATGGCGTTAATCAAAAGTTTAAGTTATTCTTAAAGTTAAATTTCTAACAATTACCACCACGTTTTTCTGGGTAAATAAAGCCAAAATATGGATGAATGGGTAAATGCAACTAAAACATTAGAAAATGTCCCTGATTTTATTGAAATTTTAAAAAGTTCCCCGACATTTCCCTCATTTTTTCCAGAATCAGAAAGCTCCCCGACATTTCCCCGATTTCCTGGTTCTATAGCCACTCTGTTTTTAAAAAATCAACTGATTCATGTTTCAAGCTTAAAACTCAAAAATAGAAAATAGTACATAGAGAATTACCCCCCCCCCCCCATTTAAAATTTATATTTCATTTTCTTCTAACCTCTTTGTTTTGACAAAAAAAAAAGTGTTTAAACAAAGGTGTTCAATCATTTTTGGTAGCCTCAGAAGATGGTACAAAACTTGATAAGTGCAATTTAATAAAAAAATTGAACTACAAAAGGAATTTGTGAAATACAAAGTTTCTTGAAAATAAAAAATTATTTAACAATAAAAAAAGGTAAGATCAAAAATTAGTTTAAAATCATTTCTTCCAAAGATAAATTTATTATAATAAAATATGTGTAATATTATTATATTAAAATATTAATACAATAAAATTTTATTATGATAAAATATTAATACAATGAAATTTAATAATAGTAAAATATTAATATAAAAATAATTCCTTATCCAGCATTATTCAATTTAAAAATTATTAAAGAATTAAATTGGTTAGTATAAACTGAAGTTATATTTGAAAGGAACGCAAGAAACTTGTAAAATAATTACATTCTTTATGCCTAAAACTTGTAAGAGATAGTACTTTGAAATTTACCATTTAAAACTCTCACAAACTTTTTCAAGCAATTTAAAATAGGTCAGTTTTAAGTTACAATGAGACTAATAGTACTTATTAATTGAGAATCTTCTTGCAAACTGCTCTTATTGAGAAATACTAAAATCAGACATGTCACACAGAAAATAAAAAATTATCTGAAAAGTGTTTTTTCTTTGTATTTAGTAGAAAAATATAATTAAAAAGATACACTAGTAGTAGCAATCACTAAATACCAATTCCACTGCAAATTATTAATGTTGTATTTGAAAATGAAATTCCACTTTACGAATGAGAAGTTTTTCAAGAAAGAGAATTCTCAAAGCCTTATTACATTACTTTAAATCATGGGCTCAGCAAACTTTTAATTTATAGACAAAATGCTCTATGATAGTGTTAGCCAGACAACTCAAGTTAAACATATATTGTAACAAAAGAATAAATCTATTTGGCTACTACACATTTAGCTACAAAAGAAACTTATTTTGATTATTTGAAACATTATTCCGTACAAAAGGGATAATTGTAGGCAAGGTGCGTTTTAATAATCTAGGACAATTTACAAGGACTTGATTTAAATATATTTTTTGATAAAAAATTTTAAAAGTAAAAAGCTCTTGCTATCCCATAATTTAATGCTGTTTAGAGATGTTCAGTAATGAAAGTGTTTTAACTTGCTTTTTATAGGTGCAGTTAGTGGTGGCTCAGGTTTAGTAACATTGAAAGAGGAACCGTGAACAAATTAAAAATGTAAACAAACACACATTTGAATTAACTTATTATTATTGAACAATAAACTGTAAATACAAAGGAACACACAGCACTCAAGCTGTAATAGATTAAACATAGAAATAAATACTAAAAGAACCTTCCTATAACAATAGAATGAATTATTAAACGCCAAATGAAGAAAAGTAAACAAAACACTTAAAAACATATTTCAAGTTTTAACCTTACCCAGATAAACCATGGCTAAAAAGAAGAATATTAAACTCAAACTCAAAATATTAACAAATGAAATTTAATGTAAAGAGCAATCAATACACTGAAAATCTTAACTGACACATATCAACGTGACTTATGGTAGGCGCGCAATCGTTGCGAATTAAAAAATACAACAGAACCCAAGGTAGTTCTAATAAAAGAAGGTTCCAGAGATTTTGCAAAATTTTAAAATGTTAGTTGTTGTTAGTCGAGAGCCAATTAAAAGTATTAATCAGCCTTTTATTCTCAATGAAATTATACTTGGAGTTGAGCATGCAGGCTGCATAAATGATGTAATTACCTTCTACCCTCTCTCACGCTATACACTTTCTATACTAGTTTAGTGTTCACTAAAACATGATATATTTAAGTAATTTTTATCATCCAACAATATTTATAATTAAATCCACAAGAGAATATTTCAAAAATTCTAACCATATTTTTTTCAATAGAAAAAAATAAATATTTCAAGTATTTATTCATACAGAAGAATAGGGGGAAACCTTTTCCCCATTGGATTACCATTATAACCACATTTTAAAATTCAATTAAAAAAACTAACTAAAATTTTGCCATTTTGCAATAATACATGGCGAGATAAAGAGAAAATCTGCTCGTGTTAAAAATTTCACAGTTCTCACTTTACCAGGAAATGAGAATTGGGACAACGCACCAGTTCCTTACATTCCTTACTTTTTTTTTTAATCTGGAGAGAAAATGAAACAAAGATGATTTTCTTAGTGAATAAATATTGTATTGAATTATATACTGTCAATTCTGGTCCAATACCTTTTGCCATTTTTCTGGAAATAACATGATTCCACACTCATAAAATTTTTGTTCTTTACTGGCAAAAAACTGATTCAGGTGGTTTTTGATCTCTTCATTTGAAGTAAGGGTTTTACCATCTAAAAAATTTTGTAGAGACTGCAACAAATAATCAGAAAAAGGCAGATCTGGAAAATATGGTGTGTGTTGCAGTATATCCTATCTAGGCTGTAAAAGCCTTTGGCGAGTTACCAAACTTGAATTATGTCTCGTTTTATCTTGGAGGAACACTAAACCTTTTCTATTAATCGTTTCTGGCCTTTTCTGTTTAAGTGAATCATTCAATTTGTCCAGCTGATGACATTACACTTCAGAATTTATTGGTGTGCTGTCTAGTAAAAGCTAAAAAGAAAAGATTCCTTTGAAATCCCACTAAACAGATAGCATCACCTTTTTTTTTTTTTATGAATATCGGCTTTCGAAGTGCTTTGAGCAGGTTCATCTTACTCCATGGTATCATGCATTTAACAATGTTGTAAACAACCCATTTCTCGTACTCAGTGATGATGCTCTTCAAAAATGGATAATTTTCTTGACGTTTGAGAAGCAAATCACAGACCTCAATGCGACGCCACAAATTTCTTTCCGTAAGAACAAGAAGAACCCTTTGTCAAGCTTTGAGATAAAACCTAGGTGTTTCAAATGATCATGAACGGTCGATTCAATAAACTTAAATTCTCAGAGATCTCATAAGCTGTTATTCAACGGTTTGCATCAATTAATCCCTTTATTGTGTCTTCGTCGTCTTCAACTGACCTTCCAGAACGTGAAGCATCTTCAACATCAAAATTGCCGGATCAAAATTTTGTAAACTAGCTTTGGCACTGGTGTTCTGTCAATACAATTTCTCCACACACATCAGGATAATTTTTTTCTTGCTTAAACAGCATTTTTACCTTTTTGATAGTAAAAAAGTAAAATATGCTGTAACTACTGCTTATCAGTTTTCATATTTGATAGGGAACCAACCAAAAACTACTACGTAGAATCGATCAAACTTTTTCACAAACAGACCTAGCTATATCACCTGTCAAAATATATAATGATTGTACGGCTTAAGTATGAAGTTGGCCAGTGAAAAAATACAATTAAGTCCTCTACTAGGAAAAACGAAATTACTTTCCGAACAACCCAAGAGATGCCACTACCAGCAAGACCTGTGATTTTGCTACTGTCAGTAAATATCTTGATGGGATCAAGGAAATATAATTTTTATGGATTTGATTTATGACCCCCAATGCTAGTTGTCTGAGGTGGTCAGGCACATGTTCTTTCCTATAGACAGGAGTAGGAAGATTGTAGTGAAAGTGAACTCTGGAGAAATCCTCCAACGGATTCAGACAACAGTGAAGAGAATGCGGCTCTACATTATCAGAGAGTAGATGTTGAGATAAAACTTGACTAAAGGGACTGTTTTTCTTTAACCTTTGATAGAATGACCAGTAATTTAGGTATTTTGAGGTCTTGTTGTATTGGCCAAAACTGGAAAGTTTGTTGTAATATTTTACAACAAATTAGTTGAAAATATATTATTGTCAAATAAATCGAAAGTTACTTTTCACAGAAACTCCCACAGTGGGTTCTTCCCCATCGTAAAAATATTTATTGCATAAACTGCAGTAGTATTTGTTACCTACAAATAAAAACCATTTCTTTATACAAGTCATTACTTAACCACAAGACTTTAAAAGCACAGTTGTTGGATATCTTCTAGATCAAAATCTTTCCCAAAAGAATCCTAAGAACAAACGCTTCAACGTACATGCAACAGCAACAAATTAAAACTTAGCAGATACCATTACAATTTGCAATAACAATCTGTCAATAACAGTACATTTGAAGTAAAAAGAAATTGACTAATGTTTCTGGAAATCAGCAATTCCTTTCAATCATGTAGAAGATAAAAGTATAAAACTGCTCTAATAATAAGATAGGGATCCAAACCTATAGAAATACGCAACAGGAAGATTAAATTGGTGTCATAGCCAAAGTAGCAAACAAAAATTAAAGACCCAACATGAAAAATAAGGACTTTAAGAGCCTTTTTATAATAAAATAAGTAGTTCTTAAGGATTGTGCAAACCCTGTTTTATACAGAATTCAGGGCTGCCACTGACTGTAAGCTTTGAAAATAGTTGCTTTAGTAGCCTCAGATGTTAAAAATAGTAGCCAAAATAGTAATCTCAAACATTGAAAATAGTAGTCTCAGACGTTGAAAATAGTAGCCTCACTTTTCATAACGATTGTTTTTTTAAGTAGGTAAAGAACTTCCTCTTGTTTTAAAGGTTTTAAGTTATCATCAAGATCGGAATAAAACTGTTGATTTACATAAACACAAAAACCCAGATATATATATATTAATTTTCAAAGTAAAACAACTTTTTGGGAAAAAACAAGTTTTATGTTTAAACAATTATACTATATATTGACAATGACAGGCGAATTTAATTAAGACCAGTTTTTAAATTTTTAACAGGATAGCTACAGAATTTGAGAAACAAAATTTCTCAACATTTCCCTAATTTTCAGAAACTTCCCTGATGTGCATCTCTGTCGAAGTTATCCTTAAAAAAACGAAGAAAATATGACAAAAATAATATATAAAATTGACTATTTACAATTACGTTTACTTATCAAAGTATAATTGCACCAAAATATAAATTTCTGCTAAAAATCAAAACAAGCATCTTTAGAGCATTAAAAAAAAAAAAAATAATAATAATAATAATTCACATAAACCAATTTACAAAGTACACCCCTACTTGCTAACTTCAAGGAAAAGAAACTAGCACAATACTTTTCTTTTAATTTAAAAACTGACACAAATAAAACAAGTTTTCTTTAATATATGTCATAGGCTGTATCCTGTTCATAACATAAATTTTAAACAGTGTCCTACATATTTACTAAACTTGGGCATGCATGAGCATGAAACTTAAATAATCAGCATTTTGCTATTCAGTCACAAATTTCACTAGGTATAATATTTCATAAAAAATTATATCTTTTGGATTTTGAAGTTGAAGAAGAAAGGCTTGAAATTTTACAGCGTCTTATAAAAAATTACTCATAAATATATGGAAATAAAATTTTGTACATCAAAAATATTATCTTAAACCACTCAAGTACATAGTAAATGATGCAAAAAATCGTTTTCATTAAACATGACAAGCATAGCATTCGGCAGGGGAAAAAGATGCATGGACTTTTTTAAAAATTCCATGACCCTTTGCCTGAATGTATGCAGTAGCGCATTCAGATTTTTTATTTTTTGGAGGGAGAGGAGGATGTTTCAATTCTTTGTTTGATTTATATTAAACATATAAATCAAAAACACATATCACTTTCAGTTAATTATGTTTAGTAAAATGTCCAAATTTAAGTACAAAATATAAAAAATAATAATAATCAAGTACAGGATCTAACCCTTTTTTCTTATTAATGCCTATAGATTTGTTGCACATCTATAACAGTGCTGTAAAGGGTTAAAAAAACAAAAAAAATATGATGGAATCAATTTTAAATATTAAGAAATTTAGGCTTCTAATATATTCTATTGACAGAAAACACAAGACAAGAAGAAAAACAATCATGTCTGTAAAGGATGCAGTCAGATTTAAGTTTGAGGATTTTTTTTTTAACTATAATACGCCGGCGGTCGCGAAGCTATAAGATAAACAAAAATCTAACATAAATAATGTGTAAATAATTGTTCCAAGAATAACAGTGATTTCAGAAAGTTAAAAAAAAAAAAAAAACACGGAACATGAACATGCGATTGTAGGCCGAGGACAGGGGATTGGCCAGTTTGGCTCAGCTGCTGAGAGTGGGAAAAGGTCGAAAACTTTGTACTCCCAAATCGGCCAACTAGCCAGATATTGAGAGACTTTTACGAAAAAGCACATGAAAAAACTTGTATTATTCAACGCACAGACGACACGGCATCCACTTCTTGTGACGCGAGCCGGGATAGATGTCCGCATCCGCACGGGGAATGAATCAAAAATTTCAAAATTCCTTGACTACAGGGCCTGATTTACCATTAGGCCCGGGCTTAGGGGCCCCCAAATTTTGAAAGTTTTCTGAAAATCTCTATATATAAAAGAAAGTTGTCTGTACGTCTGAACCTTATACAAATCCACAGTTTTGCACCTAGACGTACAAAATTTTGTACATTGAAGCTTTAGTACATGGAGATTGTACAGAACAACTTTTAAATTCGATTGAAAGTTGTTTTCATTAAATATTAATGGCATGAAAAAAAATTATTGGAATGGCAACAATATATTATTATTACATCAGAATAAAATCAAAATTTATTTTAATGTGTCCCCCTTATTTTTCTGATTATTTTGATGTATAACAATCATCTGTACAATGAACGGTTCGAATTTTATTATAATATTTCAATATATTTACTGTCAGTCGATAAAGAAAACTTCTGAGCATGCACAGTTTTAAAGTATCAGCTCGGGGGTTCAACCAACCAACCAATAAATATAGTGTTTTGATTGGATGGATACTGAATGTAAACATCATAGGGAATCCTCCTTACAAAGACATCAGCGACAGGAGAATGATTGAGCGCGCCGTTCAAATGAACGAAATCAGGCACCAGTTAGTAGATTGGAATCTGTGAGCCAACTTTTACAAACAGAGCAAAATTCATTGATTCATATTATGGACATGATAAGCAAATAAACAGACACGCTGATTCAAAGAAAGAACATTCCATTTACTACGCACTCACTTCAACGAATGACAAATTTTACATACAAGAACCAAAACTTTAAGAACCGAAACTTTCTTACAAAGTTGAGTTGAGTTGTGTTTCGCAACACCAACGTCAAATATTTACGAAAAATTTTGAGTCTGTGGAAACCAGATTTGGTAGATTAAGAGATGATACCAGAGGTCACTACAAAAGATAATAATAGTGCAATGTTTGAGGATGTTGCTTTTTCATATAATGCAGCTGCCGGTTTAAATCCCACTTTTCAAATTGGCGGAATGACAAATGCCTGCTTTTACTGTGATGCTCTAAAGTGGAAAGGTGAAGTGCTAGGCATATCTTGTAGCAGTGGCTAAGTTGTTTTGTCTGTACTTCTAGCCAATTCAAAACCTTTACAGTCACTGTTGTCTGAAACGATTGAGATATCAAGACATTTCTTGGTTAATATTGGGAAGTACAATTCCTGCTTTCAATTAACATCTTTTGGCTCAACAAATGTTATCAACGAGCAAGGATTTTCCCATTTAAGTATGTATTCGATTTCTTTAGTATTTCACTAAAAATATTGAATTCTTTCTTTTGATTGTTTTCATATAGTGTTTTGGTACTGTATATCAAGTTCCATATTATTTCATTAACACTTAAATACATTTTTGTATTATACATGTTTCACTATTTACACCAGAAGCGTAGTATTCCATTTGAGATTTCGTTTTTTTTTTAATTCTTTATTCTGATTGTAATTAAGTTGGTAAAGGGAAATCAGATTAACTTTACATTTTGTGCTAAATTTTTTTTGTAAATTATGAACCTTTCTCTTAAACGCAAACTTTTATGTCCTTCAACAGGTCCCCAGCAGCGCTGGGCCATGCAGCTAGTTGTAAATATAATGGTCTTTTAATGGGAAGTACTGAACAAAAATAATAAAAAAAATTTAAATACACATCCACAAATTCCATATTTTTTACAGTCACAGAGAGTTAAGTTAGATAGATTAACCTAATAAAACCTAACTAAGCAAATCTTTCCGGTTCAGCCAATCATATACAATTTCTTCATAGGTACACGGAGACAAGGGCTTTACGCCGCTGCTCTCCTTCTCGCCTCTTGTAAAGAGATGTTCACCAACCAACCAACCATATGCAATTTCTTATATTATGAAATGAAAGAGTCTTTGTGATTGGTTGGTTTGCAGGCTCTTCCGTAGACTTTTTTGGCCCTCCTTTTTGGTGAGATCGTGGAAACAGTGGAAAGGTTACTTTGTATAACTTACTATTATTGTTATAAAGTTAAGTAATCTTTATTATTATATAATTTGTGGACCCTGTGGTAAAATGTAAGTTTAAAATACAGGAAAATGTGCTTTAACCTTTTAACTGTTCTGCCCGAGGTAATCTCGGGCACAGCACTGGTGTTCCAAAATGTCACGCCCGAGTATTACTCGGGGTAATTTTTTTTTTATTGCTTCGTGTTGTTATACCCGAATATATCTCGGGAGGAATTTATTTGCGCTCAATGCAATAGATGGCAGCACTATACTGCAAGTTTCAAAGGTTAGATGCCAAAGGGTAGAGGCCAAAGGTCAAAGTCAAAGTGCGCGGCATTTTTTTGTTGCAAAATGGCATCCCGTAAACGTTATATAGATATTACAAAATTATATATAGATATTATAGTTATATACAAAACTGAACTACTAATAGGTATTCATTTTTATTTATTTATTTATTTAGAAAATAATTAAATTGATTTTTTTTTTTTTAATTTTTAGAAAATAATGCTCCACTGGATGCGAACTTTACCACTGCCACGCTGAGTGGCAGCCGCCACAAAACCTTAAAATTTTTATGTATATAATTAAAAATATTAATTTTTAACTGCTAAGTATATTTTATTTTGTATTAAACATTTGTTTTTTGCAATAAAAAAAGTGAACAATTTAGGTACCCAAATCATCTAAATAACTGAACAGCTAAAAGGTTAAAATCAGTGTTCATGGGGGTCTTGATTAATTCAAAAGTTTTGAGGAAATTAAGTTCATACTAATTATAACAAAAAAATCGTGTGAAAGTAAACTATGAGTTTTAATTGTAAAAAGGTAGTCGTCTTAACGAATGTAGCTTGATCTGGTAATATTGTGATGTAAGGAAATAAATATTTGCTATTGGGGGCCCCTCCCTGAATGTTGGACCTACAGTAAAAAAATTTCTAAATCGGGCCCTGCTTGACTAAAGAGTAATTTTACGAAATACCTTGATATTTGCCTGAATTCCCGATTCTGTCGCCACCCTGTTTAAGCTACATTCAAAGTAATTAAATTGCCTCAAAATTTAAATTATACAACATTGAAATTCTAATAATTCTGCATTGATTGACCTACACGGCGAAATCGTCACTAATCTCGGACATAACGTCTATATAACATCAATTCTGCCCATACTGATAGCATTTTCTTCCGGGTGCTCACCACAAATTCATTTTTGTTAAGTAGAGTAAATAAAGCGAAATAATTTGATATTTCAGAATATAACAGTGTATGCTCTTGCGCCTTGCACGGCGAATGATAAAACATAGGAACAACAGGCAGGCGAAAATGACCGCGGTTGCAGTCAAAAACAACAATCTCGCGTGAGCGGCAACTATCGTCGAATCAGCAAAATGATCACTGTACCCGCGAATATGAACAACTATTTCGGTAGTATTTACTCTCTCCTACCTTAAAAAAAATCACCGTTTTGAGAAAAATGTTAGTACCTTAGTGCCGATTTTTTTCATGCTACCATCGGACAGTATCCAATTTCTTATAAAATAGTTGCCTCAGTCCAAAAATAGTTGAAGGTTTTGTTAAAAATAATCGTTTCAGGCCCTTTTTTCATTGAAATAGTCGCCATAGTCACCTGGCCACTAAAATAGTCACTTTAGTAGCCTTTTTAGTCGCCTGTGGCAGCCCTGAGAATTCCATAAACAAAATACATAGGTGCAAACAGCTTTCACACAAGATTTCTAAATCCAAAAATATAGCCATCGTTCGGATTTTTCCCCCTGTGTACACTACAATCTATAAGATTCACCAGATCATCACACCAGACATCATAATTTTTGGACAGGACACTAAGTATTGAACAATCTAGCCCCATGTGGTGTTGAATGAGCTGCTGTGACAACAGAAATGTTGCTCCAAGTAGATAGTGCAGCCAATAACTACTAACACTAATATAAAGCCACCCCCCTTCCCTGTACTAGTTGCCACTGATAGCAGTATTTATACAAAGATTTCACTCCCATCTAGAATATTGACGATGGCCTACAGTTAATAATTGGTATCACTGGTAGATGAAAGAATGACAATTGATAGAGGAATTATTGATGCTAAGAAAAATATTAAGCATTTTATACAGAGTTTCTGCCAAAATAAAATGCGGTGAATCCATGACTTTTCCAAGACCAAAGCAAATAATTTTACATTAAAAAAAATAAATTATTATTTAAGTTTTACTAAGACGAATCATACCATAAAATGATTTCTATAAAATTTTATTTTATAATAAGCAAAAAATCCTTGTTTCAGTAACAAGGATCCTCAGAAATCGGAAGAAAAAGAGAGAAACAATTTTCCATTCTTTAAAAAGCTAATCAATTTTTAATAATAAGGATATATTTGAAGAAGGATAATTAATTTTATTTATTAAATTTTATTATACATATTAAATTTTATACATTTAAATGTCTACAAATTAAATTTTATAATTAAAAATCCAATGTTTTGATACCAAGAATGCAAAACCATAGTGCACTGTGATAAGGAAACAAAAAAAAAAAAAAAAAAAAAAAAAAAAAAAAATTCAAATTGTAAACACAACCAATTTCATTGATCAAAATAAACTTATTTTTTAAATTCCAAGAAACTTTAATGTAATGAAACATAATGTACCATGCATAAAATTCCTAGAAAAATACCTTGAGAAATCCCATTTAAAGCAATTTCAGACATTTCTTGTGATGTCCTTTTCTTCTTTAGCAGGCTATTTTCCTCTTCTGATACTACAAAAAAATATAAGAAGCATATAAAAAAAATTTACAAGAAAGAATTTCCGAAAATACAAGAGCATCTTGATAAAATTTTGTAATTTCATCCTAACAAATGATTTAAATACAAAATCATAATAGAAAATAAGAAATTTCATTGATGAAAATTAACTTTTTTTAATTCAAAACTGATCAAATCGGTTCAGTTTACTTCTTATATTATGAATTTTTTCACCTATGAGACCTTTCTCCTGTGATGTCATAAGTCTGGAGTTCAGAAATGTTTACATTGGTCGACCGTTGTTCAAAACGCAAATAAAAACTTGGATATATCATCGAAGAGATGAGTAGCGATCTTGCCGTTTATGACGTCAAAGTCACGCGATTCCAATTAAAATGTTTAGCAATCCATGACATTCACTGTTTTTTCCATGACTTGTCTGTTTTTGCTCAAAATATTACTTTCCAAAACAAAATTTACACAATGTCCAAATTCCTGACTTTCCATACACACGGAAACCCTGTTTATATATAAACTAACTTGCACATTTCTACTGTTTCAGAGCAAAATAACAAAGTCACAATAAAA
This sequence comes from Linyphia triangularis, assembly GCA_963978545.1. Taxonomy (NCBI): domain Eukaryota; kingdom Metazoa; phylum Arthropoda; class Arachnida; order Araneae; family Linyphiidae; genus Linyphia; species Linyphia triangularis. Next base: position 55,833,290 of record OZ021722.1, on the reverse strand, counting down.
AATAAGAAATTTCATTGATCAAAATAAACTTATTTTTCAAATTCCAAGGAACTTTAATGTAATGAAACATAATGTATCATGCATAAAACTCTTAAAAAAATACCTAGAGAAATTCCATTTAAAGCAATTTCAGACATTTCTTGTGATGTCCTTTTCTTCTTTAGCAGGCTATTTTCCTCTTCTGATACTACAAAAAAATATAAGAAGCATATAAAAAAAATTTACAAGTTAGAATTTCCCAAAATACAAGAGCATCTTGATAAAATTTTGTAATTTCATCCTAACAAAGGATTTGAATACAAAATCATAATAGAAAATAAGAAATTTCATTGATGAAAATTAACTTTTTTTAATTCAAAGGAATTTTTAAAGAACAAAATATTATCATGCTCAAAACTCGTCGCAAAATAGTACACTCATTGAGAATCCCCACTTAAAACTATTTTGAAAGTTTTCTTATTATGTCTTTTTTTTTCTTTGACAGACAGTTTTCCTCTTTTGATGATGCAAAAATTATTAGTGGTATAGTACATAAAAATAAAAACCTGAACAATGGCTATATCTTCAGTACTAATTATCGTAGAATCTTGCGGTTTGCCCCAAAATGTTTTGTTAATAATTTCCTATATTTCTGGTACTAAATTTTTTTAGGGGGCTGTTTACTAAGTAAATTTAACTCCATCTTTGAAAATTTCATTACGAATCCCAATTTTTTATGTTTTTATTCGATTTAAAATACTTACTTTACCCTAAATACCAAATTTCAGTTCATTATGTTGAAAAACACATCCCTTATGAGCGAAAATGTTTTGACCGATCTTCAGGGCAAATCTCTTTAAAGCGGGGATGGATGGAACGTTTGTCTGCTTCAAGACGTAATCTATTACACAGTCCTTTAGAGTGAGCCTTTATGGCCAAAAAAGTAATTTTTTCTTTTAAATTTCCAACTACTTTCTTCACAATTTTCTTTTCAATTTCTAACCCACTCATTGGAAAATTATGAAATTTTATAATTCACTGGTTTTTTTGGATGCTAAATCCAAATATGGTATAATATTATAGGGTTGCCATTGAAGTTTTCAAAGTTTGGTCCAGTTTAAATATGTAGAAGACCCCTCATATCAAAACAAAACAAAACAAATATATATATATATATATATATATATATATATATATATATATATATATATATATTTTTAGTATAATTCACTGTGTATACATTACATTGTTTAAGAATTGCTTATAGGACAATGACTATATCTTGAATTCTAATTGATGAAATAACAAAAGTACATATATATATATATACTTTTGTTATTTCACCAATTAGAATTCAAGATATAGTCAGTGTCCTATAAGCAACTCTTAAACAATGTAATGTATACACAGTGAATTATACACACAAACAAGAAGTGGTGCAAAATATAAATTAGATGCTTGAAATGTGGACATCAAAACCAGCATTGACAGACTGAGATAATCATAATCATGATAAGAGGTTAAACACTTTGTCATGGATGTTTACCAGATGGCCAGACCACATGAACAGCACTTCACTGCCTTGCCTTAGTGGAAGAGGGAGAAACACTCGCCATCGGTTCTTTTGAGAGATAAGACGCATGTTTTAGAGCTGCGACGTTGTATTAGCCTACTGGCTTGAGAAACGCTTAGGCACAGGCCTAGCATTTTGTAAACAAAGGAATTGTAATTAAACGTTGTTTGTTTTTATAGAAACGTGTTTTAATTCTAGATTAAGACATAGTCAAAATCCTTCACATAATTTGGTGCCGAAACCCGGGAAAGAAGTCTTGTAAGCCTTTGGATATTGTGAATAACGAAAACAAAGTCTTTTATTTTGACGGAAAGTCATGAAAAGCATTTGTGTGTGCCATATTTTACAATTTGGATTACCTACTAGTTGAACGAAGGCAAATGTTCAAAGGTGACATATATATATATATATATTTTTTTTTTAATTTTTTTTTAGTATAATTCACTGTGTATACATTACATTGTTTAAGAATTGCTCATAGGACAATGACTATATCTTGAATTCTAATTGATGAAATAACAAAAGTACATATATATATACTTTTGTTATTTCACCAATTAGAATTCAAGATATAGTCAGTGTCCTATAAGCAACTCTTAAACAATGTAATGTATACACAGTGAATTATACACACAAACAAGAAGTGGTGCAAAATATAAATTAGATGCTTGAAATGTGGACATCAAAACCAGCATTGACAGACTGAGATAATCATAATCATGATAAGAGGTTAAACACTTTGTCATGGATGTTTACCAGATGGCCAGACCACTTGAACAGCACTTCACTGCCTTGCCTTAGTGGAAGAGGGAGAAAGACTCGCCATCAGTTCTTTTGAGAGGTAAGACGCATGCTTTAGAGCTGCGACGTTGTATTAGCCTACTGGCTTGAGAAATGCTTAGGCACAGGCCTAGCATTTTGTAAACGAAGAAATTCTAATTAAACGTTGTTTGTTTTTATAGCATCAATTTATAGCATCATTTTTAGACCATCAATATTACCTGCCGTTAGACTGCCTCAACAACTAAACAGAAACGCGATTGTGAATAGATACAACTATCATCAAAAACTACTAAACCAATTTTGGAATAGATGGAGAAGAGAATATTTATTCAACTTGAGAAGTGCGAACTGTTCTTCACCTGGGAAGCCTGTCACTAACTTCAAACCAGATGATGTTGTCCTCATCGGTGGTGAGCATTGCCCCAGAAACATGTGGAGACTCGGCAGAGTTCAAAGTGTTTTCCCAGGACGAGATGGAAAGGTCCGATCCTGCCTGGTGAAAACAATGTCTGGGACGATCAGACGTCCGATCCAGCTTCTATATCCTTTAGAGTTGAATTAAATACTTAGGGCTAATTTTAATTTTAAAACTTGTAGTTGAATTTTGATATTAACTATTTGTAGCTAAGCAATAACTTTGAATTTAGAGACAATTTATATAGATGGACACTATGTATAATCTAGGTTACTTTAAGCTCAAATGATTGAATATTTAGTATTGCATTAATTGTGAATTATATAGATTTAACTTTGAAAGTTTATTTTGATTGAAATTTTAAATGCTTGATTTCATGTGCAACAGTTGTATATAAATTATGAAAGTATTAAGTATCATTAAAATAGTTTTTGCATGATATATTTAGTATAAGTTAGAATTTGTGGTTGTTAGTTTAAGAATTAACATACTTGTTCTGTATTTTGATAAATAATTTTGATATGTTATTTTATACATTTGAAATGTTTAATACTTATTTGAATTTAGATTATTTAGAAATCTGATGTGTGTAAGAGTAATTGATTCTTTATTGTGTTATTATTTCTGAAATTTAAAGTAAATGTTTTATTATATAATTAATAGTTTGAACATATTTATTGTTTGAATATTTTACATTTACCAGTATTGAATATGGTTAAGATATTTTAGAAAATATATTGTTTTGAATATTGTATGATAAATTAAGATATACGTTATTTTCTCTCAAATTCCTTAAAGTCGTATTGTTGATGAACTGATTGTTCATCGGTGGCGAGTGTGTCATGGATGTTTACCAGATGGCCAGAACATTTGAACAGCACTTCACTGCCTTGCCTTAGTGGAAGAGGGAGAAAGACTCGCCATCAGTTCTTTTGAGAGGTAAGACGCATGCTTTAGAGCTGCGACGTTGTATTAGCCTACTGGCTTGAGAAATGCTTAGGCACATGCCTAGCATTTTGTAAACGAAGGAATTCTAATTAAACGTTGTTTGTTTTTATAGCAATGTGTTTTAATTCTAGATTAAGACATAGTCAAAATCCTTCACACACTTCATTTAACTATTGGGCACCAATAATTTAACCCTTTATTACCAATTGGAGTATATATGTCCTACTAATAATTTAGCAACAAAAATTTATGTGAAAAAAATAATTGTGTCCCAAAGTATTAAAGTGAGTTGATATATTTTAATTACTTTTTCCCAGCATATTTTTATTCAAGCATATTATATCCCAGCATATTTTAATTAAGGTTCTTGTGATTTAGAAGAAAAAACTGATTTAGAAGAACTGATTGTTCATCGGTGGCGAGTGTGTCATGGATGTTTACCAGATGGCCAGACCACTTGAACAGCACTTCACTGCCTTGCCTTAGTGGAAGAGGGAGAAAGACTCGCCATCAGTTCTTTTGAGAGGAAAGACGCATGCTTTAGAGCTGCGACGTTGTATTAGCCTACTGGCTTGAGAAATGCTTAGGCACAGGCCTAGCATTTTGTAAACGAAGGAATTCTAATTAAACGTTGTTTGTTTTTATAGCAATGTGTTTTAATTCTAGATTAAGACATAGTCAAAATCCTTCACACACTTCATTTAACTATTGGGCACCAATAATTTAACCCTTTATTACCAATTGGAGTATATATGTCCTACTAATAATTTAGCAACAAAAATTTATGTGAAAAAAATAATTGTGTCCCAAAGTATTAAAGTGAGTTGATATATTTTAATTACTTTTTCCCAGCATATTTTTATTCAAGCATATTATATCCCAGCATATTTTAATTAAGGTTCTTATGATTTAGAAGAAATTTCAAGTGATAAAATACAAATAATATGTATACTATGTATAAAACAATAGAGAAAAAAAGAAAAAATAATAATCAAAAATAATAATCTTATAAATCCAGTTAAAAGTATAATGATAATCTACCTCTTAATATGCAATTTTTTATATTTTTTAGTAGCAAAGTTTTGTTTATCATTGATAAGTTTAAACAGTAATTGTTATTACTAAACTTAGTGTGTTGATGTCCATAGGTTTTTTCATATATATATATTCATTCCAAGAGGTTAAAACCCAAACAAAAATTATAAAAAACAATTATTCTTAGTTGAAACTCATAAAAGATAACACCATGTCAACAAAAACTGTTACGGAATTTTTTAAACAGAATAAAACATGAATTTTGAGTCATTACTGAAACTAATGTAACTTATTAAATTAGGATCCTTTTTACAATCCGTATTCCATTGAGAAGTAAGGAAAATAACATTCTAAGAAATTCCCTTTTTTTTTCATATAAAGAAACATTTAAATAACAAATTAATATTTATTTTTTAAATGCGGGCCTGCAGAATTATTGATAGGGAGCAGGGATGAGAGTGATCACCAGAGCAAAAAGGAGGAAATTCAAAAATTCGTTGAAAAAGCTCTTGTATGGAATACACAAAAATTCAACAAAAGAGTATGCAGGAAGGATGATTCAATAATTTTAAAGATACAATGAAATTTCTCATACTATATAATAATTACATTTCAAATATTAAGAGTTAGTGAAGTAATCTGGGAGGAATGGGGAGCCAAGAGGGAAAATCTTTTGTTTAGATATGAAGAAAAGTACACTTTTTGAAGGAAAAACTGATTCAGATCAGAAAAATGTGGATCCTCAAGACAGGGACAAAGAGGAGGAAAATGTTACATAAAAAAACAAAAAGGAGGAAATCCTCCAAAAGAAGGAAAACTGGCATCCCTGATGGGAGGGAGGGTGCTGAGAGTACACAAAGGAATGCAATAGTACAAAGGTTTGTATGCAAGCCTTTATTTTTCAAAAATGTAAATTGGATTTTTTATTAAAATTATAATTTAAAGATATTTACTTTTCCGTTCAAATGAATATTTTAAAGTCTGTATTACCCTTCTTTTTTTAAATTGGGTCACTTTATCCACTTTTTCTGTAATTTTCAAAGGATGGAGAATACAAGTGCACCTTCTTGCATTTAACTGGCAGCAGTCACACTTTTTTAACACAACACAAAAGAAGATAGTACATACCATCACTTGAACTCATTTCTTCTTCAACTTCTTGCGAATCTCCTTGTTTTTTTGAAAGTCTGTTTAACTCTCTTGATACTACAAAAAAAAAATTATAAGTACTTAAAAAAAACTTTACAAATACAAACTCCTTGAAAAAAAAATTCCACATTTATGGTGTTTTACACATTTTTTTCACAATTTAAAAATGGATAATTAAAACAAAATTATAAAGCAAATAAATTATACCAGCAAATAGGAATGTGATGCAATAAAATCAAAATTATTCCATCATATTTGTTAGCAAGATCTTACAACAAGATATTAAAAAGGTTTTAATACTCAAAAAACATATTTCAAAATAGAATTTTTACTATGATCTACCGTTTTCATTTGTCACATGTTTGGACTCAATAGTCCTTATAAGTGAAAGGATAACTACAGAAAAAACTATAAAAGTTCCCATAAGATATCTATTAAAAAAGTACACATAAAATTATATCAAAAACTAAATTGAGAAAGCATCAATTTTTGTGGATCAGGATGAAAATGTCATTTAATGAAAATCGCTCTTTTGATCTTAAATTATTAATTAGGATATCAAAATAGCCGAATAAAAAAATCAATTATTAATTTATTTTATCACCTAAATTTACAAAAGAATATAGAATCAAAAATACAAAATAAATTAATTTACATCATTAATATTTTTCATAATGCATATGAGGTGATAACTTTTATATGATATTACAGCTGTGAGATAATTGCTTATTCCTTCATTTTAAAATTGTTTTTGAAAATGCAAACTTTCTGGTAAGAAAGTTATGGTGGAGCAGCAGATTTGCAAATTAGCTTATTCTCAACTCTAAATTATATATATTTCATTTATTCATTAGTATATTTCATTTGTCACATGTTTTTTCATTTGTCATATATATATATATATATATATATATATATATATATATATATATATTTTTTTTTTTTTTTTTTTTTTTTTTTTTTTTTTGAAAATGCAAACCTTCTGTAATAAGAAAATTATGATGCAGCTGGGAAAAAATTATTTGTTATGAAAGTGAATTTTCTGAAAAAATAATGGCAACAACTCTAATTTTCCACACAATCATTAGGTAAAATTTTATTGTGCATTTCTTGAGTCAACCCCTGAAGAAGCGTAAGAAAGGATACTGTTTGTGTCCAATTCACCAATTTCAAAAAGGGTTTTCTATTCAGAACTGTATATAAGCCAAATTGAATTTCATATACGTAAAAAAAAAATGGAGCAACAAACACATTGTTTATTTCGGTAGAAGTTATATAAAAACGCAAAGTTTATAGAGTAAAATATTAAATGCAAAGGTACAGCTTGGAAAAAAACTTTTACCAATAGATCAAATTTGTATTGAAACATTAAGTTCAAAATCAGACTATGCACCATACTTGAAATTTTTTTATCTAATCAAATTATACAAAAATTTAACAGAAAATTTTGACATCTACAGCAGTGCATAGCCGTATGATGGCCTTACCTACTTTCTCTTCAATCTAGCTTTGGAATAGACTATCCAGGATTCGGATTTTTATACAAGAGGAATCACCTTTACAGTTAGTACAAATCTGTGACACTGATGACATTGTTACAGTTGCTCAAACTAAAAGATCATTATTAGAGGCATTTACTGCTATTGAGAAATTAACAGCAAAAATACACTTGTGTGATAATGAAAGCAAAACTATATACATGTCGATGCTATATACATGACTAATCCAGCAACAGATATAAAATTTCTCGAAATCGAAAATCACAAATTTGAGCTCGTTGATAGCTACACCTACCATGGCTGAACTGTGAATTGTCAGAGTAAATTAGTGAAAGAGATCAAACAATGCCCAGTTGCTCCTAATCAGTTTTTAAATAGCGTAAAACATTTCCTACAATTAAAATTAATAAAATAGAACAATGATGTTAGGTATATAAATTAATATTTTGGCAATAAAATAACCTTAATATGACATTTTTATCAGTGCAAATTACATAATAAGATTTAAGTTCATAAAGATGAAATTGTGACACTAAAGTGTAGAAAGCTAAGTGGCTTTTGTATATTAAGAATCTATGAAGTTCTTACCACATCAAACCAACATTTTAAAACTTGGTTATAGCATTTTACATAACAATGCATTGTGATTAATTGTATGGCAATACCTAATGTGAAAATGTTATGAATTAACAACATTACATATTTATAATAACTGCAAAAGATTAAACCTGATTTGCATCAATAGCTTAAATGTAAACTCAATAGCTAAAAACCTATTTAAATTTAAGCATAAAAACAGTATTCATGGATCAAGAAGGCATTAGACCTTAGGCCACCTTTAGCTAGTATATAAAACACATATTTAAACAAGGATTGAATCAGCAGTGGAGAATCTGCAGTTAAAATGAGCACTAATGATTGTTTGTGTTACATATAGGTTCTAGCTACAAATAAAATGTGAACCCAGGTGTGTGAATGATGTAGTAATCAAAAGAAGATTAAATAACATTGAAAATGCTTTGATGTAATGACATCTGAAAAGCCAAGAAGTAAAAATCATTGTCTAGAAAAAGTTTAAGATGGTTTATTTATTTCTATAACTCTATTTACAGGAATCTAAACAGATAAAACTTAAAACCATAATAAACAAATTAAAAATATATATCTTTTACACATACATAAGTAGCATTTTCAAATGCACAAACACATATTTAAAAAACTACCATAAAAGTGTAGAAATGTATAAAATGCAATCTCAAACATGAGTAACTCAAAAAGAAAAACCTGCTTAATAAACACTATATGAACAAATGAGGTATTAGTAGTATCATCCAAGCTAGCAAAAAAAAAAAAATAAGGGTTCAGATGTAAGGCACTTTGAAAACAAATTTAGTTGCACTCAGAACAAAACCAGGGAAATTTAAAAAGAAACATCCTTTAAATTTAAGTCAAGGTTGGGGAATATTTGAGCTGTAGTATTCACTTGGTAGAATCTGTTTAAAACTTCATTGTCATTTATTGGAGGATTTTTTACCTAGAGAGGAAAACGGAAATATTTTCAAACATTTCTGAAATCTACGAATTTTGTTTTTAAACAATTTATCAACAAAAAGTAAGGTAACAATACAAAAGTTCCTTTGAATGAATATCTGTTTATGCTATGTGAATACATTGAAATTTAAAAGAATTCTCCATTATTTTTCCAAAGATTAACAAGTACGAGTGAAAGAAGGAATAAATTAAATATAATCACTTCACATTTTATACAATAACAGTCAGTGAAACATAATCTTAAGTGAAAATTTAGAAAGTGGATACCTACCTATTATAGTACTACAGCCTCATTACTATTATTGTAACTTATTGTTGAATTTAACTTCACTGCTTACAAAAGATGGGTGTGATACTTATTACTAATTGTTTCATATGGCAAAAAGGTTGTGAAAATTAGACGCTAACACCCGTTGCACCAACATAATTATTGGTAATAGCGCCCAACCTTACATCACAAATCTCAGCAATAACTGTTATAAAATTAGTACAACACTCATCGAAACTGATCATCACAGTAACATAATTATTGGTGATAGCACCCATTATATCGCCACAAATCTCAGCAATATCAGATATTATAACAGTGTAGTGCTTTGTGTAAATGACTGTCCTGATGCAAATAGAACCCCAAATACTGGGTAAAACATCAGCGTAACTGAGAATCCATACAGTTTAGCAATAGAGGCAAAGCTACTACTAAACATTTAACTTTGTCATAGCATCATGCACACAGATAAATTAATTTTGAATACCTAACATTTTTATTCCATGCAGCCAGAGATCGAAATCTGCATGAACACACATTGAAAATCAATTTCACCCCATAGAATTAACCTCATGTATGAATTCACGCATTGGCACATCATGATTAAAATTTTAAAAATAATCCTCTATTTTAAAAAATCAGAGATCTATCCTTTTTCTTTAAAATAGTGTCCTTCACTGAAAAAATTCAAAAAATTTCTTTCATTTTCCAAAGGAATGCAATATGCGGATTAGGCAGGGCCAAAACAGTTGATCTTGGATCTTTTAGAGGTAGTGTAGAAAAGTTGTGAACTTTCATTATTAAAAAGTGTGTAAAATTTTTAAATTTTGAATTGATTTCTTATGTCGCCTCAAAGGGTTGAAAGTTATGAAAATTGAACTGGAAATGCTTAAAATTCAAAAATTAATAAATAATCACAGATTTAGTTGATCATTTTGCGGTAACGCTTAAAAGTCATTATTTTTTAACAACAACACCTGTAAAAAAATTCGAATTATACGTTAATATCTTCTGCCACCTCAAGGGCACCGAATTTTGGGCAATTTTTTATAAAAACGCATTACTTTGTCCTCATTCTAATGCAAAAATAAGCTTTATTCCATCTATCAGACATACAAATTACAAAAGCATTATTGATTGTAATCTTTTTTGGACTGTTTTTATGGCTCTTTTTTTTTTTTACTAAAAATTCTAGCATATAGCTTCTGGATTCTAAAGTTGCTCCATCACTATTTTGCGGTCCACCAGCTTTTCTGGAGGCTTCAGTGTTTACAATTTGCTCGACTGCTTGTGTGCTTGAAGGATATTTAATAAAATCCTACCTGTCCAAATGGACATAAGCATTGCTTATGTCCATTTTAACTGCTGAGAGAAATCATATAGAACCCTTACAGCTATACTGATTATCAAAGCAAAAGCAAGGCAAAATGGCCCAGATGAAAATTGTATTCGCAGATTCATTATTCTTGCTGTTAATCTTGGAGCTATAAACTACTCAGATCTCATGAACTTGCAAACTTGTTTTGTAACATTACCACTAGTTCTCAGAGAGATCAGTTCTTATGAACTTTTGAAGATGATATAGAACTGTTTGCCAATGGATGGCTTTATTAAATAACCTTTACACACACACAAGCAGTCAAGCAAATCGTAAAGCTAAACACTGAAGCCTCCGGAAAAGCATAGACAGCAGCATAGGGATGAAGCAACCCTAGAATCCAGAAACCACATGCTAGAATTTTTAGTAAAAAAAAAGCCAGAAAAAAAGTCTAAAAAAAGATTACAATCAATAATGCTTTCGTAATTTGTAAGTCTGAAAGATGGAATAAAGCTTATTTTTGCTTTACAATGAGGAAAGTGTTTTTATTTAAAAAATTGCCTTTAATTTCCACAATTCGGTGCCCTTGAGGTAGCAGAAGATATTAACGTATAATTCTAAAAAATTTTACAGATGTTGTTGTTAAAAACAATAACTTTTAAGCATTACTGCAAAATGAACAACAAAATCTGTGACTATTTATTAATTTTTTAATTTCAAGCATTTTTAATCCAATTTTCACAACTTTCGGCCCATTGAAGCGACAGAAGATATCAATTCAGAGTTTTAGGATTTTACACACTTTTTAATAATGAAAGTCAAAAAGTTTTCCGCACTACGGCAAAAAGATCTAAGATACTTCAACTTTTTCGGCTAATGCAGATTACCGCCTCTGAAATCGCCTGTCACGCATGTGCATTCATATTCAAACGTCCCTCACACAGACCAGTGACTGACTGGAGTCATTGAATGGCTGTTGATATCATGTGCGTCATTGGTAAATTGGCTTTAAGGTTGATAACGTTTACAGACATTATACTGATAATGTTTATAAACGTTATCGAAGTACCAGCTGAGGTCATGCTATTAAAAAAATTGTTTACTCCAAACTATTTACATACTTTTTTTGCCCCCAAAACTTGATTGAAAAAATTGTCATCTACAAAGAGTCTATCTACCAATATCCAGTATACTTGGATGACAGCAAGTGGATTAAATAACCTTTCAAAGATTTTGCCTCAATATCGGAAGGTTTCAGTCATTGAATAATGCCAAATTGTAAAAGTTTGAATTGAGCTTGGTATCTAGACAATAGAAAGCAAGTTAAAGTTTACAAGTCTGGTGTAAGGCAATAAAAACGTGTATAAAAGCTCTGCCTTTTAATAAGAGTCCCAAAAATCAATAATAAAAATATCGTTGACATTAGTATATCTGCCAAGTATACCTCAAAACTCAATTTTTTAATTGGTAGCCAATGACTACTAAAACCCCACAGAATGGTAGCCAAATTTAAAAACATGGTAGCCAAACTTTAAAAACAAAAAATCTGTGCCCTTAATATTAGAACCCCCTCCCTATTAAGAACCAAAAAATTTGCCCATTAATACAATAACACAACCCCCCTCACCCTTCTGAATTATTTCAACATGTAATTATGAAAAGCAAAATTAGAAGGCCTAAACTACTTATGTTGAAAATTTCAGAGCTGTACCTCTATTTGAAGTCGGTTTATACAATATAAAAAAATGTAATTAAAAATAATTAAAATTTTGAAATTCTGTTTGTCACAAATGTACAATTTGAAGGTCAAAACTACTTATGTTGAACATTTTTGAGCTGCAGCCTTATTAGAAATCTTTTAGTAAATTTTTTAATTAAAAAAATTTGTAAAACAAACTTATTAAATTTTATCATTCTGTTTGTCACAAATTTACAATTTGAAGGCTAAACCACTTATGTTGAAAATTTCAAAGCTGTACCTCTCTTTGAAGTCAGTTTGTTAAAAAAAATAAAATTAAAAATGAACTAATTAAAATTTTAACATTCCGTTACCAAAACTACTTATGTAAAAAATTGTATTATTATAAAACTCATTTGTGTAAAAATAGCAATTCTTATAGCAAAAATCGCAATATAGTAAAATTAAAATAAGACTGTTTCTAAATTTTTGTGAATGTTCTAAAATTTTGAGAATTTTTTTTATTTTCCAAATTGGGTCAAATTCTGCGTCAAAACGGCGATTGCCGTTCTGTAAACTTATAAAAAAGTATTACTTTTTTTTTTAATCGGAAACATTCCGGGATTTTAAATACATTTTTGTGATACTTAATTTCAAATGTAAAACGGACGTTTAAAAGTTAATGATCATTAGTCAACAAGAAAATTATAAAAAATTATCCCTAAACTTAATAGAAGGCATCCTCACTACGCGTGTCCGAGCGGAAATATTCTTTTTAAATGCTTAGTAAAAACATTTGATGGTTATACACCTTTAACTTTTTAGCAATTCCTTTCTTCTTTATTTAGAACAAGAGGGCGTGGTAAAAATCCAGCGAAACACACTTAATACAGGTACGTACGTACTAAATGGCCATCCGTGCTAATTGGAAATTTTGAGGCTGCCCCCTAAATTCTATCTCGCAATGTCGCACATGATATCAGCTATCAGTACTCGGCAATTTTAATTTGTACCGATGCAAAGCTTGTTTGAACATGAATGCGCATGCGTGAATGTCGATTTCAGAGAGATAATCCACACATTGCATTCGGTTGGGGGGGAAATCGAATGTTTAGCAAATTCGTGCGAAAACGGCCCTTGAGGTTGCCGTAATTTCGTCTCCGCATAGATTTGACGTGCGGGAGCTGGTTTGGTGCTTTAGCGTGAGCGTTTAAAAGAAGATTTAAAGAAAATTGGCGCAGAATTGCACTTAAATGTGGTTTTGTAGCAGGTTGGCGCAGGATACCATTTTTGGAGCGCGCTGGCGCAATTGGCGCAGAATTCCCACCCTTGCGACCAGTAGCCGGATTTCTATTGGAAAAGGGATTGATTTGGGGAAAGGTTTCAGGTCGGGAATCGGGACGGCTGTTGAGCGTTGAGCAAATGGTAGCCACATTGGCGACTTAAGTGAAAAAAATGGTCGCCAAAACGTAAGAATTGGTCGCATTTGGCGACTGGCGACCGCGAATTTTGACCTTTACTGCCAAGCTTCAAAATTTCTTCTCAATTGGATGGCGAGAAGAGGATTTATGATAGTAATCCCCAATAGAAATGTTTGTAAAAGCAGCCTTTTAGTGACAGTGACAGCCCCAAAAACTTGATAAATTGGATTGTCATGGAAATTGAATCTGTCAGCCAAGTTTCAGCTTGATTGGATACATGCAAATTTGTTAATTAGTCATCAGAAGTGACAATAGTAACATGGGTAAAAGTTTTTTAGTGACAGCCCCAAAACTTTACAGAATGCATCCTTATCAAAGATGAATCTGTCAGATTTCAGGATGACTGCAAATGGGCTTATTCGTATCCCAAAGCACCAGTAGTAGCGTGATTAAAAACAGCATTTTAGTGATAATGATAACTGATGAATAATAAATATAAATCAAAGCATTTTCCAGGAATTGAGAGAACATATAAATGATTATAAATGAGCATATAATGACTTAAAAAAAAAACAGAAATAATAAAAAAATGTGCAAAGTAACAATTAACTGTAGTTTCAAATGGCATGTAATTTTTTTCCATTGAAATATAACTTATTTTCCAATTTTATTTTAATTTTCAAAAGCAAGTGGAGACGCTCATGCCAGTACTAGCACCATATAAATGCTTCATTCTAGCCTTAGGTGAAACCATCTTGTTGAATGATCTCCTGTAGCTGGCACCTTCACTAAATCAAAAAAAAAAAAATTATTTGCTGACAAGTCAATTCTCACCTTCTAATTACCTGCCCTCGCCCATGGCTGCAGATTGCCAGCATGATGCTCACTCAAAATTGGATTGCTCTAGGTGTTAGCATTGCATTAATACAAAGCTGGCATTCCAATCAATGTGTGGCAGTGACCTTCCAATCAACTTACCTACTGGTGTTCCAGATACTGGCAGCATTAAAATGAGCTTTAAAGAAATACACTAATAACAAAATATCCATTCAAAATTGATTAGCACTATGCCGTCCGGTGACAGGATGTTGGTGTCCCGCAAATAGTTTCAGTAAAATGCCAGTGACACCATGTTGGTGTCCCTCGAAAACTATTGGCAAATACCAGCGACAGCGAGAAAACTATCAAGTAAAAGGCTACGAAGTTAAACATAACAATTTATGATCTCCTGAAAACCTTGAAAAAACACAGATGATAAGCGAAATGATTCAAACCAGTCCTATTGACACCAAACAGAAGAGTCCCAATTAGATGTGCGGACGGCATATTGTTATCAATCCTCTTATTTTGTATCACATTCAAATTGCAATGATACTCACATGTTGCTCTTTCATCAACCTCGGGGAATTTCTCCTTCAAAGAATCTTCTGAAACACTTATAAGAATTTCTTGTTTGATGACCAAAGAGTTTTCATTCAAAGCATCTTTTAAATTGCCAGCAATGTGAGTAATAGATGGCAAAGAAGAGCTTTCTACATCTTCTCTGTCTGGGCAGTTCAATAATGAATGCCCTTGCGTTAAACATCCTAAACATAATTGACGAACATGAAATGTATATGGTTTGTATATTACATTTACAGGAATTGTCACATCTATGTCCTCACCCGGAAGTAGGAAACTAATTTCACGTGTGCCACTCAAAACATGACAAAATTTTAAAGAATTAGGTAGAACATGGTAATTTTTTACTTCAAACACGTTACCAAACATACTAAATATATTTCTTAGATCATTGTTGGTTACACTCATATACACATTTCCTATTACAAAGCATTCGAAGAGTGGTAAGAAATGCACTCGATAACATGAAATTTGTAAGGTTTTTCCAACCAAGAGGCAAGTAGATTCGATGTCGCTTAGATGCAGAACATAAAAACAGTTAAATGAATCATAAAATAGCGATTTTATAGCAGATGGCTGAACATAATTTGAAATAAATTCCAATATTTCTTCATCCTTAAGGTCCTCTAAATCAATTCCTAGAAGTTTCAGGGCACATTTGTTATTTTTTTCTTCCGATACTACAGCACCCGAGTCAATACTTGCACTCATGTTTATCAATATTTATTAAAAGCCAAA
This sequence comes from Linyphia triangularis, assembly GCA_963978545.1. Taxonomy (NCBI): domain Eukaryota; kingdom Metazoa; phylum Arthropoda; class Arachnida; order Araneae; family Linyphiidae; genus Linyphia; species Linyphia triangularis. The sequence goes on along the minus strand of OZ021722.1, from coordinate 55,817,534 downwards.
CTCTCAGAATACTTCTTGCTAGCTTGCAGCTTTCGCTTTCTCCTTTTCACCACCTTGTCTTTTCGCGGTTCACCCTCACTCATCTAGTTGCCAGTTTTTTAATCTATGATTTACATTGGTTGTATTGGCCAGTATTGGTTAAGCTGCATCAAGGATTTTAGGAGTAAAGTTGCTTTAAACGGCAACACATATTACGTTCTTGTAACCAATCAAAATACTGTTTTAAAAATAAGTTAGAATTTTTACTTTTCATTAACTAATCAAAATGCATGCTCTATTAATGCAGATTGTTCAAAATCAAAATTTGACGTCATATATATACTGTAAAAGAAACTCCATTGGCAGCCACTAAGGGCTAACACATATCCTGTATTTTAAAATAATATAAAGTTGAAACACTCTCTATAATTTTTTTTTAATATTTCCCTGCTTTTGTATATCAAATGAGTTTGAAAATCTGTCACTAGCAATAAATATTACTTTTGAGAAATCAGCAATCTACATAATATGTATGTCATAATTGTTTATTTATTTTTAGTTTCGAAAGATGGCCGCGGTTCAATAAGTCATGTAACGGGAGAATAGTTTTCTTCCTGCATTTTCTTTTCTTTCTGTAGTTTTAGCTTTTCGTCCGTTATGTCACATATAATTTGCTTAAATATTTTCATTTAGTTTACCCTATGATTTAACCATTCCAAGAATAATCCATCACAATGGTTCTCGTAAGTTATTTCAAAATGCTTTGGTGTTCTTGACCTTAACGTGTCAAATGAAACAATTCAAACTTCTTAATATTAATTTTTACGAATTTATTTTTTTTTAGCGCTGCTTTCAAATCCTCTTCGAATTTCATTGAAAAAAAATTTTAACATTTATCCGTTTTAAAAGTTCCTAGGGGTAATTGTGCTGGGTTATTTTTTTTTTTTTTTTTTTTTCTCTCATACATTAAATTTATTGTACACTAAGATTTCGCTGTTTTTAAACTCTTCCTGGCATATTCTACTTAAAAATAACTAAGCAAAACTTTCGACTTGTTTCCTATTTTTAATACAAGATTTAGCAATTGAGTATTTTCGCTTCTTTGTAAAAAAAAAATTCAATCTGTGTCAAAACAAAGTTCATCCAGATTATATATTCAATGTGTTTTTAATTTGTTTTTAGAAGTTGATTACTATTTAAAAAATACTTTCAAATAAATATTTTTTCTTGATATGGGGTGGATTGAACTTACTGTGGTTTTGATAGTATTGGATATATTTATATTATCAGAACCAAGTTAATATGAGGGTGATATCAGTAGGGAATATTCGGTCAAAAAACAAAAAGTTCTGGATACCTCCAATAGTAGTATGTTGGACAAAGTAGCTAAATTGGGCATAGAGGAAGCTTAAATAATGTGATTTTTTTAAATAATCTCTTTACATAAAATCAATTTGCATTTTGTTTAATTTTTATCAATCAAGTGACAAAGCTTCACTGGCCCAGCCTAGATCACCTAAGACAGAGTGGCCACAAAACCGGAAAAACCTGGAAATGTCAGGGAGCTTTCTGATTCTGGAAAAAATCAGGGAAATGTCAGGGAACTTTAAAAAAAATTAATGAAAATCAGGGAAATTTTGTATTGTTTAAGGCACGTTCAAATATACTTTGTTGCTATTTACATGGAGATTTGTAGTGGTAAGCCATTAGAAGTTTAATGTTACGGAATAATTTAAATTTTTCAACAGCAAACTGTTCTTTAAAAACTGGCATATTATCTCTTTAGCATACATGTTCTATTTGATCAGGGTGTCTAGACATCTGGAAAACCTAAGAAAATTGGGGAAATTTAAAAAAATAGTTTGCCCTAATATCAGGGAATTTTTTAGAAATCTGTCAGAACTTTTTTTTCCTGAATTTTGCGGGGGTTTTCTTGAATTCTAGAGGGCGCCAGGCCCCTCTGATACCCATCAAACAATCCTACATTAGGATAAACCTCACTATGGTACTTGCATGCTGCGAGTTACACTGTCGAACCCGAATAATCTTCACCCTGGATATGGCCCGATTCATCAGAATTGCGTTTCTTAACGCAACTCCTATGTCCTTGTCATTTGAGGCTGCAGGCCGAAGTTCCTAGGGAGGGCGCACCGGAATATATTCCGGTGGGCTAGGCAGAGCCTGAAGCTTCATGATAACTAATGTACACGTATGGGATAACTATTGATCACAACTTGTTTTTATATTTTTAGATTTCAAAATTAAATTATTATAAACTATCAATATTTTGTGCTCAATAAATTTCTATACATATGCAATTGGTTAATCAAGGAAGAAAAGCTATTAATTTAGATTATATTATTTATTTAGGTATTGATATTGCAAGCAAGCATACTTAAAATCCACAATTCTTGACAGAATTTTGTGGAACATTTGTTAGCAATATTAATTGCATTTAGTATTTATAACAAAGGGATTACTTTCCTTTAAATTTACTGGCCCATAGAATATATATTTCATAATGACTATTTCTGTCACGTCTCGCTTTGACCATTAAAAGTTACCAGTGCCTTCAGGAACATCTTTAAGAAATTTACTTTCCACTTTCTTCTTGTCTAGTATGTTTACAATTTTCTCAATGTAAAATGGGTTATAGTCGTAATATATGGCTTAATACAGATATTCCTGAAGTGCACCAGGGATATTTTAAATCAATTTCCTGGCATTTTCTAAGGTTGATTCTAACTGATCGATTTCAATTATTTCTGCATTGTTATTCTTAATCTTGTCAGACATTTCAAAACATATACGTTTTGCTGATGGTTAGACATTCACATTACTTTCAAATACAACTTTTTTTTTTGCCAATAGAATGGTTCTTGGTGAGCATTCTTTTCCCTTTTGCTGCAACTTGCCACTTCTGCTTTGTGTCGGCCTGATCTTTGATTTCCATGTCAGATTTCCATATGCCACCATATTCAGAATATTTTAATTTGTAATAACAACCGAGTTTGTGTTTATTTGTTTTCTGATTTCTAAATATTATGCTCTTAGACTACTATGTCTTAAAAGCTTACTTAAAATGTCTTCGTAACTAGTTGACACCATTATTGAACAGGAAGCGTTTGTTGTATTTACCAGAAACAGTGTGTACAATTGAAGATGGTGATGCTAATCCCAAACTTACTGATAGAACTTGTAAAAATTGTACATTTTTTTTAGTAAGTAGATAAAGTACCAACTAATATCCAGTAATGTTTAGAGACAAAAATAAATCTGAAAAACTTCTGAAATTTCAATATCATTGATCAAGAATTTCCTTAGCAAACTGGTGTATAAATGGGTATATTTCTGTATAAAACAAATAAAATATATAAGAAGTTTTTACCTTATTTTAGTTGTTTATAAATATGTTTTAATACTGATTATTGGGTGATTATGAATTATCCGAGAAAAATAGCAGTCAAGAATTTTCCGTCTAACCCTATTTGCTTCTCTCTTAAGGACCCGATATGTCAGATTATATAAGTAATATTTTACGTTGGTAAGAATTTTGGCGAGTTTTGCTTAAAATACTTGTAACCGATTATCCCAGTTCTAATTCAAAATCTTTATTTGTCAAAAGATGAGAACAGGGTTTGTACACATCCTGAAAAACTCTGAAATTTGCTTTTTTTTTATAAGGACCCTTATAACTCTTGAAAATTGTGATTCTACTCCTGATATTTCTTTTTATCTCCTTAAACATGATCATCAAAGGGTAAAAGGATTAATAAAACCTTAAAACGTAGCAGGGTTTTTTATCTAAATAAAACATCTCTGAAATACGAAATTCTTACTGTACTTCAGGGTCTACTTCTCATGCGCTTCGTCACTACAGTTCGTAAAGAAAAACCTTAGGGTAGTCTCAGAATTTACCATAATTCTCGACAACCAGGCGCACAGAGGGAAAACTATATTATAAACCACATAATTTTTCTCTCCGTCAACTCCTGAATTTACCTACTGTACTTAACTCCTGAAATACTCCTTAGCAACTCCTGAATTTTACTATCGTAGATTGAGTATAAACTCTGTGAGAATTTGTTCAGTTGCTATAAAAGCAATCTTGTTGAATTTTATGTAATCCTACTAACCTCTATTGAGACCATCAAATTGATACTTGATGGGTGTCTTTGACTTTAAGTGTAAGCTTAACAAATTCCAAGTTGACTTCCCATCTCTGTTTACGGTACTTTTGATGTGAAAACTTCGATAAGGTCTTGACATGCATTTGTTTCTGTAGTATTTTTAGTTTTCTTTGGGATTGTTAAACTTGTTACATTATGTAATGTTTATAAATCAATCTTGTAATGGTTTGGTGCTATTTTTTTAATCTTGTCATGTAACAATAAAATTAAATTCAATATACGTATTGATATCTTTTGTGTATCTTTCAGTTACCAGAGGATGCAGCAATGACTCTTGCTGAACTGCGACAGATGGCTGCTAGGCAGCAACATCAGATTGAGGCCCAGCAGCAACTGTTAGTAGCTAAAGAACAACGACTGAAGTTTCTGAAACAACAAGAAGCCCGCCATCACAATCTAACTGACCACCAGTTGGACACAGCATGCTTGCAAAACCTACGGGACAAGATCGAAACTCAGGAATTGAAGTTGCGGCAGCTGAGAGCATTGCGAGGACAAGTGGAGCAGCAGAAAACAAATAATGAAAACCTTGGTAATTTTAGATATCAAAATGAATCCTATCACAACAAGAAAAAATTTGACTCTAAAATAAAAATATTCACCTAATCGTTTATAATAAATTACTTGCTTAATATTCAATAAAACAATAGTCCAGAGGCAGCCCGTGATCAAAAATGTTAGTACAGTAAAAGCCCGATTATCCGGAATTCAATCAACCGGAATTTTTTGAAAATCAAGTTTGGCGAGAAAATTGGCATTATTTTGCCAAAAAACGGCGATAAGTCGCCAAATTTTAATTTTTTTTTTTTTTATTTGAGATTTTGAAGTTGAGTGTTTTTTTTCTCTTTATTTTGATGGTTTTTAATTTGCTATTATAAAAAGTGATATTTTTTTTTCATTCCGGTTTATCCGGAATGCCAAAGTTCTTATTCAAACAACTGTGAATTCTCAGCAAAAAACCTTAATATTCTTAATGGAAAATGTTTTTTACAGGAATATATCCGGAAAAATACATATACTGTGGTTATTTGCCGAATCTATAAACAAAATTAGCTTGTTTCAATTGTATAAGAAAGAGGGTTTCGTAATCAAAATTCCATTATCCACAGCATCAGTAAAACTTTCTCCAGTAGATAATTTGGTTTATCCGGAATTCTAATAAAAAAAAACTATACATTTTGCATCTATTTAATCTTGCATCGTTTGTTGCATAAAAATTTATATTCGTTTTCAGAATATGTGTAATTTATATGTGCAGAATCTATAAATCTATGGACTACTTTTATTGTAATTATAACAAAGAAAAGTGATTTTCCACTTGAAATTAAGTTCTCAACCGCATCCGGCAAAGAGTAATTAGAAAATTCAAAATTTATTAATGGTTTGACCAAAACCCGGATAAAATTAATCATTCGGTTTGTAGGCTAGATCTACATATGGAGCATGCATTTCACAAAATTTAAAATCATGTATAACGGATAACATTCTATTCCCTACAGCCCGAAAGCAGAAAGTGCCTAAAACTGTGACGTACGTCGCAGAACAATCAGAGTCCTTGCAGAATAATTTTAACTTTGTATTTTAACAATTTAATTTTGGAACAAATGCCCACGAGTGAGAAGAAGAATTGGAACTTCTTCCTAATTTCATAAGTTTTATGAAAGATTTTTCTTTCATTGAACATTCAAAAGAAGAAACTACTGAATTTTATTTTGAATACACTGTTTTTAATAATTGGGTGTACAAATATCTTGAGGAGTGTAGGAGCAGCGAGTCTTTTTTCCAGCCAAAAGAGCTTTTAAAGCGCGCCATAGAACTGAAGACAGATATTCCCAGATTCATCAAATTTCTTGTTTTTATTTTTTCTGTGCCCATTTCAGAAGCAATTTGTGAATCTTGGGGATCCACAATTGATAAAATTGTTGCTAAGCGACCAAATGTTTTTGATGGAGACAATATTTCTGCTGGAACAACTGATAAAAGAATGTTTTTTCAAATGGTGTTCCACCTGGACACAAATCTTTAAGAAAACATTTTAAAGCAGCCCTTATTTCTTTGCATGGACCAACTTACCACAAACATTTTATACATAGCGGTTCTGTATCAATGTCTAAATATTTAACTTCCAAAGTCATTGATAAAAAATTTTGAATGTATGCCTTGGTTTGAAAAATAATTTTTTTCGTCATTATCATTTTGTAATAAATGTGTAGTATTAATTTTATGGGTTTTTTCTTTTATATCATACTGGAAATTTTGAAAAAATGTCTGCAGAACATTTATAACTCAAAAGTCCCTTTGCAGAACATTATATATTATTCTGCTTCTGGGCCATACAGTATCGATGCATCTATAATTCATTTATACCCGCAATTTAATTTGTAAATTTTCAGCCGCATCCGGAAAATGCGCAATTCGACCGAATTCAACTATTCTAAACGTTTTATTCTTTTATCACAAAATATCAGTTTCTCACGATCAATCGGAATAAAACCTAATTGCATCCATTTAAATGCATTTCCTCCTATAATCCCAATCAAAGTTTCGATTTGTAGGCTAGTCAACCATTTTGTACACAAAACGGAAAATGTTTCTTTTTCTTTTTTGTGTACAAAAAGTATGGGTTATATTTTATTGTATACTATTAACGTGTTTTGCAATCAATTAAAAAATAAATCTGTTTTGCTGTAATTTTATTTAATAATATTTATTTTTAGATTAACTGACAACCAGACAATCAAATTCAAAACTTAATAGTCCGTAAATTATCCGGAATTTCGGGGCGATTTGCATTACAATTCTTGTATTCCTTTTTTCTGTACAACATAATAGTCGATCTTTGAATACGAAGGTCGTCTTCCCTATCATATATTTTACTTTAGGGTACAAAGTAGGTTGTGTGTGGAGAGGGGGAAGACAATTGAATCACAGGGGTTTCCAAATACAAAAGCTACTTTTCCAGAATTCTCGGAATTGGACCGTGAAAACGCACACAAGAAAACTTCCCCTCCGGAACTGAAATAGCGATAGTCCACTTTGTCCGCCCGGTAACCCTAAAATGTCGGTTCGGTTAGAATCGGTAAAATCAAGAGACCTCTCTATTTTTTTTATTTACATATTTTACAAGGCTTTTAATCTTTTTTTCTTTTTTTTTGGAGGGGGGGGGGGATTTCTGATATGAAAATGATTTAATTTTGGTAACATATTTTAAATTATTGCCGATTATAACGGTAAAATATAACATTATTTGAACTAAAAAAGCTAAGTAGAATAGTTTTTAAATATTCCGGTTGTGACGATTTTAATGTTAGGTGCCATCACTAGCGTTATTTACTGTTTAAATTTGGCTAAAAAACGTCGACATTCAATTAACTGGAAAATTCGGTTATCCGGAAATCCAAATTTCCCGGCGATTCCGGATAATCGGGCTTTTACTGTACACCCAAAAATATGCAACTTTTTCTCCTGAATTGTGCATAGAAGTAACAGGTTTGCTATTTATTGAAGTTTTGTTCACTTTCGCTAAAATTCTTTACTTCCATGATCAATTCTTGGAGATGGATACTTTCTCTCAATGAAACATAAGGCACGCCCTCTAATTAAGCTGAGAAAAATTAACCAAAATTCCTCCTACCATTCAGACTCTATGGCAGGCTAAAATTTTAGTTGGCTGTAAGAACATTATTTTGATAATTTTCAAAATAATTTTATGCCATGCTTCCTTGTTTATTGTTGACATTTGCTATGTTATTTTTTCTACTCACCTGGTCATCGTGATTGCTAAAAGCAACCAGGGTTCCAGCTATAGTAAAAGCTGAACTGCTAGGAGTCGAAATACTTACATTTAACTGTGTCCTAATTATGTGAAGTTCATTTAACTTCCTTGTTTTCAGTTTATTCTTGTGAGCTATTAATTTAATGCTTAAAATCATCTTTAGGTACAGAGCTGGACTCAATCCGTGCTTTGTTTAGTGAAAAAGAAAAGGAGCTAACTCTCGCTGTCAATAAAGTAGATGAGCTAACAAGACAACTAGATGAAGTTCGAAATAACAAGAACAGAAAAAACTACATATCATCTGCTGCACCCGAATTAGAAAATCTAAGAAGAGAATTATTGGTACGTATTAGAATGTAAAAGTTTACACATGATAAATGTATAAAAAATATTTGTATGATTTCCTCAATAATCTGTTGTTCATTGAAAACTTATTGCCATCGATGCCCACCAAATTTCCTGATTATAACTAGATGTATATATATCTCTCAAATAAGAAAATGAAATGAAAAACGGCAGAAATTTTGAATTTTGTCGGGGATGGTCCAAATTTCCAAAACCGTTTAAATCCAAGAGCTTTATCTGTAGACGTTCTTTCAAATGTCCCATCCCAAAAGCTCAGGGGATAAACAAGAGAAAGTTGCAAAACTTGGAAACCAAAATGTAAGAAAAATCTTCAAAATAAAATTACGCTTTTGCATCTTTATTTAAAAAAATTATTATTAATATTGTATAAGATATAGAAAGATTGATGCATATACAGATTGATACAGAAATAGGTCGATTGCATTGTTATTCATTCGACTGTTCTTTTGAAAATGTATACAACCTGAAATAATCATTTTAAGAGGAAGCCACTGCATCATGTCTTGTCTTGTAACTCTTTCAATACCTAGGTATTGACTAAAATATTTTATGTTTTATTATAACGCTTGTGATATTTTTCTAATGTATTTGTGTGAAAAAAAAAATGCTTTTAAACTAAAATGTTAAATTATCAAGTTATAGATTATAGCTCTTCATAGTGTTTTTTGCAGTATGAAAAATATTTTAAATCTTTAAGAAAAACAGTTAAAATATTTTAGCAGTAATAAAAATGTGGAATTCTGCCTATTCATTCTTTTCTTTTCTCAATCTTTATTGAAGTTTTGATGGGAATTTGTTGAGAAATCTTCTCTAAGAACTTCATTTGAGTTAAAAAAAAAATTCTGTGGATTGATTTTGGTAGTGAAATATTATTATTCTAAAAGATCAATCTTTCTTTATCTTATATACACTGATATATTTACTGCCACATTTCTCTAACTGATTGTTGGAACCATTCTTATTCATCAAAATATATCTTTAAAAGCAGTTATTAAAATTTCTTTTCAGTATCGAACCAAACTATCAGAACAACAAAACAACTACATCTGCCAACAAAGAGAAAACATTGCCCTCCGCCAAAAAGACATCTCCGTCCTTGACAAAAAAATCAACGAACTCACTCAACGCCTCCACCGCAAGAGACTTCTCAACGAACAACTAGCTGCCCAAATACATAGTGCTGCCTTATCCAAAAACTACAGCGGATCAATAGTCAACAATGGCCTTTACCATGCTGCTACCATAGTTACTGTGGAGCCTTTACCCCGCGAATCCCTGGAGCCAGAACATACGCAAGATGACATGGCTGCTAAGCTCCGTGGTTCCCATGGAGACCTTGGAGAATTTTGCTTGACCAAAAACGATCCTAAGTACCAGACACTGCCCTATAATACTAAGTTTACTTTAAAAGGGAAGTGCGAAGATTCTCTGTCTTCTTCAACAGAAGATGATTCTTGGCCGAATAGTTTGGATTCTTCATCCTCTAACAAAAAGAATCCCCCACTGTCTGTTGTGAAACCATCACCTAATATGTCTAATGTAACCCCTCGCCCATTTGGTAATACTTTCAGTTCTGGTGATCCTCCTGTAAAAGTTGACTCTCAAAAGACAGCCATTGAAAATGAAGAAAAGACACCATTATCATTGGTGAGTAATTTTTGTAATTACAGTCGAACCTCATTAATCCGAACACGCTTAAAATGAACTACATTTACAATCCCCGTCCTACTGTACATACAAATAACATTTTCTTTGTTTAAGACGAACACGCTTATTACGAACTATCGGATTAGTCGAACTCGTATTTGAAGTCCCTAACGTTCAAACTTCCATTCTGTAAAACGAACAAGTCGTTTTTCACTTGTTATCAACTTCGTTTTCCCAAAACGTCTTCAAACAAAGACCCAGTATACTAGTTCGCCTCTAGGTATTTGGCTGTTTTGCCCGTTTGCAACAATTTTCTACTTTCACCAACTACTTAAAATCGGTTGATCTGTGCTGCTCCCCCCTCTCCAACTAACCAGATCCAAACCTATTGCCAAGTTCACGTATACATTCCTGGAGTGATTAAAATACTTCAATAAGGGGCGTATGTTTCCACTCGAGTTATTTGACCCCTAGGACAGTTCAAACATGAAGAATCCCCCTGAGGTGAAGTGTTGATAGGGAGGGGGGGGGCTATCAGGACGATGGATATGCCATATGTTTCACATCATCTAATTACTGGTTTTGAACTTGTTGAGATCTCCAGGGGTTCAAAGAGGGATCTACAGGCGACACTGCGATAGTCCCGAACCCTCCCTTTTATTGTCTCCTTGGAATGCTGTCTCTTTCTTTGTAAGTCTTTTTGCTAAAATTCTGGAATCCGCGACAAACCATTAACTGGATTCGTCGGTTCACCTTCAGTTCCAGTTGCTTTTCTTTATCTGTACTGTCCTTGTTCTTGTGAAGGTAGATCGAGATTAAATTTTAGAATGAGTTCTAAAAGTAAAAAAACCTTAACTTAGGAAGAAAAATATGCCTTACTCATTGAAGTTGATGATGGAGTTAATACAAATCCGTAGCCCTCAATACATTGCGCCGATTTCTTTTGGGAAAAGACAATTCAACGGAATGCCTGAACAGTTTAGATTTGATTGAATATTTCTGGACAAATTGCTCAGAAAAAAAAAGCAGGAAACAGAGTGTAATAACCGAGTTATTTAAAAAAACAATAAGGTATGTATCTTATCACCTTATGTATACCTTTTACCATACGATATTTTAAAAAGAATTTCTTTTGTAATCAATTAATAAACATTCTAGCTTTTAAATCTTTACTTTTGAAACTTTTTGTATTAGTGATATAGATATTGTATTTTTCTTTGAAAAATTCGAAATTTATCGCTTTTACTTAAATATGCATTAGAAATTAAAATTGTTTCGGAAAATTGATTGAAATTCTTTTAGTTTTTAAAAAATTATTTCATTGTTTTTCGGATAAAACGAAACAATTTTAAAGGTCCCTTGGAGTTCGTCTTAATGAGGTTTGACTGCTGTATTTATATGAGAGAAATCTGTTATTGTACAATTTAATAAAAACACAGATTTCCACTTTTTCGAGTTGAATTTGGATCATACCTGAGATTGGTTCAAATTCAGATCTAGGAACGTGGCAGTGCTAAACCGCCAAGTCCAAAGTTAAAGCGGCAGACATGCAAGTGTATATTATGTTGACAGTGCTTAGGCCCCATTTTCGACCCCTCACAGCTCAGCTTCTGTTGTAGCTTAGAACCCTGATTTTTATGTCATCGTGTTGTCCTGGGTGAGTAGATGAAAAATAACAACATAATTGTTAAAAATTGTAAAAAAAAATCCTTTGAAAATTGCCGAAATCACCAGAATTTTGTTCTTCTGGTTCTGACCAAAACTTTAACCAGGGCTACAGCCAAAACTATTCGATGAGTTTTGACTTTTTATTTTATTTTATTCTTCTCAGCTTGATTAGAGGAAGTGCCTTTTGTATTATTTGATGGGTAGGAATGTCTGTACCCCCCCCCCCCCCCCCCAAAAAAAAGTGATCCTGATGCTTGGGAACTTTAGCCTGACCTATAGCTTAAACGCTTTAAAATATTCAGACCATTTGTTTTACTCCTCTCAGATTGATTAGAGGAAGTGCCTTTTGTATGAAGTAATACATAAGAGGGTCTGTATCCCCAGAAATATTTCCAGAAGTTTGGTATTTTTGCCCGGGTATTGACTGAGTAAAACGGGTCAACGGATTTCGGATATTCATCTTTTGCTCAATTTCAAGAAGGGACTTTGATACTTTAAGTTGAACTACTTAAACAGTATAATTAGAAAAAAGTAAAAATTACTTATTTTTCAATGGAAATAATGTTCCTTAGGAATTGGAACGCAAGTAAATTATTGCCGAGTCTGAATTCTGAAATGAAAAGCAGAGCTCGACTGCAGTTAAGTTAGCAAACTCTACAAAAAAAAATTGATATCTTTCACACACAAAAATTAGACGTAAAAAAAACACCTAGTCAGCCAGAGAAAGTTAGGAAATCTAATGTTTGCCGTCAAGCGGCCGCGTTTAGTTTCTTTGGGGTACTTGTACACAATGAATTAAATTGTGATTATTAGGGGGATAACCATAGGAAATCGGTTCTTGGCAGGCTAGAGTTTTTATAGAATTAATCTCAGTTCAGTGCAATGGGTGCAAAGTAGCTGAAGCAAATGAAATGAGATTTATCCGAAATAACTGTAGCCTGCCAAGATCGGATTGCCTATGGTTATCCACCCTAATAATCACAATTTAGTTCATTGTGTTCAAGTACCCCAAAAAAACTAAACGCAGCCGCTTGGCTGCATACATTGGATTTCGTGACTTTTTCCGGCTGACTTTGGAGGTTTTTTTACGTGTAATTATTTTTTTGGGATAATTTAAATTTCATGAAGGGAAGGATCATGCACTAACAGTTCTGACACTTGCAGAATTTGCATACATACATACTTCCCAAACCTTGTTTAATATTAACTTGTCGCAGCTTTCGCTAATGTGATCACTTTCCGAAGGCTTCTGCTAATGAATTGCAGAGATTTACGTCGCTATAGTGTGCGCTATCACCAATAACCCTTCATGCATTAGCATGATGGGTGTTTTTGACTTGGCTGATGCACCTTTTGATTTGAATTGATGCAAAATGGCTAAAATCTTAATATCTTTTAACTAGAAACAATTTCTTTAAATGTAGTTTAGAAACTTTGGTTTAATTAGATTTGCTTGTAAATTTACACACATAATTGTTTAAATGAACTTTTATTGTTTTGTCAAGAAATTTTTTAATGTATGATATCTTATTTGACATTTGTGTGAAATTGAGTTTTTTTCTAGGTTGCTCTTCCATGTCTGTAATATTCATATTTAACTAACTAATAAACTAACTAATCTGAACTAATAAATGTTTATGAATTAATAGGACTGTCAATATTTGCTTGGCATAATCTGTGGAAGGAAAGAACTAATATTAACTAAAAATTGCTTGTATTAGCCAACAAAATATTTTGGACTTATTGAATTGTTTGTAATTTTATGTAATTAAAGGTAATTTATTTGACAATATTATTATCTGAGCTATAATTTATTGATTTCAATTGCAAGTCCCTTAATTTTTTTTAAGTAGTATGTACATGAAACCATGAACCAAAAATTTGATAACTTTTTTTAAAAAGATTCCTATTAAAGAATGAAATTTTGGTTTTGGATTACATTTTTAGCCATTATTTCAACTGATCGAAATACAATAAATGCAATTAAAACTCAAAATATCATTTGTCAAATTAGAAAATGAATTTTGAGTTAAGAAAATTGTAAAAAAAATAATAATAATTTTGATATTGTTTTAGTTATCCATACAAGAAACTGAATGAAAATACTTAAAAGTTGCAAATCACAGAATTGAATGTTGAATTTATTGGCTCAGAATTAAATCTAATATCGCCAAATAAAGAACTTTGCCCTTCATTTAACACATGGTGTTAATTAATTTTATGCATATATCCAAAATGTGCCGCAAGTTTTCATTAGTTTTAATTTTGTTTTCCATTTTAGGAAAATGATAATATCCACCCAACTTCTAAAGACAAGCCTTCTGTTAAAGATATTGTTGATACTGCAAACAACAATGTTCCTGATGCTCAATGCTCAAGTTTACCTTCAGAAACCAAGTCTTTACCTATTGCAAGTACTGAAAAGCCCAAACCTGTAAAATCCCGAAGCGTCAAACCTGTTGTTCCTCCTAAACCTGCATTACCTGTAAAGCCCATGATTTCAAATCGACAAAATCTTTTGGCTGTCAAACAAAGAGATGAAAATGAAAAAGATCTTGTGAATACGGCTTTATCTGTACTTCAAAACAAATCATCCAAGAGTGATAAAAGTGCAATTAGGTATTTATGTTTATATTACTTTAATAATTAAAATAAAGATCAGCTACTGCAACCCATTCTTAATATAATTGTAATATTGCCACCAGAAATATTTAAGGTACATAAAATTAATTTTGTGTTTTTACATTTAATTTTAAAATTAATGAGTCCATATATGGGCTACTCCTATTAACTTGTTATTTTGCCTAGCCAATAAGATTTTTTGAGTACTCTATTTGAAAACAGATTTATTTTGTTTTATGCTCTTCTGTGCCTTGATATATCAGTTATTTAATCCTACTTCAGAATATAGTGTTAAGTTGGTGGCATAGTGTTCATGTTTTTTTTTTACAATAAGTTCTATTCAACTTGTTCAAAAACTAATGGTTCAATGACAGAAGCTTGAGATTGCTAATGAGAATTTCATTTATTTAATCAAAAAAGTATCTCCATTTAGCTATTTATGTATTGTTATTAATACTGAAACTTTCGATTTTCTTACCTAAAAATGGAATTGCATATCTGAAAATGTTACAATAATGGTAAACCTTTATTTGTGGTTCATTCATAACTTTTCTGTTCTCAGCAACTACAAGGAACGATTGCTGTATTACCAATGTGTTCCTAGGTAAACATTGTTAGTTTTGATGTGTGCTTATGTGCATGTTAGAGTGTTGTGATGCTTGACATGCATTTCAAAGTTTAAGTTTGGTCTAAAAGTGTTTTTTATATATATATATAAAGTATTAAATTTTTTATTTGGATTGCTTCACTTTTATATATATTTTTTTAATTATTTTTTCTTGAATGCTCTCCAGCTACAGATAATTTGCTGAACATTTATAACAAAATTAGTAATAATTTTCTGAGCTTATTTTTCGCTCAGATTTGTGTTACATATAACATAAGAATGCAAATTAACATTTTTCTGCTTGACAAATCTAAGTGTTTAGTTATGTGTGCTTTAATATTTGGCTAGTCGTAATTTAATTTGTTTATTTTTTTTTTACGATTAACATTAAATTGTATATCTAACAAAAAATCTTATTTTTAGATATCATAGTGCAAAAGAAAATACACAGGAAGCTGCCCCAAAGAGTGCTATCACAACATACTTCCAGAAAACATTAATATCTTCAGACCCCAGTCCACATTCAGAATCTCGTAAAAATGATGGCCCTGACTTACCCGAAAGTCCTAAACGAAAGCCCACCATTGGACAATTACCAATTAAACCCAAGCCTTTAACAATTAGAAAGACTCCTGGCTTAGAACCGCCAAAACTAAAAGTGCAGCCTGTAATAAGCACAAATTTCAATCGTAAAACTTCAGATTCTAATCTATCTGCACATTTGAAGACGTCATACCTTCCACAGTCTTCTGAGGAACCATCAGTGAAACCATCTAAGCCCATTGAGGTCAGTGATGGTGAGGGAAGTATTCCTATTCAAGAAGTGGCACCTTTAAAAAATGAAATCGACATTCTTCCTGAAAAATTTACATCACCTGAGGATCAATCACCTATAGTAACTAAAGAGAATGGTGCTGCTTGTGACGAACCTGACTTCATTAAGAATGAAACACATGCTGAAAGTGTTGGTGAGTTTTATACTTTATTTCATATTTTTTCAAGGGGACTTTGTACCCTTCAAACTTTTTTTTTATTTAAACCTTTAAAATTATAATTTTACATATTTGGAAGTATTACTAAGTAAAAACTAAATTTTATTTTTAAAAAAAAGAAAAAAATTCACATTATGCTCTAAAATTTTTTTAAAAATTCATTAAAATTCAAATTCTATCTTTTTCATTTTTCAATTTTTTTTCCTGATTTTGTAAAAAAAAATTCCTAGTAATATACTCTAACTTTTTAAGCATCAGATTTAGAATAAGTAAAATAGTTTTAGAGAAAAATAATTACTGTACCTATAGGTAAAAAGACGGGTATTTTTCAAAATTTAAATTTGTAAAAAAAAAAAAATTATTCAAAAATCTGCGCCTTTTTTTGTTAAATAGATTTTAAGAATGACACTCAAAAAATTTCAAATCATTTTATTCATATTTGCTGAAGTTTTAGCATTCTGAGTAAAGTGAGAATTTCAAAAATCACAAGGGTGGGAATTCTGCGCCAATTGCGCCAGCGCGCGCCAAAAGTGGTATCCTGCGCCAACCTGCTACAAAACCACATTTAAGCACAATTCTGCGCCAATTTTGCTTTAAATCTTCTTTTAAACGCACACGCTAAAGCGCCAAACCATCTCGCGCATGTCAAATCTATGTGAAGACGAAATTACGGCAACCTCAAGGGCCGTTTTCGCACGAATTTGCAAAACATTCGATTTTTCCCCCAACAGAATGCAATATGTGGAAAATCACGTGCAATTCTGAAATCGGCATTTGCGCATGCGCATTCATGTTCAAACGCGTCTTGCACCGGGACAAATTGAAATCGCCGAGTGCTGATATCACGTGCGTCATTGTTAGATAGAATTTAAGGGGCAGCCTCAAAATTTCCGATTTCTAATTAGCACGGATGACCATTTCGTACGTACCTTGATTAAGTGTGTTTCGCCGGATTTTTATCTCATCCTCTTGCTCTAAATAAAGAAGAAAGGAATTGGAAAGTTAAGGGTGTATAACCATCAAATGTTTTTACTAAGCATTTAAAGAATATTTCCGCTTGGACACGCGTAATGACGATGCTTTCTATTAAATTTAGGGTTGCTTTTTGTAATTTTTACTTGTTGGCTGTTGGTAATTAACTTTTAAACGTTCGTTTTACATTTGAAATAAAGTATCACTGAAATATAATCAAAATCCCGGAATGTTCCCGATTTCAAAAAAATAAAAATAGTACTTTTTTTATAAGTTTATAGAACGACATGTAGGGTAAAATCGCCATTTTGACGCAGAATTTGACCCGATTAGGAAAATAAAAAAAAATTACAAAATTTTAGAACATACACAAAAATTTAGAAACATTCTTATTTTAATTTTACTGTATTGCTATTTTTGGAAAGTTAAGGCTTGCAAATTGCTATTTTTATACAAATGAGTTATAATAATAAAACAAAGAGCGTGTGGATCTGTAGAAAGCTACTTAAAATAGGTGTAGAACTTAACATACAATTTTTTACATAAGTAGTTTTGGCCTTCTGATTGTAACTTTGATAAACGGAATGTTAAAATTTTAATTAGTTAATTTTTAATTATTTTTTTTACCAACCGACTTCAAATAGAGGTACAGTTCTGAAATTTTCAACATAAGTAGTTTTGGTCTTTTTTTAGTTGGACTTCTTAAAAACGGAATGTTAAAATTTAATTAGTTTTTTAACTAATTTTTTTAATTAATTAAAAAAAATTACAAAACGACTTCTAATAAGGCTACAGCTCAGAAATTTTCAGCATAAGTAGTTTTGACCTTCAGATTGTACATTTGACAAACAGAATGTCAAAATTTTAATTTTTTTTTTTAATAATTTTTTTTTTTTTTTTTTTTTTTTTTACGAAGCGACTTAAAATATAGTTTCACTTCTGAAATTTTCAACCTATGTAGGTTTGGACTTCTAATTAGACTTTTGAAACACAGAATTTAAAAATTTTAATTTGTTTTTAATTAATATTTTTACAAAGTGACTTCTAATAGATCTAGAGCTCTGAAATTTTCAACATAAGTAGTTTTTGCCTTCTAATTTTGCTTTTCATAAACATTTGTAAAAACAATTCAGAGGGGTGATTGGGGTTGTGTTATTGTATCGACGGGCAAATTTTTCGGTTCTCGATGGGGAGGGGGCTCTAATGAACCTTCTAGGAGAGTGAAGCGAGCCTGTCCTTGCATAGCAATAAATTTTCAGCTAGCTTGTGCTTGCGTAGCAATTAAACTTTTCAGAGATCTAAGAGAGCTGTGTTTGTGTTACAAAGAAACTTTTAGTGTGCAAAGAGAGCTTGGTTTTGCATAGCAAACCCGTTCGTGAAGTGTCAAATGCTAATAAGTATAAATATTTTTTTATTTTTTTTTATTTACAAATTATATTTTTTGTTGTAATTTTATGTATATCTTATAATTTTATATTTATTAATATGTGTTTTATGTAGAAAAATTAAATCAGATACAATTTATTATATTTCTGCTACTAATATCTTCGAGTTTTGCTGCTACATTTTCTCTTATTCTGCTCCGAAAGTTAAATTTTGCTGCTCCAATTTTTTGCGAATCTGCTCCAAATGTTAAATTTTGCTGATCCAAAATTGCTCCAAACTGGGCTTTTGCACTTCCCACTCATGAAATCATTAACTGAGAAAAATGTGTTCGAAGCATCGAAGGAGCTATTGCAACAATGCTAAATTCTCCATAAGAATATAGTTTTTCTGCAATTGCAGTTATCAGATCAACTCCAAAACTTACCAGAATAAGGAGAAGGTTTCGAAGATTATAAACACGCAAAAGTGTAGAAAATCGATATTTTTATTAGTTTTTGTGAAAACAATGGGTACCAAGTCCCCTTAAGCTATTACATTGTGCTAATGTAAGGAGAAGTTTATGCAAGGCTTCCATCTGGAGTCGACATTCTCAGAAAAATTATAAATGCTACAGGCACATGCTATGTCAAAGCAGGGTTGGTCAAGATGCATTCTCATACTAAAATTCAATCAGAAGTACAGAGAATTGTGCAGACTTAAATTATAAAAGCTACCAATAAGAAATGTTCTGTATATCAGTTTGAAGGTCTTGATTAAGTAAAATATAATCAGAAATTTCAAACAAAAGTGCTTCTAAATTCGACCAGGAACAGTGCTTGTATAGGAACTTCAGGGGTGGGAATTCTGCGCCAATTGCGCCAGCGCGCGCCAAAAGTGGTATCCTGCGCCAACCTGCTACAAAATCGCATTTAAGTGCAATTCTGCGCCAATTTTGCTTTAAATCTTCCTTTAAAACGCACGCTAAAGCGCCAATTTTGCTTTAAATCTTCCTTTAAAACGCACGCTAAAGCGCCAAACCAGCTCGCGCACGCCAAATCTATGTGGAGACGAAATTACGGCAACCTCAAGGGCCGTTTTCGCACGAATTTGCAAAACATTCGATTTCTCCCGCTAAAAGAATGCAATGGGTGGATTATCCCTCTGAAATCGAAATTCACGCATGCGCATTCATGTTCAAACGCGCCTTGCATCGAGACAAATTCAAATCGCCGAGTGCTGATTGCTGATATGAATGCGTTATTGTTAGATAAAATTTAAGGGGCAGCCTCAAAATTTCCGATTACTAGTTAGCACGGATGGCCATTTCGTACGTACCTTGATTAAGTGTGTTTTGCCGTATTTTTACCACACCTTTTTTCTAAATAAAGAAGAAAGGAATTGGTAAAAAGTTAAAGGTGTATAACTATCAAAAGTTTTTACTAAGCATTTAAAAAGAATATTTCCGCTCTGACCAGGGGCGGATTTAGAGGTCAATCCCGGGGGGTGCGATTATGACCGTGAGTGGTTACAGTCGTGGTAATAATTTTTCAACTTGGAAGAGAGGGGGAGGGAAGGGGTATCATCAATTAGTATGATACTACCAGGGTTCAATGGGAATAAAAATTAGAGGGTTTGACCATCCTCTTTTGCGTCCCATATAACAAATTACCCCGAAAATGTAATAAAAAATTACATTATAAATATTTAGTATTTTTTATTAGAAAAAGAATATTTAAGAGTTCAAAAAAATATCTCATGCAGATCAGGTGAAGTGTAAAAAGTTCAACAACCCTGAAAATTCAACTTTTTTTATGCAAGTTAATTAACCAATATATTCAACATCATAAATAATTTAATGCAGAAAAGAGGCGGCAGATCTTTTAACGACTTTAGACAATACTGCAGGTACATTAAACTCTATATTCATAAAGTTTTAATAATTTCCAAAGTTAAACAATGCTTTTCAACTGTGTTTGACATCACATTAGTAAATTAAAATATAAGTTACATAAACTTGAGACTATACACTATAATATTGATCCTTGCATTCAAATTTGATACGGCATTATTTACTGTTTCCATATTTTCCTTTATTTAAATGAAAATCGAGGGTTTGGCGATATTTTTATGTGGGAAGAGAGAGGGAAAAAACGCCGAAACGCGAAAATTGGTGATGATATTCAATAGACATTACATTGTCATTCCTTGTACAAAAAACAGAAAAATATCAATCGTTGATGGGCGATGCTCAAGGTTGAAAAGCGAGTGTTAAAGGCACTCGTTTTTCAGCTTTTTCCGCTTATCAGATTTCTATGGGAATTTCGGTTGGGACGATTGCGCAACCTTAATCGTAGGTCCCATGGCTACCACTAACCCGCACACCAAATTTGACTATCGTACGTCAATTCGCTTAGGAGTTATGCTGACCACGTACAGATAGACATTTTATCTAGACCACTTTTTTGAAATCGGGATGTTTTAAAACCATGGGAAAAAGGAAAAAATAACTGAAAGTAAAAACGTGTTTGGCTATGATTCTCAATATTTTGAAAAGAAGTACAAAACAACATGGAACTCACTTTAAACTGTTAAGGATAAATTACATTTTTATAATTTAAGAAAATAATTTCGTTTGACATTGTTAAAGGGTTTTAAGGATTTTGCATATGAAAGGGTGTAGATATAATGCTTATTTCAGTAAAATCAGTTTATTTTTATAAGAATGAAATATTTTATTACAATCTATTCAAATATTACTTTGATAATTGCACACAATATCGAATATCAGTGTGCACGATAAGTCCCTTCTTCGGATCATTCGGACAAAAATGAAATATTTAAACATTTTTCGGAAAAAACAAAGATCTAAACAAATATTGTTGATGAAATATTACATTTTGTGAAATAAGTAAAATTTAAAAAAAAAAAAAAATCTTACCAATGTTAGGTCACCTTAACCTTAACTCTACATATTGATGCACTACTAAGACTGCTCTAACTAAATTAACATATATTCGAACTTTATAGTAAAAAAAGAGTGAGTGCGTTGACCTCAATGTGCGTGTGTGTACAGTTTTTTAGTAAAAAAAAAAAAAAATTATCTTTGAAAATAAGATAGTTTTTACTATGGCGCTCTCAAATTTTTTATTTATTTATTATGTAAACTTTCTTTTCTTTTAATTGGTTAAATACGCATCAACAATATTATCAAATTCTATAAAGATTTTCTGTATTAATCCAGTATAAATTTCTTTTAAAACTTTAATATAATTCTGATTTGGTTAGGGGGTTACTAATATCAAAGGGTACGTATGCTTTATTTCTGACATCCGCGAAAGTTTTTAAGGTGCAGGCGGGCCATAATTAAACTGGTGTTGTTTAGATCAGTCCGGAGTCTGTAGAAATTAATAAATCTTTTTGAAATTTTGTATTAGTACTGCTGGGAAAATCTGGTAATGCTGTTTAAACATTATCATAAAATTTTTTAAATGAAAACTTTAAGATATAACTGTTTGGATTTTTGCTAATTACGTTTCCAAGAACAACAATATATTTAAAACTTCATTGGATTGATTTCATTTTGATTTATTTTTTCATTTATAAGGAATAACATGTAAAACTAACAGCCATATAAGCCCTTTTCATCTTAAAGCTTTATATTTTCCTTTAGTTGCAAAAATTCTCTAAATAGATAGATTTTAATTATATCCAACCTGTACTTTAATATAAATTTTAAGATTGCTTTAACATAACACTATATTTTCTTTTATAAATATGATTTAAGGGAACTTAAATTAGGAAAATGTACTCAAAGACCATCTTAAACCGTCAACACACAAATCCTCATATTTAAAAAAAAAAAAAATTAAAAAAAAATAGCAGATTTTTTAAACAAACAGCTTTATATCATCTGAAAATTAGTTTAAATTTCTGCATTATATTCAAATAAAATTCCAAACTAAATTAGTTACAGCAGGTAAAATTGTAATAATAATAATAATGTTCATATAACCATAGAACCTGCTTCTTCATCACAAGTAGCATCTCAAATCGGTTACATATTGTGTCTCATATTAGACATTATCAGTCATATTACCATCAAGTTTGAGTCACACTTACAAAAGCACATTTGAAATTAGAATTAGAAAGAAAAGAAAGAAAAAAAAAAAAAATACATTTAAAAAGATTTTAACATTAACTGATTTAAATTATTTGTAAGTCATCGGTATTGTTCCCAATATTTCAGTCATTCATATTTAAATAATAAATTCATACAAAACAATTTTGACTTTTATTTAACAGAACAAATGAAAACTGCCAAAAGCTGCGAATGAGCAATATTTACAAATTTGCAATCTAAGCTGACTAGTTTTACAATTATGTTAAATTACTTGATATTCTTCTAGTAGCAATAAATGTCGTTGTATGGGATATTTCCAGGCACAAGTGCTACATGATACTGCACCGGGACAACGTTAGATTCTGATTAGTTTATTTATCAAGCAGGGAACATCTACCAGATGGTCTTTCAAGGGAAAAATGGACTTCATATACATCTTAAATAAGAGAAACCTCGGAAAACTATCAGGAAGTAGCTCACCAATCGATTACTAGTCAAAATTTTTAAAGTCTTTACTCAATTTGAAAACAGACTACAGAGCGCTAAATATTGCTCGACCCGGTGACTTTTCGTATGGTAGGGGAGTATACCTCTTTTGTGAGTGAGATTGGAGCATAGCAACATTTAAAAACGTGCTAGGCTATGATCCTCAATATTTTGAAAAGAAGTTGAAAACTATATGGAACTCACTTTAAACTTTTAAGGATAAATTACATTTTTATAATTTAAAAAAGTAATTTTGTTTGACTTTATCACAGGGCTTTAATGATTTTGCATATGAAAGGGTGCAGATACAATGGGTTAATCCAATAAAATCAGTTCATTTTTATAAGTATTAAATATTTTATTACAATCTATTCATATACTGATGGTATTGAATGAGAGTTACTTTGATAATTACATAAAATATCAAATATGAGTGTGTAGGATAAATCGCTACTTCTGATCATTCGGTCAAAAATGAAATATTCAAACATATTTAGAAAAAGAAAATGTCTAAACTAAAACAAATTGTTAATGTTATATTTATATTACATTTTGTAAAATAAATAGTAATATTAAAAAAATCTTATCATGGTTATATATTACTGTTAATTATCTTGCACTGCCATACCAATTGAAGAAACAAACAATCTAGACATAGCATGCACCCTCCAACTCAAGAAAGAATGACCATTCCATTTACTTCCACCCCAGAGTAGAGGCGTAGAGGCATGTTAGTAATTTTGCAACTCGCATGTGATATGGGATATGGGGCAATGTCACGTGCAAGGGAGGGGATAGTATGACTCCTCAAATTTTATTACTTTGTTTGTGTCCTTCAAATTCAAGGTCACACAAAGGGGTCAATTTGTTCCCTTCCCTGGGCTGTTTTAAGATCTTTAGGAAAGAATGAAGAGAAACTTCTTGGTCCTAATTTAGCCATAGTATCTTGATCGGAACTTAAGTTCTTGCAATATTTTGTAGAATTGCAATAATGCTATAGTGCCGATTTGATCAAAGCTTTTTCTTAATTATGAATTAGGCATTTTATTTTCCAATTACAATTAAAGGATTTTTTGTAAAGCTATTTTAGTGCATGATTTTTTGTACATCGAATGAAGTTTAGGGGGTGCGATGGCACCCCGATATTAAACCTTTATAATTAATTGGCCTCTGATCAAGGAGAAAATCGTGGTGAAATTGAGATATTTTTAAATGGTCCTTCAAAATTCATTTTTTAATTTGAGAATCACACAAGGGGTGAAGATTCTTTGAGCTGTACATTGCAGGTCAACACAATCCCGATCTACTCGTCCTTTTTCAAGCCCATTCCTTCTACGGGTAACGAAATAAGGAGTTAGGTTAAGTGGCTTAAAAATCTGTATTAATGAGGCAAGAAGAATGTCATAAAAAGCTTAATTTTGTTTGCTGATTTCCATCGATATTGATATTAAGTAAAAAATAGATTTTACAATAATTAAT
Source organism: Linyphia triangularis (assembly GCA_963978545.1). Lineage (NCBI taxonomy): Eukaryota > Metazoa > Arthropoda > Arachnida > Araneae > Linyphiidae > Linyphia > Linyphia triangularis. The sequence continues at coordinate 55,793,266 of OZ021722.1, read as the reverse complement.
GAAATTTAAGTTTTTTTTTTTTTTTTTTTTACACTTTGAACTCGGTGAAACTGCCATTTAAAAATAATTTAAACGAGATACTTCATGGGGGGTGCGGTCGCACCCCCCGCACCCCCCCTAAATCCGCGCCTGGCTCTGACACGCGTAACGACTATACCTTCTATAAAATTTAGGGATGTTTTTTGTAATTTACTTGTTGGCTGTTGGTAATTAACTTTTAAACGGCAGTTTTACTTTTGAAATTAAGTATCACAGAAATCTAATCAAAATCCCTGAATGTTTCCGATTTAAATTTTTTTTTTTTTAATGTTTATAGAAAGGCCGTTTTGATGCAGAATTTGACCCGAATTGGAAAATAAAAAAAATACACAAAATTTTAGAACATTCACAAAAATTTCGAAACATTTTATTTTAATTTTACTGTATTGCTATTTTTGCTATAAGAATTGCTATTTTTATTCAAATGAGTCTAATAATAATAAAACAGAGTCAGTGGATCTATAGAAAACTTCTGGAAATAGGTGCAAAACTTTACATATAATTTTTTACCTAAGTAGTTTTGGTTTTCTGATTGTACCTTTGACAAACGGAATGTTAAAATTTTAATTCATTTTAATTTTTTTTTTTTTTTTTTTTTTTTTTTTTTTGAGAGAGCTCTGAAATTTTCAACGTAAGTAGTTTTGGCCTTTTTTTTTTTATTAGAATTTTTAAAAACAGAATGTTAAAATTTAATTAGTTTTTTTTTTAATAAAAAAAAATTTACAAAACTACTTCTAATAAGGTTACAGCTCAGAAATTTTCAACATAAGTACTTTTGACCTTCAAATTGTACATTTGTGATAAACAAAATGACAATTTTAATTATTTTTTAATTAATTTTTTTTATTTTTATATAAACAGTCTTCAAATAGAGGTACAGCTCTGAAATTTTCAACTTAAGTAGTTTTGACCTTCAAATTGTACATTTGACAAACAGAATGTAAAAATGTTATTATTATTATTTTTTTATTAAATCTTTTTTTTTTACAAAACAATTTCAAATAGAGGTACACCTGAAATTTTCAACCTAAATATGTTTGGGCTTCTAATTAGACTTAAGAAATACAGAATTTTAAAATTTTAATTTGTTTTTTAATTAATATTTTTACAAAGCGACTTCTTATAGATCTAGAGCTCTGAAAATTTCAATATAAGTAGTTTTGGCCTTCTAATTTTGCTTTTCATTAACACATTAAAATAATTGAGAGGGGTGAATAGGGTTGTGTTATTGTATTAGCGGGAAAATTATTTAGTTCTCGGTGGGAAGGGGGTTCTTATATTAAAGGGTTTACGTTGCAATTAATATTTAGCGAGTCGAGCAAATTTGTGCTTGCATTGCAATGAACCTTCTATACTAAACTCCAACTTAACTTGACATCACTAGACGATAGATCTTCACCATGCTTATAGGCATTTAATCCATTTTAGCGGAGTGAAGACATAATTCTCGCCAAACCTTATAGCCTTTTGTTCTCTACATGGTTGTGGTTTGGCGAGCATTATGCTTTCACGCCGCCAAAATGGATTAAATGCCTATGAGCACTGTGACGATCTACCGTCTAGTGATGTTAAGTTGTAGTTTACTATAGAGTGACACGAGCCTATCCTTGCATAGCAATAAATTTTCAGCGAGCTTGTGCTTGCGTAGCAATTAAACTTTTCAGATAACTAAACGAGAGTTGTGTTTGTGTTACAATGAACTTTTAGCGAGCAAAGAGAACTTGGTTTTGCATAGCAAATCCGTTCGTGAAGTGTCAAAAGCTAATATGTATAATATATATATATATTTAAATTTACAAATGATATATTTTTAAATTTACAAATTATATATTTTAAGTTTACAAGTTATATTTATGTTGTAATTGTATGTATGTATGCCTTATAATTTTAAATTTATTAATATGTGTTTTATGTAGAAAAATGAAATTATACAAGTTCAAATTTTAATTCGTGTAATTGTTGCTAAATCAGCTACAATTTATTATATTTCTGCTATTAATCTTCGAATTTTGCTGCTACATTTTCTCTTATTCTGCTCCAAAAGTTAAATTTTGCTGCTCCAAAATTGCTCCAAACTGGTCTTTAGCACTTCCCACCCCTGGAACTTTTTAGAAAATTGTCCTCTCGGCTGCTGAAAGTTATCATTATGGGATTTGGCAGTTCTAAAATATGTATTGGAATTTATTTATTTTTAAATTGTAATTAAATCTGGAATTTAAAGTTGTTCAACATTCTTAACCCTTTACAAACGAGAAATGCCACGGCTTTCACGTGGCATGGCAAGTGAGAGGCAACAGTTGGTGTTTGTTAGATTTCGTTACCTCCAACCAATAAGAACACACTATTGTGTACGGAATCTGTGAAGGCCTAATTATCCCCTTTGCCATCATCCAATCGGGCTGAAACTTGGCAGATAAGTTTGTTGTCGATGACAATGCATTCTTTCAAATTTTGAGGCTGTTGCTGTCACTAAAAGATTGCTTTTACGGAATACTAATAAACCAATTTGCTATCATTCAATCGCAATAAAATGGGATTGAACCGACCTTTGTTGAAATTCTTTCCTGTTGCCAATTTTTTTTAGTAAATAATAAAATTAGTTTAATCAGAATAAATTAATGATATATGGATGACATTCATGTTCATTTTTAATAAATAAATTTTAAAGCAAAGTTTGCTGCACATTTTGCTGGTAGAAATGTTTTAATATTGCACTATGTAAATGAATATAAAAATTGACAATGCATATAAAGGATTTTTTAAAAATTCCTTTTTATGGGTTATGTTATTATGCACAATGATAGCTAATCGGGCGAGGACATGCAGCTTAACGTAAGGATTCCGAACCACAATGTACATCCATGCATATCCTGGGATTCGAACTCTACACCTTTAGCATTCGAGGCCACCAGCCTTTTCGATAGTGCACTCAACATATTGGTTCTTGGAAAGGTTCCTTTACTGTTGATGTTCTTTCGTATGAAGTAAGAAATGACACATATTGCAGAGATAATATAAAATTAATGAAATATTCCTCTGAAACTATGTCTCTGACAATAGCTCTGATGTTAGGTGAGATTTGACGATCATGGGGGAAGTATCAGAAGAATATTTATAGAGTGGTTTTGTTTTATAAATTATCATACAAAACTAAAATATACATCATAAGTTTTACAAAGGGAATATATTCTTCCAGGTGTAAATATAGATAAACTATAAAAATATAACGTTTTTGTCATATAATTTCTATATTAGTGCATTTTATTGTACCCTGTAAGACACTCGGCACTTGTGAGAAAATTGCCTCGTTCTGCTACTTCACCCGGCTGAAAAAGTCGTCCACAAAAGGTTAAGCAACGATAAAAATAAAGCAAGAAATCACATTTTCCTGCAATAACTTTAATGTTTTATGAAATATATAAACTAATTTTGTGTGCCGTTTAAATTAATTTTAAAATTAGTTTCTAATGATTTTCATTTGCATTGTTATAAACATATGGTTGATTGAGAAAATTAAAAATGCCTTCCCTCTGGAGGCTTGGAATTAGATCTTTGATATGCTGTAATATTTTGTTACCACTTTGTATTGTTTATAAAAAAAAACACCTCGTAATTGGAAAGGATTTTGTTATATATTGTTAACTTTAGCCATGCTTGGTATCATGGTATCTCAGTCTAATATACTCTTGTAAAGCATGTATATAACAGGGCTCTCACGGTCATTAAAAGTGCTTAATATTTTTGAACTTTTTTTCAAGACCTTGAAAATGCTTAAAGGTGCTTAAAAGTCCTTAACTTTTGTGGATGTTGTGTGCCCAATACAGAATTTATAAAAATACAAATCAGACTTGCTATCCCTGCGTGACTGCATACTTATCCGCACCGTATTGGAATTCTCTGCCATATATGTTTACGCACCAACTTGTAACTTTTTTGGCAGAATATACTTTATTAAAATTTATATAGACATGATGCCTGGAAACAAATTTTTGAAGGTCTTTAAAAACATTATTTAGGTCCTTAAAAGTTATTGATTTTCATTCTGTAATTTAAGTGGGAACCCTATATAAGATATTTTTCTTTAATAGTTACAATCTAATTTGTTTTTTAGGACTCTGTTTACATTTTTAGATCTATAAAAGCTGTTCTTAAAATAGTTTGTTATCCTCTTTTCTTGTGTCTTTTTACTTTGAAATATATACCACACGAAGTTTTGTTCAGTTAAGATACTAAATTTCAACTGTCATTTCTGATGCAGGAAGTTAAAAAAAAAAAAAATAACTTAAGATTTTCTGTTTTATTTAGGAGATTCATTATGAATTGTAAACATTCACTAAATTTCATTTTTAAGAGAAATATATATATATAAACAAATTATTTTATTTTAATAAAAAAAATCACTTGCATTTTATTAGTGTGCTTGTAAATAACTAGTAATTTGAGATAAAAAGGAGCATTTTGTGTAGATTATTTAATTTTTTGTACATAATTTTATGCTAATGAAATGTGTTATCAGGTTTTTTTTTTCTTTATAGACACATCAACTGATTTTACAGCTGCTGTTAATGAGACAGATGGTGAAGTGTGCCACAGTGCTGCTCTTCGAAGAATACGTAAAGGTAACCTGAAAGGCGAAAATTCTTCTCGTAGCTGTCGAAGAGTCAGTTTTGATCCCTTGGCTCTGCTACTGGATGCTGCTCTTGAAGGAGAGTTGGAATTAGTAAAGAAAACAGCTAGTGAAGTGAGTCGGCTAGAACTTTTGAAATTATATTAGCATGTGACTTTAAAAATAAAGGAACTTTTGATGCTGTGACAAAAATTCAAATCGGTTTAAAATTTGAGTTCAGGCGACAGTAATTGAGATGATACAGTCATTTTTACTAGTTTTCCTCAAATAATAAATTTCAAATGCATGTATGTAAATTCAAACCTATTTTAATGTGTATCGCCTTTTATTTGAATTTTTCCTTTAAAAGCGTGACTTCTATTTTTATATCTGATTATCGCTTTCATTCAATTGCTTTCCCACGTTTCGACAACCTACTCATCTGAGGATTGTCTTCGTCAGCACTTTCCCAAATGTAAGTTAATTGATATTCAGGAATCTGAACTACATATTGAGAACTAGTGTTATACTTATACTTTCTACACCCTTGGTATTTTTATTTCTGCCTAGCTCGACGCAAACCCACGCGTTAAAGTTTGTTTCCGCATTTCTTGCAAAATGACGAGTCATTCTTTTACTAACTGCTGTGCTAGTAATTTTACCTTTCCACCAGTCACTACTCTTATGATGAGTGGAGGGCTTAAATCTCCTCACCCAACCAAAGCTTTAAGCAGATTAAACTCACAGTGGAACAACTCTTGAGAAAAAAGGACTTGGAGACTATACTTAAAGAGAACTATTAAAATTTATTTATACAAAAGAAAAAGCTCAAAATTAAATAATTATCCTATCACAACTGTGTGACCCCGCACACAAAAAAGAATCCAGCTACTAAGTGTGTGACTGAAGAACGGTCACTTGTGAGTTCGTACTTCAGGCTAAGAGCAAAAAGTTTTTGATACAGTATATAGATATATATATACTTGAAAAACAGTCACATGACCGGGCAACAAAATTAGCGTAAAATATTATTAGATCACTCTACCTTATCAGTTTCGATATCTAAACTAACAACTCGGATCAACTTTAAATCAAGTCACAAACTTACAAAGTGAGTGAAGTGATCTGATCTGATTTGTTTATACGTCGTAAAAACTTCAGAAGGACACCGAGAAAAAATTATCGCGATATATAACTGAGAAACTGCACACAACCGTAAGTTTATAATTTACTTAAAAACCTCCGGGCGTTTTCTAACAACTACACTGATCTCCTCGTCTGAGAATAAATTCATGTTACCATGACAACCAACTTCTTGATTTTGACTTGCACCTTAACAGTGTACGGCATCTACACTGATGCACAATTATATATGCAAAAAAATATTTTTTTTTTAATTAAATTTTATTTTTTCAAATGTTAATTATTTTGTAATTCTTCTTTCCAAAAAATTTCCTTTAGATATTTTTGTAGGATTTACCATCTTTCCATCCCCTAAAAGTTAAAACGTATACACCTTTTTTTAGAACATACTAACAGTGAGAATTGAATTGCAGTTGCACTGCTGCTTAAAACATTCTTTACAATATAAAATTATCTACTGTACAATAATCAGGTCAACACGTGTAAATTACCTTGCGGGTGTAGTAAAATATGAAAATAACTATTAGCCAGATTTAAGTATAGGCACATGCTAAAGAATGTATAAATTAGAATATTCTATAGTTTCTAAAATCTTTAAAAACAATTTGTTGGAATGAAATCTGCCATACTGATTTTGATATTTACAAAAGTAGCCCATAACTAGGGATGTGGAGCATTGCACAACTTACAATTACACTATAATACTGATGTTAATTTGTGTCCTTTACCGGTTTTATATTTTCGTCATTCATTTAGAGAAACTGGCCAGTTTGGTAATAATTCTTGTATGGGTCTTTTTTTTTTTTTTTTAAAAAACAAAAAAAAACACTTAGCTTAATTGACGATTTTGGCGATATGCTTTTCTATAATCCTTATATTATCCTTTCTTATAAGTGAAACTGAGGAGAGAAGAAAAAAATTATCGTTGATGAGGTATACTCAAAGGAGAAAACTTAGTGTTAAAGGCATTCGTTTTTCAACTTTTTAAGCCATTAAAGCATTTTTACGGGAATTTCGATGGTGGGGTTGTTTAGAACACCTTAAAAAGCATTACCACAGTGATTTTTATCAAAATAATTAGAGATGTTTTTTAGCATCATTGAAAAACATGAGTTTTCAATGACATTTACCTTATGCTCATGCACAATTTAGACAAAAACCTTTATGCTAGGTCTCATTGTCACAACTAACCCACACACCAAATTTGAACATCCTAGGTCAATTTGTTCGAGGGTTATGCTGACCATGTACACACATACATTTTTTCTAGACAGTCGGGATATAATGCAAAAAATTTAAAAAAATTGACCAAATGCTATACTTTCATTACCCTATGTATACCTATGGGTAATTGAAAGTAAAAAGTGTACTTGATTTTATATTAAGATGGAAAAATAGTCAAATTCTTACACTAAGCGACCTGCTACTTGCTGCTTCGATTATAATTCTAGTAGAACCAGTAATTAAAATATTACACATTGTTACACTTCAATAGTTTGCTTTGATTTTAAAATTTAAGTGTTGAATTATATTTGTTTTGTAGAAAATTTTTTGTAATGGGGTTTTTCGAAGTTGGGGTGTCTGCAAAAGGGAAAGTATGAAAAATAGTAATATTAGCAATTCCGGAAACATCTAAGAATTTTAAAAAATTGCAATAAGTCAGGGTCTTTTCATTAAAAATTTCTAATATTGACGGATGTTTTATTAGAAATTTACATTTCCAACCATGTTAATTCGCTCCTCTTGTCATAACACTAAAGTTTATTTCTATTTCGATAATTTTTTGAATTGCTTATTTTTAATTTTATTTTATAATCAATTAATGACTAATACTTTTAGAAAAATTTACCAACTATTTGTGCTATAAATTTCTTTACAAAAAAAATATATTTTTGGAGTAAGCTTCAGGTTTAATGAAATTCCTTCATACAATCACTTATGTTTCTCACATATTTAGAACTTAAAAGATCATACTAAAAAGTATGTGCTTTTGAAGGCTTTCTAAATACTCAAAAAGTTTTTTACTGTGAGACCAATGTATACTTCAAGTAAAATCTCCTTTTATTTCTAACTGGGTTTATAAAAAAGTTCAAATTCTAATTTTTGAACATATTCAAAGGACTTGATAAATTTAATTGTATTCATTCTTTTTTTTTTTTTTTTCCAAAGATAATGCTAAGTTATGTGTATTTATTTTCTTCTTACAAGGTTCCTAATCCAAGTGCTGCTAATGACGAAGGAATAACTGCTCTTCATAATGCTATCTGTGCCGGTCATGTTGAGGTAGTGACTTTTCTGGTTGAATTTGGCTGTGATGTAAATGCTCAAGATAGTGATGGATGGTAAGATCTCAATTTGATGCATTATCAGGTTTCATATGCCTCGGGGAGAACAAGGAAAACCTGGAATACTCAGAGAAAATAAATCAACCTTAAAATCTCAGGGAATTAATTCTCAGGGGGAAAAGAACAATCTTCCTCAAAACCTGGAAAAAGTCGTTATTACTCTGGAAAAAAAATCCTACTCTTTGGTACTATTTGTTTAGCCCTAATTCAAGGAATCGAAGTTACAGAATTATTTGATAACATAGACTTTCAGAAAGTTAATCTTAAAGAGAAGACTTTTTTCGAATTATCGTAAGAATTTCTGTAATCAATGTTTGACTATATTAATGTGGCTAAAAATAATTAAGCCAGCGATGGGAAAATAGGGCTCTGGAACACCCAGGGAATTATTTTTTCTGAAAATGAGTATGAACCCTGCTTATTTTGTAAAAATTCTGTTATTTTTATAATGCCAATTTTATATGCTATTGCAAAAAAAAATCTTGATTTTTAAAAGTTAGTCTCGTATTTAGTGTTCAATATCTAGAAATTATTGTTATTTTTTACAAATGGTAGATGTATGTCAAAATAAAATTATTACTAATAGAATAGTGTTAATGAAGGGAATCTATTCTAATAATAACATAATGACTTAAAACCAAAATCTTTATTCTGAAAAGTCCTTAAGAACTACTTATTTTATTTTTAATAGGTCCTTGTATAAGGGACCTTATTTTTATCTTGTATGGTTACATTTTTTTTTTTTTTTTTTTTATTAACCAAATTTGATCTTTCTAAAATACTTAACTTCAAATGTGGATGGAGTTCTGCTCGTGAATTGGTATTGTAAATTGTAATAGAGTTCTAGTTTGTTGTACTTGCATTTAAGTTTGTGTCACTTAAGGATTTTTCTGGGAAAGACTTTGACCTAGAAAATGCGAGATAACTATGTTATACCACACTTCCTCGTTGCTAAACAATTTGTTTAACCTTTTCCTATGAATACAATCTCTTGCTTCCCCCTTCTCTAAGAATAAACTTTTTTGAAAAATTTCTGGTTGAAACAAATTTCAATATGATAGCAGCAAAAAATGCATTCATACATTTCTTGTCCCCCTACCGTCCAAGGAATTTCTTTTATCCCATTTCCTGCTAATACAGCCTCTCCAAAGTATGAGAAGCAAGAAAAAACTTGTTCTCAAAAATATCACCCCTCCCCTTTTTCCCCACCTTTCTCCAAACAAGAAACCCCTCCCCAAAAAGGAAATACGAAAAAAATATCTGGTAGAGAAACACAGGATTCAAAAATCAATGTTTTCATAAAACAAGAAAAGGTTAGTGAGTAACAAAGGTGATGACTTAAGGAAAAAGAAGTTCTGTTTCAAACAATTGTTCAATGAGTTATCTAAAAGAACTGTAACTTTGATAAGCGCTTCTGTCAAACCTAACAATTTAGGAAAATGTAAGAATGACAAAAATGAAGTTATTTTGCCATTAAAAATTATCAAAGGTATAAATAAAATTATATTTTAATGTTATTTAAATTGTTTATTGGTCAATTTTGATAGTAACGTTTTCAATAATTTTTGACACTACAAAATTTTAAAGCCCTTAAACAATTTGAAAGTCCTTAAAAGCAACTTATTGTTTTACTTATTTAAAATGGTAAGAACTATGAACTCATAACTTGTGTATTTACCATTTTCAGTGAGTATTTATTGAATAAATACTAATTACCTTTTACATATTAACGCTTTGAAATCCTAGCATCCATTTTGAATTGTTTATTATTATTATTATTTGAGTTGTGATATGAATCTAGTATACACTTTGGATGTAATTCAAAATAAGTTAGTCTTTTATGCCTTTCCTATCACTAATCGTATGGAGCTACTTCAGAGTTCACTCAGATGAATACATGATATTTGCTACTATCACTTTTATTAATGGGCTTTTATTATGGCGGCTGGAAAAATTAAGAATTTGGAAATTCAAAAAGATTTAGGAATGTTTGAAAAATTGTAGTTAAATTAAAGAATTTAATATTTTGTCCTTGATTCATAACTAATAAAAAGACTTTGTTTGTTTGGCTTTGTTGCAGGACTCCACTTCACTGTGCTGCCTCCTGCAACAATCTTCCTATGGTAAAATTCTTGGCGGAAAGGGGAGCGTGCATATTTGCCACCACGCTCAGCGACCACGAAACTGCTGCGGAGAAATGTGAAGAGGACGAAGAAGGTTTTGATGGATGCTCTGAATATCTTTATAGTGAGTTGTCAAACTAAAATCTGACATGAAAATAATAGTTCAGTTAAAAAGCTTAATTGGACCCTTTTTTAACATTTATTTTAGTAATCTCGGAATTAGGTACAGAAATGCAAAGAAGGGTGTCAATTAAGAGCTAGTTTGATTATTTTTTTATTTTTTTTTTAATTTGATTTTTTTTTTTATTTTTTTTTTTTATATATTTTGATAATTTTTTTTTATTAAAAAACAGGCTTTGTAGCTTGTAGACTCTGATCTATATTATATTTTTTACTGATTGACAATTCTTTTATCTAGCTAGTGAACTTAACATTTATTTTTATTTATAATTCAGTATTTTGTGTATACAAAACATAAATTTTATGATAAATAATGTAATGTAACAAAAGTATTCTTTATGCAGTAATTCTAACAATACTTTTAATCATTCATTTTTTCTATAACAGAAAATTTGGTGAATGCTTTCAAGATCCACTTTAGTCTATTTATTTAATTGAAAAAATGCTGTGGTATACTTTCAGGTTTGCAGGAGAACTTGGGTGTAATGAACAACGGAGTGGTGTACGCAGTGTATGACTATGATGTTCAGAATGCAGACGAGTTGAGCTTCAAAGACGGAGACGCATTGACAGTCCTGAGAAAGGGAGACGATGACGAGAGTGAGTGGTGGTGGTCACGCCTGTCAGACGAAGAAGGATACGTCCCTAGAAATCTGCTGGGGGTGAGATGTCTTGCTTTATTTGGGATAACTATAGAACAGATGAGTGTTGCAGAATGAAGTTGTGCTGATTTAGGGTGATCAGGGTTCAGATTCAGAAAAGCTCCTGAAATTGGGAACTAGTTTCCCAGGGCCCTGGAAAAATCTTTTTATTTGGGGCTTGTGAAAAGTTTAAATTTTTAGAAATTTATTCCTGAAAATATTTGTTAAAAAAATAGTGCTAAGCTTTTTCTCACCATCTTACATAAGTTATCATAGAATATCATTATTTGGGAGAAAAAAATCCATGCAATCCCTGTGATTTTATCTCTAAATCTTTGGCATACTTTGATATAATACTTATCCTATTTTCCCCGCCCTCCTTTCTGGAAGAATAGAAAATTTCTAATCTGAACAAAATTAGTTCATATTCCTCATCAATTAAATATTTTTATAAGGCTACCTTAAATTATATGGGTCATTCTCTCAAGACAGGAAAAATACATTTAACAATATTATTCCACTTTAAAAACAAGTACAAAAATAATTAATACCCTTTTAATAACTTTTCCATATACCAAGCTAACCTTCAGATAAATAGCCAATAGAATTTTTTCATAAAAATGTATTTAAAATACATCAGACGTCCAAAAGTCATTATCCTGGCTTGTCAGTACAACCATCTATGCTGTTTTAAATGTTAAATAAATTAATAATAAAACTAATTTTTAAACAATTTATTGCACTTGTAGTAGTGTTTTATACAATAGAAAATAATTTCATTGTATTTTCATAATTAGAGAATTACAAAATGTTTGTTACTGATAAAAACATCATTGTCCTTGCAGATTGCATTACACTCAATATCTTAACTAACAATAGTAGAAGTGTTCTATTTTTATGCCGATTCTGAGAACTTTTATTTCTTTAGTAAGCTATTCAAATAGTTATTCTCAAATGGCAGCAGTTTCATTTTTATGGAATTGTGAAGTTCTTTGCCACTATGTTTGATTCGAATCATTTTCCTGGCATTTACATAAAATTCTTAGGCCAGTAAAAAATTGTTTATATTGCAATAAAGAATACATAATAAAGTTAACTTTTAGAAATATATACATTTACTTTAAAAATTTTAAACAGAATGTGCTAGCTTCTAATTATGCAAGTTTCATCATTGTCCTGGCAAATAAAGAACGCAATGGAACAAACCAGAATGATGCTTGTTATTTATTCAAAATATAATTAAAATAGATATAAGTTTGAAAGTACTCCACTATTAATGTAATTAAATTTGATTTTTTTTTTTTTTTTTTTTTTTTTTTTTTTTTTAAATGAATTTGATTTTTTACTAAAAACTTGTGCACTTTTAAATTATTTTTTTTTATTTTATTTCCAATTCCATTTTTCAGCTTTATTTAGTTATTTTTTCTGTTATGCAAATCAAGAATAAATATATATGCTCTACTAAATATATCTATAAAATTCTTTTGCCATTAAATCGCATCATTTGAAAAATTGTCGTATTATGAGCACCATTGTCTTGGCATAGGGATTTTTTAAATATTTTTTTCCTTCTCACATGCAACAGATTTTGTGCTACTGTTTTTTTTTTTTTTTTTTTTTTTATTATTCTTGTTTCTATAAATGCTAAATAATAAAATATATATATATAAGATACATTTATGGCACTTTTTTTTTTTTTTTTTTATAATTAATATTGAAAAGTTGGCTGTTTTGGAATAATGACCCATATATATCCTGAGCAGATCATTGCTCAAAATTGTCAATATTAGACATTTTTAAAGCAATCTGTAGATAATTTAGAAATGTCTTTTGGAAAAACTTTAGGCACTTCTATATTTCTCCTAAATTTCTTCCAAATTATGCGTAATGTCTGTGCAACATCCAGGCTTTGAAGCAGAAGCTTTTTGCTTGGACTGGTATCTGCTTTCCATTTTGGTTGTTATTGTCTGCCAAAACCTCAGGCTGAAACCATCCAGTATAAAATACTTTCTTACTGGTTCAAATATGCCCATTACCAAATTGACACTGATAAAATTAACTTTGTTTTCTAAGTGTATGTTACATTTTTTTTTAGCTGTGAATATTTCTGCTATTAGAAATTGTCTATCCTTTCTTTGATTTTAAGTATAAGTAGTATTGTCAAGAAATAAAAAACCAAATCTTATAATAGTTCTGATCTCTGCAATTTTTAAATAAATGTTAACTAATCAATAAATAAAATAATAACTTTTAAATCTGCATCTTAACATTTTCCCAGAACAATTTAAAGTGTGTGTGTGTGTGCGCGTTTTTTTTTACTCTGCAATAGTCCAACAAATGTGAAGAGTTGAAATGTCTGGTCTATATTACTGGTGAATAAATTTGTTTAATGAAATAAACATTCACAGACACACATTGATTACATTTAAATAACTTTGGCATTTACCAAATTCAGTTTTAAAGTATTAAATTGAAATGTGCACTTTTTAAACCATTACTGTAACATCAATTTTTCTATTAATAGAAGTTTAATGTACAAAATGTAGGGCATGTAAATGTTTGACTTTGATATCTATATCTTTTCATGCTCATGACATGTTAAAAATTTCAGCTTTTTTACTTTCAATTACCCATATGTTAACATGGTGTTTTCTTTGCATTTTAGAATATCCTGATTTTAAAAAATTTATTTGATTAAAATTATTGCGCTAATGCATCTTAAGGTGTTCCTAACATCCTCACCTCTGCAATGTGAAAATTATTGCTGTGAAAATATGAAAACAGTTAATAACACCATTCTATTTCAAATTTGAATGCAATAACCATTATTATAGTGCCATTGAAAGTTGTGCGATGTTTCATGCCACTAGTTAATCTCGTAATGTGCACACTATTTTGTGAGATTTTAAATAAGTACTATTGTATTTTTTTTTATGCTTTTGCATGCATAAAATGTGTTAATTTTCCACTTATAGAGGATGTTGTAACCTAGTACTTATTCGTTAAAAAAGAAGGCTGAAATGGCAAATAACTTTCATCGTATATTAATATTTCTTTTTGTGTATTTTTTTAGTTGTATCCACGTGTGACCAGTAGAAGAGAAGAATGCTCTAAAACAGAAGATTAGAAGTTAGTGTTTTGAATCAAAACATATCATTGGTTTAAGAATTTCAACTATATCATCAATTCGATGATGGAATCTCAATACGACCAAAAGAAACAAGTCGTAAAAAGTAAATGGAATATTTATGTGATAGTTTCAGAATCTCTCAAGTGCCATTATGGCTTTCTGTTATTTGCCTTTAAAAAAAACAAAGTGCCAAATAAGTTGCTAAATGCGTACATGCAGCTTTTTGCCGTCCTTTTTAGAATCTCATATTACTGCTCTAGTTCAGCAAAATTGATTTGGTGTGCAGGTAAATTTATGTTGAAAAGTACTGAATCATTCATTATTCACAAGAGAAAATAGAATGAGTTTCAGTATTTTGCCAGTGAATGTGCCTTTTAAGTGCTAAAGTGCCTAAATTATTGCTGATTTTGACTATACTTTTTTAGAATTTACATCTGTGGTGAAATTGATATTTTATGTGCGATATATATTTTATTGACAATTTTACTTTTTAAATATGCCATTGGTAAGGCCCAATAGAATATGCCATGTGTAATAAAGTGCCTCAAGCATTAAATAGTATGAATAAAGTTTTATTTGAATATCTTCAACTTGTGGTCATTGTGCGTTTGATCATCCTTTATTTTATATTTGTATACATTTTGATTATATTTGTTAATACTTATAGTTCCCTTTCCATGACTAACTAATACTTTTTATCAACAAATATCAGTGTCATTTTGAAATTTTTCTTAATGTGATAATCAGGTTTTCCTCCCTCAATCCATAACCTTGTTAAGACAGGAATGAAAGGGAGGGATTCAATTTAAACGGAATGGGTGCAAGTTCCATTAGTTGTGATATTTTGATATTGACACTTTCAACTTATGCAAGTACAGCTTTATTCTAGTCTTTTAGATAACAACCAGGTACAGATATTGTATTTGATTCCAATTTCATGAAAATTGGTTAACTGCTCTTCTTGTATTTTACTAAATTTCCAATAATACTTAAAACAGGGTGGCTACAGAACCTGGAATTCATGGAAATGTCAGGGAATTTTACTCTTCTGGAAAAATCGGGGAATTTCGTAAAATTACCCTTTAATCAGGGAATTTGGAAATTTTTGAGTTTCCCTTCTCGCATGCTCCTCACGGATATCTACCTCGGCTTGCGTCACGTGAAGCGGATGCTGTGATGTCATAGCGTTGGATACAGGTTTTTTTTTTTTTTTTTTTTTTTTTTTCATTTACTTTTTCAAGTCCGTCTTAAAAATGGCATGTGTTATTTGTGAAATTAAAAAGAAAAGTATTGTACTGGTTTTGCTTTATCTTGAAGTTAGCAAGTATGGCTGTAGTTGGTGAATTTTGTATTTTTTAATTAATGTTTTCCATTCTTTTTCATGCTTTAATCCTAAAGATGTTTTGATTTTTACCATAAATTTATTATGGTGCAATTATACTTCGAATATTTAGAATTAAATTTACTTAAATTTTTGTATCCCCATTATTTGGTTTTTTGAATTATAGCACACATCAGAGAATTTTTGAAGAAATCTTCTGGAAATCAGGGAAATGTCAGGGAATTTTATTTCTCAAATTCTGTAGCCACCCTGTAAAAGTTTTTCAAATGCAAACTGGGGAATGGGTGGATTGTTAATGTATCCTTTGGTGTAAGGCCATAACGTTTGAGGTGACTGTTTTGAACCTATACACATTGTACCAATAAATATTTTTCTTGTTTAGCAAATTCACTTATTAGTTATGATCTTTAAATCAATGCTTCTGCTCATATGGGATATTAAAACATTTTAATTTTTATATTATTTCAAACTGAACTATAGAACATTAAAATGCGAGTAGATGTTTTTCTTACACTACAAAGACGTTGTGTACTTGTTTCATATTGTCCTGATTTTTAGACTTTGAGTTTATACTTTTAATCTGTTGTTCATATTCTTCAAGTATACGAAAGTAATGATGTTCTTCTAACCATGTTGGAGCATATGGTTTTGGATCCAGAATGTTGTATTTCAAACTCTTCAGAGCATATTCCTTGTAGAAGAGGTATTCCCTTGCATCTAGAAGTCTTAAAACTAACCTCAATGTGAAGATAAAAAGGCAGGCTGTTGATATTAGTAATAGTGTTGAAAGTGCTAACAGAAAAGTATTATCCATGTATACTGTACCTGGAAGAAAATATATATTTAGAAGCAATTAAGTCTGCAAAACGAAAGAAATGTTTAAAATTAACCCATTCATAATATTAACAAAGGGTTACATAAAAATTAAAAATGCAATTTAATGCCATTCTGTATTTATTTTGTTGTAATGATCTTCTGAGAGATTTATTTTAGAAACTATAATGTTACAATAAGTATTGGATTTTGTTACTTAATCATCTGAAATACTGCTTTTTCAATCTTTAATACTAACATAAGTTAATATTTGTCAAATTATTTTGGGTAGGCTAGAACAACAAGGTCTTCACTTAAGTGCCACTTGTTCACCAACTAGTTCATCTCTTTAAATATGTTGGCATGCATATGGGCATTATAACTGCAAAAGGTAGTATATATTTTTACCAAGATTGTGGGGAAAAAATTCAAAGATTTGTTTTGAAGCTTGTAGTTCATATATGGCTAAATGGAAGTGCTCACAAACAAAATATTTGTACAACATATGTTGCTTTTGCCATCTACTTAGTTTGATGATAAGCACCAGAATAGTATTTTTTTCATTGAATGTGCCATCTAAAATTGCAAAGAATAGTTAATTTAAAATCGACTTGGAATAATAATGTTATTGAGAACTCGTAATGTTAACAAAATTGGGATGACTAAGATTTACTCATGATTGGTACTTTGGGGTTAATGTGATGTAAAAATCTTTCTGTTTTATTTGTCCCCATTGTTAGTATGGCATCAAATGGTTAGGGTTTAATATAACATAATCGGACTAATATACTTTACTGTACGGCAGCGTTTGCCACTAACTTTTAGAGGAGGGCTGTATGACTTATATAGGAGCTTTTCGTGGTAACCAATATATGTATCGTTAATTATTATCGATATCTTAATAACATTGCAATTGATATTTGGCTCTTTGTTTCAAATTATTAAAAAATAATAATTTTCATTATTAGTAAATTCTAAAAAGTTTTTTTTTTAAAAAGAAGTGAATCTTCTGTGACAATGGAACTTGGACCTAACTTTCAATTATAGTATTTAAATTTATTTCCATGTTACTCTGTTTCAGTCGATATCAATTGTGAGACGATGGCAGTTAAAATCGTTCAATTTATTTTATGATACAGTCTGTCTATCGCAGTATTTGTTGCAGCCAATCTTAAGTAAATCTCATTTGGACAATTTATTAAATTATTCCTGTATTCTTTTTGAAAGCCATCTTGCTGAAAGCTTCTTCATATAGTTTCTTCGGGTGTCGTAAAGAACTGCGCCCGAAGAAACATGTAGAAGTTAACCACATTTTCAGAAATCATTTGTAATTGAAGTAGTGGAGAACTCTGTTCTACACAGTTAACACAGACTATTTCGCACAAATTACAATTATTTAATGAAAAAAGTCTGTTCCGTAAAATTTAATTTTTTGTATCTTCTGTGCTATCGGCGAGCCGCAGAAAAATAAGTCGCAGGCCTATTCCGGCCCACAGGCCTCGCAGTTGCTGACGCTGCTCTAAAGCCTCGGGTACGATACAAACGGTGATTGACACTGGCTACGATGAGAGCGAAGGAGATATATTTTTTTATGAATTTCTAACATGACGTCATCCAGTAAACTAGCTAAGTACCTAATTTTGAATGATTATCACCTACAAGAGGAAATATCTGAAACCAGGTAATTTTATAGTGGCGAGAATATCACGTAAACATAAGGAAAAATAATTAGTCAATTCGCGATAGCTCGAAGTCTCGTAAGTAAATTTTATTATAACCTTTAAAAAAAAATACTAATTAAAAAAGCGATTTTTATTTTTCCTCTTTACATCGTGTTTTACAATTTAACTTGTTACCGGGAAAACCCCGTTTGCATTGACTTATATGGAAAGTAAACACGCTTTTGCCTTTACATTCCATTCCATGTTTAAAGTGTGAGTCAATGGTGTTGGTTTACGTTGGCTTTGAATAATATTAAAGCGTAAATTGAATATGCTTAGTCCAACTCAAAATATTAAATTGATCAATGAAACTGAACAAAATCTGCGGTGTAAGAAAAAAGACGTTGCTTTAAAGAACATAATTCCTCCGAATACTCTTTCAAACATTTTGAAAAACAGACGATTTTGAGAAAACATGCATCGAAACTCGATCCATCGTGTAAATGAGTGATGGCCTTTCTTGGTGTCGAAGCTGCTGTATTAAAATGGTTTGAAACATATCGAAACCTGAATTCCAAAATCCCTCTTACTTTGGATAATGTTAAAAGAAAAGGACTTTACTCATTTACTAAAAATTGAAGGTTTTATAGCAAGTGCAGGATGGCTAGAAAAGTTTAAAGCAAGACACAATATTGTCTTCAGTACTCCACATGAACAAGCAAAAGATGTCTGATGAAATATGCCTTGAATAGAAAATAACTCCCAAGTGACTTCCGATAACCCAAACTTCGGATAACTCGAAGAATTTGGTTAGTCCCTCGGGGCCCGATTATGACAAGTTGGGGCTCAAGGCCCAGATACATTGGGGTCCTTTTTTCAAACGGGTGATTTACTGGAAATAGACTCGACGCAAAGTCAAATGAATTAACATGAAATATAGCATTTCACTATAGCAATGTGTATATCCGTGGCAACAATATCTGCAGCATTATTCACAACTTCAGAGTCGACATTTGCTGATCTCACTACAAATTCGTCAAGACTTCCTTTCAATTTTTTTTCTCTCTTTTTCAAAAAAAGCATATGTTTAACGCTTTTAAACGGTTTATTTGAATAAATACACTGTAGGATACTAAAGAAGGTTCAAGATCAATACGAAATGATTTTTATGTAAAAATTATTTTATACAGGTTATAAAAGATATTCACTTAGCTTTTGTGAACCAAAAATGGTTTACAGCCAATTTCAGGGCCCCCTAAAATCATGGGCCTAGGCGATGATCAGGCCCTGTAGTCCCTTGAACTTCGAGTTATCGCGAGTTGACTGTACGTGTGTCACCCAGACGCTGGTGTTTATCATAGCCGGCCGACCCCATACTTCTGTTGTAATCATTGTAAACTTAAAGGCCAGCGGTACCACTCTCTCGAACTGTCCTCCTTCGTTCTTGGGGCCGACCAAACGGTATAGTGGTTATCATATACTAGCTTCTAGACCGCGAGGTTGCGGGTTCGAGTCCCGTGTAAGGCATGGGTGTTTGTAAATGTATATTAGTTTGTCAAAGGACGAATGTTTCGGCGCATTATAGCCCTCGTGTTACTGACGGCGCTAGATAATCTGGAAACAACCAACCCTTCGTTTTTGGCTCGTGTTGTTCCCAAGGCCTATGATCTTCTTTATAACGTCAAAATATACATGTTCTATCTGAATGTGTAAAAAGTAGATGCTGAATACCCTTTGCAATACTTTGTATTTTGTAGTCCTATTTGATAGTTTGCTCAACTGTATTTTTTAAATATTTCAATTTTGAAAAATTCAATCCTTTTGAGCAGTCTGTTAAAATTCTATAATTTGAAATTTTTTCATGGTATAGTGTATCATAACACAATTTAAGTCCATATGCTTTTCATGTAGAAGATTTCTTTAATTGTCCTGATAATCATGTACCTAAACTTTAGTGTTCTGTGTGAGTATGTCAACGAATAGAATTTTAATTAACCATCCTATTTAATTCCCAAGTTTTTTTTTATTTCTCCCTTTTGTTGTTGTTTAGATAGGGCACTGAAATCTGTTTGGTTTAATTGCATTGTATTTGGAAAAAGAAAAAGCTATTAAAGTTTTGATTAACAACTCCAAATATGTTGAAAAAATTAGCAAAAAAAAATTTTGCTTCTGAAATTTCACAAAGTTTATTGTTAGATTACAACTGTAAAAAATTAACTATTGTACTTTTTGATGAAGGGTTAAAAGAGAACCAGATATTCTAAAAATTTATCATCTGTAGTTCTTATACATACAGGAAACTATAATAGTTAGTCGGATTAATTGTGTATTTGTAAAAAGTAGGTTATCAATATTTTATTTCTCCAAAGAGGTGGAATTATCTAATTTTAAATTTTACACTGTTCCCAAATGTTTTAATTGTAAATAAATTACCATAAAAATTGCTGATTGTGTTTCAATACTTGTGTTTGTTTAAAAACAAATTCTACCTTTTGCAATATAATTCACCAAAAGCATATCATTCAAGGATATGCATGAACTTTGCCGTCTTTGGAAATAATTTCTTGGGAGGGGAAAGGGATAATTAAAAGTCATAAAGTTTGTATGAAGTGATTTACCTAACACAATACTTTCAGAAACTCCATAGAGAAAGAATTAGGTCTCATTAAGCAGGATACGGATAAAATTCCTTTATGAAGTAGCACCTATACAGTGTACAAGAAAGAAAAGAAAATATGAACACTGTCTATGTCTTGTATTTTAAATGATAAAGCAAAACAAGAAAGGTACTGTTGTAATTCGTGGGAAGTTTTGAATAACTGTCAAGAGTCATCTACTTATTAAAACTAAACCATTAGCAACACCATAATAATATGCCATTAAAATTTAATTTTTGGATGCCAATTTAAATTCACCATTTGAAAAAAGGGCAAAATGCCAAATTTCATAATTTTCCAATGAATAGTTAGTACTTTAAAAGATATCAAGGAAATGACAGATTAATTTTAAAAAGAAAAATGTTTAGCCATAGCTTATTGGATAATTGATACATTTTAGTAATTTTTGTTTCGAACTACAGTTAAAGGACAAACATAAGCAGTATGAGGCTTTGGCATCAAACAGTTTTTTAATTATTAATAAATCCATTCTTTTTCTTTTCTTTTTTTTCCGTTTATCATTTTCATGGGCGAAAATCTTCCAGAAAATTTTTACTTTTCCTTTTAACGTTTTGTCTTTTTTTTTTTTTAACTAATTTTTGGTAGCGTATACTGTGCTATACATTTTGCAACCTGAAAGTTTTGGGAGGTGTGCATCAAGTTCGTTAATTTGTTAGTTATATACAGTGATCAGGTAAACTGGATCAGAAGCAACTTTTCTGATATGAACCAGTTTTTCCTACAAAAAGTACACTTTTCCTCATGTCTAAACAAAAGATTTTCTCTCTTAGCTCCCCTTTCCTCACAACTTCACAAACTCCTAATATTTTAAATGAGTTTATTATATAGTATGAGAAATTTCATAGTATCTTTAAAATTATTGAATCATCTTTCCTGCATACTCTTTTGTTGAATTTTTGTGTATTCCTTCCGCGAGCTTTTTTAACGAATTTTTGAATTTCCGCCTTTTTGCTCTCTGATCACTCTCATCCTTGAAGAGACTCCATTGCGTTAACCATCGTTGGCGCTGCCTAACGTCTGCTCTAAAAAATAAGTCGACACAACTGGAATTGTACATTCTAAGTAGGTTTCTCAATTTGAAACTTATCCCATTCGATACTTGAAACGTCAAAAACTTCCTTTTAAATGACAATTTGTTAATGCATTCTCCCTTGAAATTTAGTTTAATATTTTGGTGCTTCATTTTGATCTTTTAGCGACTTTAAAAAAATAACGATGCAATCGATACGCAAGTTATTCATTTAAAAAAATGTCATCCTTTTTTCCTAAGGTTAGTAACACATATCAAAAATAAGTGAGACCTCAGACCTAAGCTAACATCGTGATTTATCAACATCAAATAAAACCAATTTTACTATCAACTTGTGTATCTTTTTGTTTCCGACTTTTAATTGGACTAAGTATGGCAGCCTCCAAAACTTGATAGAATGCAATCTTACCTACAACGAATCTACCTGTTAAATAAGGATTCGTATTGAAATTTTCTAAGTTAGAGTTCAATTTACTTAGTAAACAGCTCCTCCTCCCCAAAAAAATGTACAAGTGTTTAAAGAATTATAAGCAAATTACTTTAATGTAATTACTTTAATGTAATTACTTTAATGTAAGTCGCAATATTCTGAGACTTATAGAACCGAAGACATCGCCATCGTTCGGATTTCTCACTTCTTTTCTATTTTATTTTTTGCGTATTGTACAATACAAGTTGGAGAAATGTAGGTTTAATTTTTTCTTTTTGTAAGATATGTGATAGCATTATCCGATCAAATTATAAAAATGATATGAATTTTTACAAGGAAAATGATTAAGTTCTGTTTATTAATATTATTTTTAATTATTATTATATTTTTTGTTATTTATTTAATTTAACGATTTCGCTCTAATAAATACAAATACAAAAATGACCATTACAGTTATAAAATGTCCATGTAAGTCGTTCAATTGCCAAAAGGAGTGCGCCCACAAATATTCCAAGACTAGTAAGACCGCTCTTGTATTTAAAATATTACCCTCGGAGGACATAATATTTAAATGAGAAAAATCATACTTAATAAATAAAGCTTTAAAAGTCATGATAATATAACAATGGGAAAATAAAACGTATTAATTTTTTTCTTGAAACCATGACATTCTTTTGCATTTGAACGACTTATAAAAGTCTTTCCAATAAGACTTAGTTTTAATTGAACCGTATTTAGTAAATCACAAAGTATGACATCAGAAAATTACCTGTCGGTCAACAAAAAATGGTTACTTGATTGTATAGGTTGGTAAAACTGCGTAATTTCAGGAACGAATTTTAATCTCCAGCGCAGAGTGACATTAGCAGTTGAATAGTTCCAAAATATTTCTAAAATTTCTTTTGGAGAAATTAACCTTTTAATTCTCCTGTTAATTATTTACTTTTTAAATTCAAATAACAAAAGACTTCAAACGTATGTGGCCTTTATTAATAACTTGACATGAACACAACTGATAATTAAAAAGGTATAATTGCTTACCAACCATTGTATGTACTAAACTTCCATTTGGTTTTGAACTAGGATATAAAGCATTCGGTCCCGCTTCAAAGTGATCCGCTATTTGTTATTGGACTCGAGGAAGCAAATGAATGATGTATGTGCAGTTATTTCGAAGTCGTAGACAGCTGGCATATCAAACCGATCGGTGTGTATGTGTCTCTCGTGAGTTTCCTTGTTAGGTAATTTTTACAAAAGGTATTAGGAAATAGATTTTTTTCTCCACTTTCTTCATGGTGGATCACAAATCAATCATGAAAACAAAGATTTAATACAGAAACAATTTTCAGATATGTTATGATTTTTAACCATCTTTTCGAAATAGTGGCTGCCAGGATTTGTTGCACATATTTTTCCCCCGTTTTTTTTTTTTTTTCAAATTTGTTATTTCAAATATCTTTCCCTCCCACTTCATACTATTAGCCCCCAATCATTGTCACTAAGTAAAAATGTTCGTGGTGTTACCAATATACAAGCAATATCAACGACAAGTTTCAAAACTAGTTTCGTTGCATACTTGCAAAAGCAACATTAAGATGTTGACGTTGCAAAAGTATTTTTTTTTTCTTGGAACAATGCAATTCGAATTCGCGTTGCAAAAGGTTCGTATTTCTTACCATCTGCCGCTCTCTGCGCTTCTTTTTACCTTGCCCGAATCAAGCGACCTTCCGTGTGACCTCATTCAATACTGTTTGTGATGATCCCCTTTTCGCAGATGGATTGTGGGGGGACCCCTTTTCCCACGGTAATGTACCTTGGGAAGTCAAGGACGTCCTATTATGTTGTAGAACACCATGAGGTGGATAAGATGAATGTGATGAAAAGGAACACTTTCTCTTAAAAAATGTCAATAAGTAGGTGGATATATATTCAAGTCATGATATGAATATATTCAAATATTGATTATTGTCACAAAGTTACTAATATCCCAAAAATTACATCAAATAATCATCATTTGCATACTTTCAGACTTCTTATTTGTAATGGGGAATAAATAAAAGAATCAGACCTAACTTTCGCATTGTTATAAGTTGCCTTTCCCTCTCTCTCTCTTTTTTTTTTTTTTTTTTTTTTTTTTAATTCTATTTTCTATTCCAAAGATCTGTGTGGCATTTATCCACATTTTTTGGTAGATTTCTTGATAGATTTTTTTTTTCCTTTTAATTATTGTTATTATTTTACTATATACAATGCTGGACGTGTGGGTAAACGAGAGGTGATGCTAGAAAATACCTATGCGTCCCCCCCATTTCTAAAACCTCTGAAATTCATCCCCTCACTTTTAAAAACATTCAATCCATCTAAAAACTATACTAAAGAAAAATAACATTAACCTTTAAAGGTAGTGAGTGACATTGAGAAAAAGTGATTTGAAGTTTTCAAATGTAAAAAAATTAAACTATTTTTGGTGTGCTTGTATAAAATGCTAATACTATTATAAAAAGCATTATACTACTTTGTATAATGTTATAAGTATTTTTTTATTTAAAAATACTGTTACGCTTGGTCAACTTTTAACTTTGGAGGAACTTTTTTTTAAGTTAAATTTCTATTCTTGTTTCATATAAAGACAAGCTATTTAAAAAAAATAGAGTTTTTTATTAATTTAATTTCATGAAGTTATGCATATTTAGAAGCACTATTCAAATCTAAATAAACAGTTATGTGTATAGTATTGAATTATTACTTCACTTTATCTCTTACTTCTAAGTAAAAAAAAACTAAATCGCAGAATATTCATTAAAATAACAATAAACTTTGGACCCTTGTTCAATGTTATAAATTGGGACAAGCTTACTTGAGCTCACTGAATACGCTACAACGATGTGTGAACCGGTTTTACTACGCCCTGACTGGCTTATTGGAACGGTGTGTGGCCGATTCGCAAAAAACTCTTGTAGTATCCGTGGTTAGAAAAGTAAAATATTAATTAAAATTCAAACTTAAAAGCGCTTATTTTCTTTTTGTTTTCAACATATATTTAAGTTTAATACAAATCTATGCGCTCGATTTATCAATATTACTACAAAAGTTGTGATTTACTTGGAACTATATCTTTACGTGGAAGAAACGTCCCACAGCGTATACTTAAAACTCAAGTAATGTTGTCCCCTGAGTTATAGTGTTAGGAAGTATAAACTATTTCCTTACTAATTATTTATTATAAGATAGGAAATTCTAAAATTTATCGTTGGGGGGGGGGGGGGGGATGTTGTACTTGTCACCAACCTTTGGGCATCCCCCACTTTTTTTTTATTTCACTTCTACCCCTGACTACTGGATACTTACTAGGCTAGATATAGTTCTCTGTAGGTTGCTCTACTTACAAGACCTTATTTAGGTTTTTTGTGGTCTATGTGCCAATGTAAATAAGTTGAACCGGCTTCCCTCCCTCCCAAATAACATGTACATGTTTTATTGCATATGCCCTAATAGGTATAACTTTTAATTGCTTGTTTGCTACAATATTCAGCAGCCTTTTACCAAAACAAAATTATTTAGTTTCGGTTAACAGTCTACCGTTTTTATAACGCCAAGCAAATAAGAAAAATATTTTTTAGTAATATGTTTTCACAATTTTAATGTACTGTAATCATGTACTTTCTACCTAAAGTACCTACCTCATGAGAAGACAGTTTCAGTCAACATTAAGACTGTGAAATTCTCTAGTTTATTTAATTAAGTACCTGGGTTTTCATTATTTTTTTTAACTAATTCATTAGTTTTCAAATTTTATAAGTTTGTACATAGTGTAAGTATGTACTGAAAAGCAACAAACGTGGGAAGAGCAAAACGACTCGAAAGGACCTCCATGACCTTTCTCTGTTTGAGTTTGTTCTTCAAATTGGTTCCTGATACATATTTCATTGATGACATTTGATTTCATTGAGCATTTTTCAATGGCATTTATTTCGTGATAAATGTCCGTTCGTGATTACACTTTTATCATGCCCTAAAGGGAAATAACGCAGTATGTACTCTGCAATAAACTGACAGAAATTTTCTTTGAATAATAAAACCGCAATGAATCTCAGTTATGACGAAGACAAAAATACCCTATGTATAAACCATCCGAAATAAATAATCATTGCCCTCACTCAACAAGTGGTCGTTGTTACAGCCTTATCGCTTACTTATCAGGATCTGGGTGTCTGACAAATTTCACTCGATTTCTCCATTCTGGAATAGTTGAGTAATGAGCAAAAATAAAGCGAACCAAAACTTCGAATTGCACAAGATTATAATTTACTTCTTAAAATAAATGTATTTTAATAACTATAAGTGATTTAATTTTAAATTTGTTTATAAATTTATTTTATAAGGATTTATACGCAGTAGAGTTATTCTAAACTTTTAGTTCGGGGGTCTTCAAACATCAACAGCCTAGGGTACTTTCTTGTTGCGTCTATAATATTAATAATTATACATTTATTGAGGTAAGATATTGAAAATAACAATTATCATCAAAGCTGAATGAAAGAAAAAGTATGCATCAGATGGAAAATAAAATTATCTATAGTCTTTTTGATGAAATGACTGAAGGTCGCTTTTCTCTTTTCATTCATTTGTATTAGCAGAATTAGTAAAAATATATTTGTACAAAACTATTTAAATCACTTGCATTTAAAATAATTTAGTTTCTTACTTTTAGAATTATTTTGTGCCATCTGTGTTCTAGTTTTACGGACATATTATTAATCAACAAACAAAACATTTCTAAAAAACATATTTAATAACATAAAATAGTATTTACAAATAATAAAATGACAAGTTAGCTGCATCTTTTTGGTGAGCAAACCGACAATGATACATTTATGGCAACACTTAGTGAAAATGAGCAAATGCACGTACGCTGTATATTCATCAAGCAAAGTAAAAACACATCCATGGTAGCAACTCGTAAAGAACACCTCTTACAGTTATGTCTTTTCCAAACAAAAAATATTTTGATACAAATAGTTTATGTCCAGTCACAAATTTTAATTTTTATTGGCTAGATCAATCACAATGAATACAATGACACCGGTGTAGTTGACTTTAATTCAAGCGATGGGGGGTGAATTTTAATTCACGTACCCATTTTTCAGTAATCTAATGATTCGACTGAAATACATTCTTCGTCGCGATAAAACGCATAAAATAATTCTTTTTTTGAAGAAAATGACGCTCATGTATTTTCTCTCGTGCCTGGTTGTAGAATGAACACAGTCTGCCAAAGTTGTTGCACATTGAGATCTGAACCGCGTACTGCATCTTCATAAGTTGGTGGAGGTCCACTCTCCAAAGGACACTAAAAATAAATTCTTTTTAATGAATTAAAGGGACTATAAGAGTTCTAAAACAGAATCCCAGAAACTATACGTAACCGAATACGACGGGTAGGTCTTAATAGTCTACCCACCATTTAAATCGCGACATGAAATACAAGCAAAGAATCCAATAAATTCTAATGTACCTCAAACTAAATAGCCATTTGCATCACATTCGAGGCTAACAAGTGGAAGTGGCCATTATAACCTCCAGGTATTTAAACTAAATATTCTAAACATAAAAAGAAGATACATCTGATCCTATAACATTTGTAACAGAGACTAACTCATTAATGTTCAAAAGACCGTTTAAGATTCTGAAAATGCTCCTAGATTTCAAGAAAAATGCGGGCTTAGTCTTCTCAAAAGGAATATGGGTTGTGGCGTCTTAGTGTCACATTTCATTGAACAACATGGGGTTGATTCCTATGAGAGATTTTTGCTACATGAAGCCCGTAGTACAGTCTCCAATATCATCCCAACAATAACTATATCTTGTTTACTAATTCATGAAAGAAATTAAGAAAATTACCGTTGTAATTTGTGGAAGTTTTTTAATAATTTTATATAGATTTTTCTTTTCCCCAAAAGAGGTGAATTGTATATTAAAACTAAAGAAAACTTTAAAAAGTTCAATGGCTACCCCATAATATTATGAATGTTTTTAAATTCAGCATCCAAAAGACCAAAAGAGGCGAAATGTCAAATTTCATAATTTTTCAAAGAGTAGTTAATAATTTAAAAGATGGCAAGGAAATAACAAATTAATGTTAACAAGAATTTTTTTATTTTTTTTTTTGCCAAAAATTGTTGAATAATCAATATATTTTTGTAACTTTTGTTTCAATCGATATTTTGTAAAAGGCTAAATATAAATACCATGCAACTTGCATTAAAACAATTTTTAATATTTAATTATTAATTAATAAAACAATTTTTTAACGTTTTAAAATAGAAATACTTTTTTTTCTGGTTTCATTAAATTTATCACGGTAGAAACCCAGCAGAACTTTTTTGTTTCCATTTTGACGTTTTAGTTTCATTATTTTAACACAAATGTGAAAAAAAATCTACTTTTAGGAACCGTCTCCTAAATAACATTTGTAATTAATCAATGCTTAATTGAGGTAAAGAAAAAATTTCAATTATTTATTTTATCTTTTCAAACTGTTGGAAACGTTGGTGGTTAACTTTTTTCATTTTTCACTAGTAGATTCAGATCGTCACAAACGAAAATTGAAATGTACTATACATTTTGCCACTTGGAAGTGTTTCGAATTCATTCCTTTATAAGTTATATCCACTGATTATTATCACTGATCCACTGATTATTATCCAATTCTCAGCAACAGAGCTAAGTAATTTTTGCTTTGAAAAATAATTTGACACAACGGGACTTATACTTTCAAGGTAGGTGCTTCCAAACTTCGCTGATTCTCTCATTCGATATTTGAAATGCAAAGAAATTTCCTTTGAAAGGCCATTCTCTAAAACATTATCCCTTGAAATGGAACTATAGAAGATCGTTTAGATGTTACAAAATTTTGGCACAGTATAGCCTTCATTTAGATATTTTTTTAACACACTTTAGAAAAAATAACTATGCAATCAAATTGTTTTCCATTCCATAATATTACAAAAAAAAAAAAAAAAAAAAAAAATGCCTCATAGGTCTCCGGGAAATTTATGGGCATTTCAGAAAGACGTAAGAACGAATATATTTGACAATAGACAATTCCCGCATTTTATTTTATTTTATTTTTACTCAATTCTAAATGTTTCGAAAAGGTCATAAACACAAAAAATTGTGCTCAATGCGCTTTTTTTTTTTTTTTTTTTTTTTTTTTTTAAATTTGCGATCAAAGTTACCTTGTTATAGACGTTAACGAGAAAACGATTAATTCGCTTTCCTTGAATGTGACGTCACAGATTCCCAAACATCTTGGCTTGAAATGCATCAGCAGTGGAAACCAGATTTGCAAGTTACTTGCAAATCACGCCAACCTGTACGGAATATGGCAATGGTCTACCAACGCCAAACTATTTGGCAGAAACCTCACGATACATAGAAACTGTAGGAACCCTTGACGTCATAGATTTTGCTGAGTGTTTTGATCGTACTGGTTTTGGCTCGGTTTTGAGGCATTTTCTTTTTTTAATATTTAAATAACTAATTTTTTTAAGAACTTGGAATTGGAAAGAAATTCTTCATAAATATAAACTAATTTCACTCGTTTTTAAAAAATGTGGGAGTCGTCCATTAAACATAACCTTAAGTAAAAAATATAGTGAATATGGAATTATATTTACTTAAAACGTTTCATAATTCTCAGATAATATAGTGATTTAACAAGAATTTATTCATAAACAATGTTCCATTACGTTGAAAAATGTGATAAATATAATATAACACTGAAATTCAAATAATAAGAATATAAACAAATTCAAATAAATGTTAATCTTTTATTATTATTATTATTATTAGGTTAATGAAACAGATAAGAAATAAGCATGACCTAATTAGCATAATTAGCAACAAGTATTTTATCAATGTCAGATAAAACAATAACGTAACAATTTCATATTTAACAGTTTTATTATCAAAACTAAAATAAATGCTAATTTTTGTTTCCGACTTTAACTGGACTGCGTATGAAAATGACCCATCTTCAACTTTATTGTTACATTAAAATTCATTTTTTTTTTTTTTTTAATTTTAACTTAATAATTTTGTATTGAGGTTTCTTGTTAAACAGGACACAATCAATCTAAGCAGTTTCCGCGTTATTTTAGACTAATACATGTAACGTCCTGAAACACGCGTCTGTTCGCTCGTTTTCATGCGAGGGACCTTAAAATTACGTTTTGTCAATATTGAGATTCTAGATCGAATGAGAAAGTCGAAAATAGCGGATATTATTGAATTTTCAAAGTTCAACTTAGTAACCAAATTATTAAGGAAAAAAAAGTTTAGTTCTACGACTTTTAAAACCAAAGATATAGCCAATTCATAGAAAAGAAATATCTCGAAACTTCTCGATGCTTTAGGTGTTGCCACCTTTTTCTAACTTGTATAATCGCTATTAATTAATAAATAAAATAAGATAAAAATAAATTACAATAGAATTTTGAAATAATACGTCACTATTTACAATATATA
Organism: Linyphia triangularis; assembly: GCA_963978545.1. Taxonomy (NCBI): domain Eukaryota; kingdom Metazoa; phylum Arthropoda; class Arachnida; order Araneae; family Linyphiidae; genus Linyphia; species Linyphia triangularis. The sequence continues at coordinate 55,762,576 of OZ021722.1, read as the reverse complement.
CAGACAATTTGTGCAACATTTCCCCCTTCTTAAAGACTGCACGTCCCGGGCAGTGAAGTCCTTAAGCCATTCAATGACTTCTACCATAATATGGGGCTAGCCTATTGTAGTGTACAACTCTAGGTTTACAGGAAGGTGTCCTTTGAATTCTCACCACGACGTCGTTGATCTTCATAAGGATCCCATACGGCCCTTCCCAGTTCGTCTGGAGCTTAGGGGAGAGTCCTTTCCGACGTTTGTCACCTTCCTGGAATGAACGGTCCATGCATAGTACCGGATCTTCACGCGCTCCGTCATGATGTTGTTTCTCTCGCTGGCGAACCGATGTACGGCTTCCAAACGTGCCTGCAGATCATCTAGATACTGGACAAGCGAGGAAGGAGTGTCCTGTGGTTGTCCAAAGAGGAGGTTGCTGGGGAGCCTAAGGTCTCTTCCACACATTTTTAGAGATGGAGAAAATCCGGTGGTCTCGTGAGTTGCACTCCCGTATGCCAACAGAAGCGGTGAAAGTTTCCGATCCCCATCTTGCTGGTTATATGATTTTGAGATTGCGTCCGAATCATCCGCGGGTGCAGCTGATAGATCCCGGGACCTCCGTTCGATGCTTGTAACAGGAGTACGGATGTCGATTCCCTCGTCACTAACTTTGTCCATTTCCACATGAATCACTTCCTGGGAGGGTTTCATCAACGTCGCTTTCTTCGGTTCTCTTTCCGAGGCTGGTGAGGTACTTTTCATAGTTGTGGACTCTTCAGCATTCTCTATGACATTGTCTTCATGAGCCATAATCCTATATACGCACAGCTCTTTCATGTCTAGATCGTGCAAAGGAACTTCGTCTCTCCATGTTTGCAGCTTGCTTTTCTCAAAATTCAGCGTAATTCCATTTTTCTTCAAAAAGTCTAGTCCGAGAATGCATGGATCTACAATTTCGGCAACATAAACGGTGTGCTTGTAGGTGTTAAATCCAAGGGCAATGTCCACTTGCAATTTCCCATGCACAGAGATATTACCACCAGACACAGTTTGTAGAGAAACAGAGGGCGCTGTGTAGAGGAGTCGGCTGTTCAGGCGACGAGCCACGTCCGTCCTTACGATCGTTACGTTCGCTCCCGAATCGACGATTAGATGACATGGAGTTCCGTTGATCTCCCCCTTCACGAATAAACCCTGGTTTCCTCCTTGTCGGGATGAAACGTGGAAACGACTGGTCGGGGCTTCACCTGTTCTACATTGCAGCTTCTGCCCTGCGAGATGACATCTTCTTAGATTCAGTTGTGGAGAATCCGTGGTAGTGTTATCCCTTCTCTTTTTCAAATCAAGGCAGTTTCGTCGTAAATGCCCTTCCCGTTTGCAGTGCCAGCAAACGACTCTAGTCCTTCGATCCCTGGCTCCGGGATAGCTTCTCATCATTCTATCGATTTTGCTTTCCAGTTCTCGAAGCTTACTGGTGACAAAGTCAGAAGAATCCTCGGCTAATGCCCCACGCACATATCGTCGGTCTTTTCCAGTAGCTAGCTGTGCGGCCAGGGGCGGATTTAGAGGTCAATCACGGGGGGTGCGATTATGACCGTGAGTGGTTACAGTCGCGGTAATAATTTTTCAACTTGGAAGAGAGGGGGAGGGAAGGGGTATCATCAATTAGTATGATACTACCAGGGTTCAATGGGAATAAAAATTAGAGGGTTTGACCATCCTCTTTTGCGTCCCATATAACAAATTACCCCGAAAATGTAATAAAAAATTACATTATAAATATTTAGTATTTTTTATTAGAAAAAGAATATTTAAGAGTTCAAAAAAATATCTCATGCAGATCAGGTGAAGTGTAAAAAGTTCAACAACCCTGAAAATTCAACTTTTTTTATGCAAGTTAATTAACCAATATATTCAACATCATAAATAATTTAATGCAGAAAAGAGGCGGCAGATCTTTTAACGACTTTAGACAATACTGCAGGTAAATTAAACTCTATATTCATAAAGTTTTAATAATTTCCAAAGTTAAACAATGCTTTTCAACTGTGTTTGACATCACATTAGTAAATTAAAATATAAGTTACATAAACTTGAGACTATACACTATAATATTGATCCTTGCATTCAAATTTGATACGGCATTATTTACTGTTTCCATATTTTCCTTTATTTAAATGAAAATCGAGGGTTTGGCGATATTTTTATGTGGGAAGAGAGAGGGGGGGGGGGGAATTGGGAAAAAACGCCGAAACGCGAAAATTGGTGATGATATTCAATAGACATTACACTGTCATTCCTTGTACAAAAAACAGAAAAATATCAATCGTTGATGGGCGATGCTCAAGGTTGAAAAGCGAGTGTTAAAGGCACTCGTTTTTCAGCTTTTTCCGCTTTTATCAGATTTCTATGGGAATTTCGGTTGGGACGATTGCGCAACCTTAATCGTAGGTCCCATGGCTACCACTAACCCGCACACCAAATTTGACTATCGTACGTCAATTCGTTTAGGAGTTATGCTGACCACGTACAGATAGACATTTTATCTAGACCACTTTTTTGAAATCGGAATGTTTTAAAACCAGGGGAAAAAGAAAAAAAAAAAAAAATCGATTTTTTTTTTATTACTAAATGCTATACACTTTCATTGCCCTATGTAAACATATGGGTAACTGAAAGTAAAAACGTGTTTGGCTATGATTCTCAATATTTTGAAAAGAAGTACAAAACAACATGGAACTCAGTTTAAACTGTTAAGGATAAATTACATTTTTATAATTTAAGAAAATAATTTCGTTTGACATTGTTAAAGGGTTTTAAGGATTTTGCATATGAAAGGGTGTAGATATAATGCTTATTTCAGTAAAATCAGTTTATTTTTATAAGAATGAAATATTTTATTACAATCTATTCAAATATTACTTTGATAATTGCACACAATATCGAATATCAGTGTGCACGATAAGTCCCTTCTTCGGATCATTCGGACAAAAATGAAATATTTAAACATTTTTCGGAAAAAACAAAGATCTAAACAAATATTGTTGATGAAATATTACATTTTGTGAAATAAGTAAGATTTAAAAAAAAAAAAAAATCTTACCAATGTTAGGTCACCTTAACCTTAACTCTACATATTGATGCACTACTAAGACTGCTCTAACTAAATTAACATATATTCGAACTTTATAGTAAAAAAAGAGTGAGTGCGTTGACCTCAATGTGCGTGTGTGTACAGTTTTTTAGTAAAAAAAAAAAATTATCTTTGAAAATAAGATAGTTTTTACTATGGCGCTCTCAAATTTTTTATTTATTTATTATGTAAACTTTCTTTTCTTTTAATTGGTTAAATACGCATCAACAATATTATCAAATTCTATAAAGATTTTCTGTATTAATCCAGTATAAATTTCTTTTAAAACTTTAATATAATTCTGATTTGGTTTGGGGGTTACTAATATCAAAGGGTACGTATGCTTTATTTCTGACATCCGCGAAAGTTTTTAAGGTGCAGGCGGGCCATAATTAAACTGGTGTTGTTTAGATCAGTCCGGAATCTGTAGAAATTAATAAATCTTTTTGAAATTTTGTATTAGTACTGCTGGGAAAATCTGGTAATGCTGTTTAAACATTATCATAAAATTTTTGAAATGAAAACTTTAAGATATAACTGTTTGGATTTTTGCTAATTACGTTTCAAGAACAACAATATATTTAAAACTTCATTGGATTGATTTCATTTTGATTTATTATTTCATTTATAAGGAATAACATGTAAAACTAACAGCCATATAAGCCCTTTTCATCTTAAAGTTTTATATTTTCCTTTAGTTGCAAAAATTCTCTAAATAGATAGATTTTAATTATATCCAACCTGTACTTTAATATAAATTTTGAGATTGCTTTAACATAACACTATATTTTCTTTTATAAATATGATTTAAGGGAACTTAAATTAGGAAAATGTACTCAAAGACCATCTTAAACCGTCAACACACAAATCCTCATATTTAAAAAAAAAAATTTTAAAAAAAGAGCAGATTTTTTAAACAAACAGCTTTATATCATCTGAAAATTAGTTTAAATTTCTGCATTATATTCAAATAAAATTCCAAACTAAATTAGTTACAGCAGGTAAAATTGTAATAATAATAATAATGTTCATATAACCATAGAACCTGCTTTTTCATCACAAGTAGCATCTCAAATCGGTTACATATTGTGTCTCATATTAGACATTATCAGTCATATTACCATCAAGTTTGAGTCACACTTACAAAAGCACATTTGAAATTAGAATTAGAAAGAAAAGAAAGAAAAAAAAAAAAAAAAACACATTTAAAAAGATTTTAACATTAACTGATTTAAATTATTTGTAAGTCATCGGTATTGTTCCCAATATTTCAGTCATTCATATTTAAATAATAAATTCATACAAAACAATTTTGACTTTTATTTAACAGAACAAATGAAAACTGCCAAAAGCTGCGAATGAGCAATATTTACAAATTTGCAATCTAAGCTGACTAGTTTTACAGTTATGTTAAATTACTTGATATTCTTCTAGTAGCAATAAATGTCGTTGTATGGGATATTTCCAGGCACAAGTGCTACATGATACTGCACCGGGACAACGTTAGATTCTGATTAGTTTATTTATCAAGCAGGGAACATCTACCAGATGGTCTTTCAAGGGAAAAATGGACTTCATATACATCTTAAATAAGAGAAACCTAGGAAAACTATCAGGAAGTAGCTCACCAATCGATTACTAGTCAAAATTTTTAAAGTCTTTACTCAATTTGAAAACAGACTACAAAGCGCTAAATATTGCTCGACCCGGTGACTTTTCGTATGGTAGGGGAGTATACCTCTTTTGTGAGTGAGATTGGAGCATAGCAACATTTAAAAACGTGCTAGGCTATGATCCTCAATATTTTGAAAAGAAGTTGAAAACTATATGGAACTCACTTTAAACTGTTAAGGATAAATTACATTTTTATAATTTAAAAAAGTAATTTTGTTTGACTTTATCACAGGGCTTTAATGATTTTGCATATGAAAGGGTGCAGATACAATGGGTTAATCCAATAAAATCAGTTCATTTTTATAAGAATTAAATATTTTATTACAATCTATTCATATACTGATGGTATTGAATTGAGAGTTACATTGATAATTACATAAAATATCAAATATGAGTGTGTAGGATAAATCGCTACTTCTGATCATTCGGTCAAAAATGAAATATTCAAACATATTTAGAAAAAGAAAATGTCTAAACTAAAACAAATTGTTAATGTTATATTACATTTTGTAAAATAAATAGTAATATTAAAAAAATCTTATCATGGTTATATATTACTGTTAATTATCTAGCACTGCCATACCAATTGAAGAAACAAACAATCTAGACATAGCATGCACCCTCCAACTCAAGCAAGAATGACCATTCCATTTACTTCCACCCCAGAGTAGAGGCATGTTAGTAATTTTGCAACTCGCATGTGATATGGGATATGGGGCAATGTCACGTGCAAGGGAGGGGATAGTATGACCCCTCAAATTTTATTACTTTGTTTGTGTCCTTCAAATTCAAGGTCACACAAAGGGGTCATTTTGTTCCCTTCCCTGGGCTGTTTTAAGATCTTTAGGAAAGAATGAAGAGAAACTTCTTGGTCCTAATTTAGCCATAGTATCTTGATCGGAACTTAAGTTCTTGCAATATTTTGTAGAATTGCAATAATGCTATAGTGCCGATTTGATCAAAGCTTTTTCTTAATTATGAATTAGGCATTTTATTTTCCAATTACAATTAAAGGATTTTTTGTAAAGCTATTTTAGTGCATGATTTTTTGTACATCGAATGAAGTTTAGGGGGTGCGATGGCACCTCGATATTAAACCTTTATAATTAATTGGCCTCTGATCAAGGAGAAAATCGTGGTGAAATTGAGATATTTTTAAATGGTCCTTCAAAATTAGTTTTTTAATTTGAGAATCACACAAGGGGTGAAGATTCTTTGAGCTGTACATTGCAGGTCAACACAATCCCGATCTACTCGTCCTTTCTCAAGCCCATTCCTTCTACGGGTAACGAAATAAGGAGTTCGGTTAAGTGGCTTAAAAATCTGTATTAATGAGGCATGAAGAATGTCATAAAAAGCTTAATTTTGTTTGCTGATTTCCATCGATATTGATATTAAGTAAAAAATAGATGTTACAATAATTAATGAAATTTAAGTTTTTTTTTTTTTTTTTTTTTTTTTTTACTTTGAACTCGGTGAAACTGCCATTTAAAAATAATTTAAACGAGATACTTCATGGGGGGTGCGGTCGCACCCCCCGCACCCCCCCTAAATCCGCGCCTGTGTGCGGCTTCCACTCTCATGGCGTACACGAGGGCCGACTTCAGGTTTTTGTTTTGGGATAACCTTACCGCCTGCTGCACATCGGGATCTTGAATAGCGTCGATGAAATACTGCAGAGAAAGATCGTCTCGTACATCCGGGGGACAGTCAGGGAAAGCGAGGAGAGACTGTCTTTCTATATCCGATGCCAATTCTTGAAGAGTTTCATTGGCCTTCTGCTGTCTCACTTTCAATTGCAGTCCGTTGTAATCCTTTAGATGCTGCTCTCCAAACCTTAACTCCAACGCACTTGCCAGCGCCACGAATTCTCCCCGCTTCTCTTCAGGTAGTGTCTGTAAAATGTCAGCAGCTTCACCTCGAAGAGATGCTGCGAGATGGAATGCTTTCGAAGTATCGTCCCAACCATTCGCAGAAGCAATCATTTCAAATTGCGTTTGATAAACGCGCCAAGACGACTTCCCATCAAAAGGGGCCACTTTGATGTTAGAGCGCGGCGCCATAAAGGGGATGGAAGCGTTATCCCAATTAGGTGACGCTATGGCCAGAGCTTCACGCGTTTCCATTTTTCGCAGCCTTTCTTCTACAACGTCAATGAATTTGTCTTGCTCTTCCTTTAAGGTGGAAACTTTTTCTTGCATGGTGGAAACTTTTTCTTGCACGGTGGAAACTTTTTCTTCAACTTCATTTCTCACTGTCTTAAGATCTTCTCTGACATCCAAAATATCCGCCTTCATTGATTGAAGAACACTCTCTGTGCGCTCCATAAATCTATCAACGGACGCAGAAGATGATTCTTGCTTGGATGCTAAAGCTTTAATATCCGATGATGTCGCTTCTTGACTAGCGGCAATTGCGGCGGCGAGTTCGGCATTTGTCGTTTCTTGTCCGGCTTTTATTTCGGCTTTCATTTCTTTCATTTCGGCTGAGGCGGTTTCTTGGCAGGCTTTCATTCCAGCAAGCATTTCCATCAACTGTTTCATTTGGTCTTCCATCATTCCTCTAGTAGTCGGCATTCAAGATGACTTGACCCCACTTCTGACACCACTGTTATGAATTTTTCCGCTGAGGCAATGATGGTACAGTTTTCACGGTATAAAAATATTTATTCTCTCTTCAGAAAACTCACAAAATTTATTCACAGGCAACAGTTTAATTACTCTCAAGTTTCAACACAAGCTTCAACAAAAATAACTTCGAATTCAGCGATTATACAAGCTCACTCCAATAGGTAAACAAAGCGATCAGCTTTCAACGAAATCCGAAGTCAATCTGAAAACTTTCCCGTTCTCCAGTCTTTTTATATACAAGCGCGTGAGACATTCTCGAAATTTCCAGCCAATTCATAGAAAAGAAATATCTCGAAACTTCTCGATGCTTTAGGTGTTGCCACCTTTTTCTAACTTGTATAATCGCTATTAATTAATAAATAAAATAAGATAAAAATAAATTACAATAGAATTTTGAAATAATACGTCACTATTTACAATATATACAGACAATTTGTGCAACACATCTTTTAGATGTTTTGTTGCGTACTGTACCAGTAAGAGTAAAAATAACAGTAGATAATCAGAGAAATACCATCAGATTAGTGGCTTCTAATCTCTGCTTAGCCTAGAAACTGAATTCTTAATTTCGCTCGCAAAGACTACAGTAAGACAATTAATTCTATGAGTCGGATACACGGGACACTGAGCTCTTTGGATGCATGAGACATAGTGTCCCATACACTGAACCCATGTGCCAGTGATTATAAATGTCTATTTGACCTAGTTAAAATAATTATTTTTCCATATGACTTGACCACCAACTAATATTACAAAAAACAAAAACACAACTATTATATTTATCACAAATTTGCAATTCTAATATTTTTATGACTAGAAAAAAAGAGCCAAATGTGCCGAGTATACATCAGGGAATTGCCCAGTTGCAAAAAGAAATAAAACTTACGCATCTGTCTGTCGATTCGCAATAGGGTGGTGGACTTTCGCACTTGAGAAAGGCCTCCTGTTGCGACTCATTTTCGGGGTCGATATCTGGGGCCGATGGAATTTGAATGGAACACGAATGCGATGGCGATATGGAAGCCAGATGAGAAGATGAGGAGGAACACAGCACTGGGATGTCTACATCCACATTCGGTTCACCATCTTCGGAAAGGTGGTTGTCCACTGTTGAGCTGCGGCATGTGGGCATAGGTACTGCTTCAGGCGGTTGCGGTGGCTTTTTGCGACACTTGCCTCCGTGGAAGAAGTTGCTGAAGAAAAGAAAGAAAACTATCGTTAGGTTCATGAAAAGTAGTTTATGGAAGTAGTTGTTCGTGATACACTCTTTACTTTAAGATACGTCAACTTGGCAATGAGTGTAGGGTCAAACGACCTTTTCATTTGATTTTCATATGTACGGAGTCTGTACATTGACGTTTCAGACAAAACGTACTAGAGAAAAATGTTATTAATGTGCACCAAACTATAATTCTTCCATTCTGATAAAAATACATTTTCTAAGAATTGTAATGGGTTCTTTTATAAACTTAGACCTATCGTAATTTTCAATGAAACATATTGACCAAAAACTGATTAAAATTTTTGTATGTAATTTAAATATTGTATTTGTGTATTTAAAATTCCATGCCTGTCTATCCAACATTTCACTTGTCTAATCTTTCTGTTTCGCAGTTATGTCATTTCAAAGTTGTGGAGTCCTTTCTGAAAGACCCCTGTATATTGCGGCTCAGTATAGCCCTCGAGTATACTCTAGGGCTACATGGGAATTTTCTGGCGCTGCAGCTATTGCGCCAGAAAATGCCCAATACAACATCCAACCCATTAAATTTTTAGAAGGATTTTTGTGATTCTTCTAAAAATATATAAGCATTGTTGGTAGGAGTAAAAAACATGATTAATGTTTTAGATTCAATTGATTGTAAAAAGTTTCAGCTGTTATCAAACTCCGAACTGTGACATTTCAACAATTTTCTTCTGCATTTAAAAATCGAATTACTATTTAGGATATTGTAACTGAAATACCAAGTGTGTGCATAGTTGAAAATAAATAAAGGTATTGGCACGTTAAAAAATAATACATACGAGTGTTTTTGTCTCTTAAGTCTTTTCCTTGTTACAGAAAAGCGTCACACTTTAGACGAAATTGATGATCTGATCAGGAACTTCAAAACCGTTAACCTGACATTTGGAAAAATTACTTTAAGACAATGTATCGTTTAATCTTTCTTTATTACCCCTGGAACATTCTATCAAAACTCTAATCCTAATC
>OZ021722.1:55520451-55747951 GCA_963978545.1 Linyphia triangularis | reverse complement strand
AAAAGGCTTATGAGCTAATTTTTGTGTTTTGATTAATCCTGATTCAGTTATTTGTCAGCGTGCGGTGTCACGTGATATTTTTTATCCAAGATAATTATTCGTCTGATTAAGAGACTAAACTGTCAGTTAGAGCCATTCTTTTAATTCTTCTATCCTCACAAATGTAGTTTTCTGAGTCTTCCTGAGCGATATGCATTTTTAAATTTTTCTCCATGTTGCAAAATACTATAAATACCACGTTTGAACCTATTTAAAATAAGTGAAATTTGTAAAATGGATTTACCTTCAGTTTTCAGCTTCTAAACTTTCACAACTTCTTCAGACAAGAGCTGCAGAGATTTTGACATTTTGATAACTCGTACAGCGATCGCTACACTTTATAGTTTAGTGAAAAAGGCTCACCGTTCCTCCACCAATCACGTTTAAAGAGATATTTGCATAAAATCTCATTTGTGCATAAACTTTTGTGACATAAAAAAAAAAAAAAATTGATTTTTGTTACAATGAATTTTTTCCAAACTTGATGTATATATTTATGATCATGTTATTCAACTCCAGTGGATATTTGAAAGCATTCCGTTGTACAATGTTCTTTTTATTAAAATATTTGCGTTGTGCTTAAACTTTTGCACCGCACTCTACAAAAATGTTGAGTATTCTACGACAAATTTCGGAGAAATTTATTTGAATTGCTTTAAAAAAAGGTTCAGTTATATCACGTTGCGTAACAAATTAAACTGTGTTTGTCAAAAGTTGTGAACTATGATTACCTAGCGATTATTAATAAATGTTGCACAGTAATTTTTAGAAGCTTTTGATCTTACCGACTGTCTATGGAAAAATAAAAATAAAGTGCAGAAGTGCAACACAAAATCTATTTTATGCATTTGATGTACCATTTTCAATTTTGTGGCATTGGAATGCACTATTTTCGATTTTGTGGCATTGGAATGCACTATTTCTACATTTTTTGTTGAATTGCACATTTGCATTGTTGAACAACAGGTTTTTCTTTTAAATTATAGACACAATACATATACAGAAACTTATCCATTGCTTAACAGTGTTTTTGTACCTTATCTCAAAATATATATATTGGACCATCTTATTGATAACAGAGTTTGCACTGTAGTTAAAGTTAGGTGATAAAGATAGGACTTTCGAATGTAGATCTCAAAATGTGGATTCTATCCTGATTTTAAAGAAGTTAAATTAGATGCCATACATAATATAATATACTTCCATGTGCATTTGTGTGTGTTTTGTTATGTGTACTACTACCACTTAAGAACAATTAAAAATGTGAATTAGAATTTTATAGTTTTTAATATTATCTTAACTAGGTTAAAAAGCATTTACCTGAGAGAAACATAAGTTAAATGGGGTTGATGCTTAAATGCTAATTAGCTACATATTAAGATTTAAGGCATTACACTAAAATATATTTGAAGTGTCGCTCACCTAATAGCGTTTATTCAATCTAAAGTTTCAATTTTTTCTAAAAAATTATCAATAGGACGCGAGGAAATGGGTGCAAATTGTTCAAATCTCAATTTAATAGGGAAGGGCGAAAACACTATTTTTACAATAGGATTATCAGTGATTGGAATGATTTGCCAGCAAATGTTGTAAATTCAGAGAGCGTAAGGAGTTTTAAGAAACAGTTAGATATGCACTGGGGGATCATCAATAAGCAATAATTGGATTACACTGGCTAGGTAAGTAACTTATATTTTGTACTTTGTATATATTTAATTTAGGTTATTTTGTTACCATATTTGGTTACTTATGTTTGCATACTGTTGGTTTTTATAAAATTTGTCAGCTTGCATTATGTATTGCATTTTTCCAGTATGATTGTCAAACGCTGTGTCAACTTTGTGTATTGTATTGTATTGTGTATATTGCATTGTATTATGTGTATTTTATGGTATTATGTATATTGTATTGTATAATCCTGTAACTATTGTATATTGTGTCAGCTTGTATATATTGCTTGCATTATATATTGCACTTTTCCAGTATTATTGTCAAACGTTGTGTCAACTTTGTATATTGCATTGTATTATGTGCATTGTATTGTATTGTATTGTGTATATTGTATTGTATTATGTATATTGTATTGTATAATCCTGTAACTATTGTATATTGTGTGCATGATCCTGTAACTAAGCTATATTGTATGTATGTAAGCTATATTGTATGTAACTATCGTATGCAAATTATTTTCTATTTCTATATACGTGTATATATATATTTACTCGACCAACCCTGTTGGGCCTTGAGCCTGTCGTTGGTCTTAAAATTTGTATTTGAATTTGTAAAATTATAGCATTTTATAAATATTTTTTTTTTTTTTTTTTTTTTTTTTGAAATTTCAACGAAACAAAATGCTACACTGTTTGACAAAACTTAAGGACGAGATGGTTTGTCCTTAATAACTTCTCAGCAGAACCGCATAGACACATGAAATTCTTATCAAAGAGCTATCTTTATGTAACATAACGATAAGTAAAACAACACAGTCGCAAAATAAAATACAAAGTGTTCGTGGGAGTATATTGTTGGAGAGTTCTATTTCGTTTTGGTAAATAACTCAACAGTCCTCCAACAACTTCAACAGCAGGTGAGGATTCCAGTCAGGGGGGAAACTTGTATCGCGAATTGTATTCATAACAAGGGTATTGTTGTCCTTGGGAAGGAATGGGGATATTTTCAGATCGTATTGTCAGGTAGGGTCAGTGAATAAAGGTCCCACGAAAATATGGATCTTAAATAAGTATACCACATTTTATTAAATTCCTAGATGCAGAAAAAATAGCATTTCTTACGAAAACATGTTGTTGCTGACCGAATAGAACCGTAAGAAACGAAGGGGACATGATGGATCATAAATAAGTATACAACATTGTATTAAATTCCCAGATGCGAAAAAATAGCATTCTTACGAAAACATGTTGTTGTTGATCGATAGAACCCATGGGAAACAAGGGGGACAGGATGACAGGGATTGTTTAACCAAGTTATAGATTCCAGGTGGTATGGAACGAGACAAATATTATTTTGAAAATTCTTAACTCGTAAACAAGCGATGTATATAAATATAGGGAATCATTCGGGGATCATCATTCAGATTTCGAAGTTGAGAGTTAGTTATCAGATACCAGAGATCAGGAGTGTGGGTCCTCAGATGTTAGTGCTATTGGATTATACCGCTTGAGACAGTGCCGGTTCGGAGGGTTAATCATCAGAGCCATGGGTAGACAACAAAGTGGTAAGCGTTCTCACTTATATTCATCCTCACAGTCAATTCCCCGATAATAACATTACCTTATTAATGAAGGTTCTTAAATGGTTAATTGTAACTTAACTTAAAGTTATCATGACTAATTCGAATTCCAATAATTTGTTAGTTAAGATCATTATAGTAGAATTTGTATTAAATTGTTACAGTATATTAACTTGCATAACCAGAAACTTGTAAATATATTAAGTGTAAATAAATGTCCTTATATTAATTACTAGCATTGATTCAGTGTGTACTTCTTATGAGTTTAATTATTGATCACTTTACGTTACGGCCAGAGTGCTATTGTAGCTACTCAACAATATGTAAAAGAATGGAGTACCATTAGTCTGCTCCATTACAGATGCATCCCTATTAAAAATCATATGACTCAAAGAATTGACTTTTAGTACGAGATATGATCTTTCCTGTCATAAATGTTTACTTTGCATTGTATTCTCATACCTAACATGAGGATTTTTATGAGGTATAGTGGTTAAAATGCTGGTCCCACCTTTAGAGCTGTTTTAAAGAGATGGAAAGTTCCCAATACACCGAATGTCTAAACAAATCGTCTCATGGAAGCGTCGTACACAAGTTCCATAAAAAATTTGGGTTAGAGGAGTGATCTGGCTTAAGTATAGAAGCGATGTTCGTATTTTTTAATCGTTTTTATAATTCAACAGTGATCTAAAATATGCCATAAATATCAATAAACATGAGTTAGAAATCAATAGTTCATCATTATAGACTTGCCTAGATCTATGTAATGTAATTACAGTAAAAAAATTGACTTTAATTATTTTTTGCGTTACTGGGAAGCTCAATACTGCCATCTAGGATATTGCACCCAGAGGTCAAAACTTTTTAACATCAGATAGTTTTTACTGAAAGGAATGTAGTCAGTCGCATGAGTAATATTGAACGTCAGATAACCTGCAGAAGTGTGGGAACATGATATTAAACGGTAAATACAAGTTCCAGATAACGATTTGATGGCAAAGAGTTTTGGTCATAGTTTGCTATATGTTAGATTGCTTTATAAAGCTTCGCAGTAACGCAAAAAATAATTAAATTCAACTTTTTTTACTATAATTACTTTACCTAAATCTAGGCAAGTCTATAATGGTGAACTATTGATTTCGAACTCATGTTTATTGATATTTATGGCATATTTTAGATCACTGTTGCATTAGAAAAACGATTAAAAAATACGAACATCTCTTCTATGCTTAAGTCAGATCACTCCTCTAACCCAAATTTTTTCAAACATGTGTGGGACGCTTTCATGAGACGATTTGTTTAAACTTTTGGTGTATTGGGAATTTTCCATCTCTTCAAAACAGTTCTAAAGGTGGGACCAGCAATTTAACCACTATGCCTCAGAAAAATCCTTGCGTTAGGTATGGGAATACAGTGCAAAGTAAATATTCATGACAGGAAAGATCACATGTCGTGCTAAAAGTCAATTCTTTGAGTCGTATGATTTTTATTAGGGATGCATCTGTAATGGAGCAGACTAATGGTACTTTATTCTTTTACATATACCCCCACGCACACTTTGTATTTTATTTTGCGACTATGTTGTTTTACTTATCGTTATGTTACATAAAGATAGTTCTTTGATGAGAATTTCATGTGTCTATGCTTTTCCGCTGAGAAGTAATTAAGGATAAACCATCTCGTCTTTAAGTTTTGTCAACTAGTGTATATGAAGCATCACACAAAAGAAATTTCCTCGATTTTTTTTATCAACTTTTGAATTATTAATAGAAAAGTAATACGCAAACACTTACAGTAAGTCAACCATTTTTGTGCGTCAGAGTATCTTCTAATCCTTAATAAAATTACATAGATAAGTTTGCTTCTATATGCTACAAATTTTTGTGAACACCTGTCGAAAATCTTATCTGTAAAGTCATTCCTTTAAACCAACCTCATGATTCATTTGAAATTAATAAAAGAAATGTTAACATAGCAACACAAGTTAACATAGGAATAAAGAGTCACACACTCAGATGATCTAAGATTTTTCGGGGAGAAAGCTTTCTTAGTAATAACAGTTTAAACAGATGTTTCCTGTATGTCCAGTGGATTTTGTTCCTGTGGTATTTTGGCAAGTCATTGACCTTTTATATAAACGTTAATTTCATTTCATTTCTCATTATTCGTTGATTGAGAAATGTGGACCAAGTTGTTTGGAAAGTATCTAAAATTTCTTTCGATTATAAAAAAAATTACACAAATCCAATTAAATCAATGAGGTTTAAAGAACACTGGTGGGGATAGTATATTTTTAAGAAGAAAATCCAAATTGTCGTAAACACTGAACTCGAAAAATAATTCTATCAACCTATAGTAAAAAAAGTAGTCATGGCCATAATAATGATATTAGTAATTTCTGAGTACTTTTTTAATTGTATGATAATTTTTCTTCCAATTTAGGAGCAAGAAATATTTTTAGATAGTGAAACGCCATTTCAACAATGGTAATTTCGGTTAGACAAATATAATCTCCTTCATTCAATTCAAAACTATGATTACAATGTGGGGTACTGTGACTATCACTTCAACAATGTTTCATAGTAGTACTACGAGTTTTCGCGTTTGCTTGATGGTACAGTTTTAGACATCAAGACTATTTCATCTCGTCCCAGATTGATCAATGGCAATTCATAACATGTAAAGAAACAAATTGGTTGGTTGCAGTGGCGGATCTAGGATTTTCCTGAGGGGGGAGGGGCGCAACACCTGTGCCTAAGCCAGGATGAAATCGAATATTTAAAAAAAGTTTTTAAAAAAAATCTATGCAGCGTTCTGGAAATATACTTCAAGATAATCCGTATCCATTGATTGACCCCCCCCCACCCCTTTTTTTTGTCACATTTCTGACTCGCTATCTTAACGTAAGGTGAAATGCCCAGGTTATACCAAAATTACTTTTCAGTTTAAATTTTCACATGTGCATTAAGTAGCTGATATTGAAAAAATTACGTTTTTCAGCGGTTATCAAAAATGGTTTTAACGATTTTGATTAAAATCGCTATAAAAATGCCTTTAAAGGTGTTCTAATCATTCCTACCTCCGTAGAAATGAGATAATGCTAACGCCCATCAACGACAGTTTCTGCTCAGTTGCACTTAAAAGAAAGGATAATGCAATGTTTATTGAAAAATATATCACAATTTTCACCGTTTCAGTGAAGTTTTTTTAGAATAATCGCCAAACTGGGCATTTTTTTTAAATAATGAAAACAAAATAGGTAATTTATATTAATCCGTGACAAATTAAAAAAACATCGCATACTGAAATATTTTGTTCCAATTCTTCAATTATGACTGGAAGAGAGAGATTTTAAGAGGATCATTGTATTTAAAAAATTTTAAGAACTTCATTTTGAGTTGCAATATCATTTTACTTCTTTCACGAAACTTTTGAACAAGAATCAGAAGTTTCATAAAAAATATGTTTTGGAAGAATAGGCTTAGAATAAAACTAGAATAATCTTAGCCTTCTCTAAAAGTATGTATATATATTATGCCGTAAGCGTTAGAATTACTTATAAAATGTATTACTTCTGCAATAACATTGGAAAAAAAAAAGGGAAAAAATTTTTTTGAAAGCATGTCTAGGTGAATATTTGTACAAAACTTTTCAAATTATCGTAAAAAACATACACATTTATTTTGTTAATTCATTCGTTTAATTTCGTACAGGGTTTGAAAGCGATATTTTTTTTAAATAATTAATTTTGCTACTGTAGTACTACTTTACACAGATAATACTTCTTACAAAATTGTTTATGTCTATTTTATGTAAAAAAAAAAAAAAAAAAAAAATTGGCATACCTTTCCAGTGTGGTGTAAGAGAGAATTGTTAATCGAAATTCAAATATAACTCTTATTTACAAGCCGAAGCAGAAATTAGAGCTGGACGAGTTCTTATGCAGTTAATAAATAACCTTCCTCTTCCTTTCTTTCAAAAGTTTTAAGTTTAGCCTATTACCATGTCACCCAAATAGTCAACCTCTCATTATTCCCCCCCCCCCCCTGGTTGGCGTTGGACATTACGCATGTGAGTCAAAATCTCTTCCTCCCACTCTACAGAAAAGGGATCGGGTATCAGGGGTCCAAGATATCTTCAGGGTCAAGCGGGTGGAGGTTTGAATACTTGTACAGTCTTCCAACATCCGTTTGAATGGGAAGAGAAGGCTATAAATAGAACCTTGGTACAAAAATAAGCTTTTTTTTTTGTTGTTGCTTTTTTCGGAAATTAGATGAAGGTTAAAATATAATTGTTGCATGAACTTATTAAAAAAAGCTTGGAAAAAAATATATATATATTTATTATTATTATTTATTTCTGTAAATTGTAAAAAAAGACTCCACCTGTGGGGGGGGGGGGGGAGGCGCCCCCCGCGCCCCCTGGCTGGATCGCCATTGGTTGGTTGGTTGTATTCAGATTATCTGGCGCCGTCAGCAACACGAGGGCTATAATGCGCCGAAACTTGCGTCATTAGACAAGCCAACATACATTTACAAACACCCATGCCAAACACGGGACTCGAACCCGCAACCTCGCGGTCTAGAAGCTAGCACGCTAACCATTATACCGTTTGGTCGGCAGAAACAAATTGGATTGCGACAGTAAATGTTACTAAAAGAATTCTACTATCTTTCTAAGTAAGTTTTTATTGCGTTACATCAGATTCACATACCAATCATGTACAATTTGACGATATTTAATGACTGGAATGTCCTCCTGTTGAAGTTTAGCCACAAGTAAGAATTGAGAATTCGACAAATCGTTTACAGAAATGTCTTTATGTTGGTGAGCTTGGAGACGAACTTTGTAAGAAAACTTGTCACCAAATGGCGAATATCCAAGTTCTCATCAAATATCTCTATACTAAACTCCAACTTAACTTGACATCACTAGACAATAGATCTTCACCGCGCTCATAGGCAGTTAATCCATTTTAGAGGAGTGAAGACATAGTTCTCGCCAAACCTTATAGCCTTTTGTTCTCTACAGAGTTGTGGTTTGGTGAACATTATGCTTTCACGCCGCCAAAATGGATTAAATACCTATGAGCACTGTGACGATCTACCGTCTAGTGATGTCAAGTTAAGTTTAAGTTTAGTATACTTTCAATGCAAATGGGAATTTCTCACATATTGAGAATTATTCATATATTTGTTACTATAGAAACCTTCCTCTACCTGCTGAATTTTAAATCATTTCCTGGTTGTTTTTTTACAAGTGTCTGTAGCATTTATATTTTAAATTAGTAATTTAAATTGACTTGACATTTCCATTACTTCCTGTCAATTTCGGTATTGGAACGCTTCTCGATTAGATCTTTTATTTGACATATGACTTGTGCCCGTAGCGTTAGGAATATTGACCTCAGATAGTCTCACTAGGTTAGTTGAAAATAAAAAGCATTTATCTTCCGATAAAAGGGATGTGTTATAAAAAAATATCAATATGAGTTTTATCACAAATTGTTGGAATTTTTTTCTTATTAAAGTACAGAATTCTTCAAATTCTCACTAACCTATTGGGTAGCCATCTTGGTCGGTATCGGTCTTTACCATAGTGTGCACGACTGCCTTGACCCTTTTCCAAGAGTCTGTTTTCTGGAATTGATATCGTTGATCGAAGAGGAGACACTGGCACTGCAGAATGATTAAGCATCCTACATTGGGATCCGGGGAAAAACAATGACTCGGTGGAAAACATGCAATTTTTGAAATGGAATCTGCAAAAAAAGAAAATACAAGTGATGTTGTTATCCAATATTACAAATTAAACACATTTGGATATTTTCCGTAATATTTTATTTCATAGAATAAAAAAAAAAGTTGTCAGATAGTGGGAATTAATTAGATACTGTGCGTTAATAGCTATTGTGTATAAATAAATGGCAAACATTGTAAAATGAAATTTTTATTCTGGTTATAGATGTCATTAGTGTTTCGATTGAAGTCACTGTAGTCTCGGGATATATTTCAAATGAGATATTTACGTGTTTGTGGTTTGTTTTGTGTGTGAGTGAGTTTAGGGGGAAACAATCAGCTTCATAAATGACTGATTAACTTGGCTTTTGCCTGATAGCTTAAGCTAAAAAAAAGTTACTTATTTCTAAACAAGTATTTTTTAAGTAAATTTTGGCGCGTTTTCTATTTTCGTTTGCATTTTCCAATTTTACTGATAAGATGTGAAAGAATTTTTGTGAATTTCCATTTAAACGGCTAGTGAAGTTGAATATATCCCACAAAAACTTATTCAAATACAATCGTCACGACATCTTTTGTAGCAAACGGATTAGGCTATAGAATATGCAGGACCTGATTTAGAAATTTTTTTACTGTAGGCCCAACATTCAGAGAGGGGCCCCAATAGCAAATATTTATTTCTGTACGTCACAATATTACCAGATCAAGCTACATTCGTTAAGACTAACTTTTTACAATGAAAACTCAAAACTCATAGTTTACTTTCACACGATTTTGATGTTAAAATTAGTATGACCTTGATTTGCTCAAAACTTTTGAATTAATCAAGAACCCCCCCTCCATGAACACTGATTTTAAAGCACACTTTCTTTCCTGTATTTTAAACTGACATTTTACCACAAGGTCTACAAATTATATAATAATAAAGATTACTTAATTTTATAACAATAATTGTAAATAATACAAAGTAACATTTGCACTGTTTCCACGATCTCACCAAAAAGGAGGGCCAAAAAAGTCCACGAAAGAGCCTGCAAACCAACCAATCACAAAGACTCTTTCATTTCACAATATAAGAAGTTTTATATGGTTGGTTGGTTGGTGAACATCTCTTTACAAGAGGCGAGAGAAGGAGAACAGCGACGTAAAGCCTTTGTCTCCGTGTACATATGAAGAAGTTGTATATGATTGGCTGAACCGGAAAGATTTGCTTAATTAGGTTAATCTATCTAACTTAACTCTCTGTGACTATAAAAAATATGGAATTTGCGGATGTGTAACTAAAAAATTTTTATTATTTTTGTTCAGTTCTTCTCATAAAAAGACTATTATATTTAAAATTTTCAGAAAACTTTCAAATTTTGGGGGCTCCCGAATTTGGGGGCCCCTAGGCCCGGGCCTATTGGGCCTAATAGTAAATCAGGCCCTGAGAATATGTAGTATAGTACAATTACCATAGAGATATTGAGCATCCGTGTACCTAATTACAACCAAGTTACTTTTTGTGGTCAACATTGATCCCAAAGAACTGTTCGTTTTCAAAAGATCCTAGCCCATTTAAATGTGACTCATATGAATAATGATATAATGGTCCGCAATCATAGATTTTCGTTAATCAAAAATATCTTTCTAAATTCTAATTCTCGATGATGTTAAAATGTTAGTCAGTATCTTTTTTAAGAATTTTTTTTTTAGTGTTTTGTGCGAATGGAACAACCACACGATCATGAAAAAAAATCGTAATTTCGAAGTAAAATCTCGCTCTCGGAGAAGGCAAACTTTGAAAAATCATAACCACGAAGACACGACCTATTCTTCGAGGATGGAGCGCCTTCTGCTCACTCTTCCAATTGAAAATAATGAATTTGTTGCTCGAAAACCCAGGAAATTCCTACCAGGCAATCCGACAATTGACACGAGATCATTTGTCACAATCACAGTTGCGTTTACTTTCAAAGCAGAGTTAGTAGAGCGTCAGCACGCAGAAAAATCGAACCTAAGTCCTTTTGCATTCTAGGCAATTGTTCTGCCTCTAAATCAGAGTTCGCCTCTAACTTTTAGAGGCGGGCCGTATGACTTATGTTGAAGCTCCTTGCGGACCGAATACACAAATATAAGTATCGTTAATTAATATCAATTTAACAACATATAGCATTTCTTAAAACTGAAAAAAAAAAAATCTTATCTTAATAAAATTACTGTTGATATTTGACTCTTTTTTTTTTTCTTTTTTTTTTTTTTTTTCTTTCAAATAATTAAAATATAATAATTTTTATTATCAATAGATCAAAGTCTAAGAAAAAGGGAATTTTTCGCTCCAGCGTGATAATACAAGTTGACCTAACTTTTAATTAAAGTATTTAAACTGTACTTTCAGGTTACCCTTTTTTGTCGATATCAATTGTGAGATGATGACGATCGAAATCGTTCAGTTTATTTCATGAAAGAGTTCCTATTTGTAGCCAATCTTAACAAACTGTCCAAATTAGATTAAGTTAAGTTGTTCCTGTATTTATTCTTAGTGAAAACTATTTTTGTTCATATTGTTTCTTCCGACGCATAGTGAAGAACTCTGTTCTGCATAGTTAACACATACCATTTTGGACAAATTAAAATTATGTGAAAAAAAAGTCCACATCATGAAGCTTGATTTTTTTTTTCCTTCTGTGAAAACCCATAAAACTCTCGCTATGTTTTGTGTGACGTTCAGTGCACATTAGAACATAATTTTAACATGCTTAATGCTCAAAATAATGTTCCAGTTAACTTTATTGTGCACACAAATTAAATTGTTCTGTTTAAAAGTTATAAAACAAATTTCTTAAACACTTCAATGGGATTGTGAACAGCTACAATCATGGGGTATCAATAATTTTCACAAAATTAGTTATAGTACACAACCTAGTTTAATCTTTCCTATATTAAAGAAGGTAAACATGCAACAAAGTTAAAGAGTGCAGTTAACAGGTTTTTTGCAACCCCCAAATATGGTAGCACAATTTTATGGCATCGCATTTCCGGGAGATATTTTTTAATATTCCGTACCGTTAAAGGTTAATAACGCGGGATTCAAGGTTGAAAGTAATTGTGCAGTGAGTGTGTGCAAAGTGAATTGTTCGTACCAACTAATAGCAGCATGTGACTATATATATATATATATATATATATATATATATATATATATATATATATATATATATATATATATATATATATATATATATATATATATATATATATATATATATATATATATATATATATATATATATATATATATATATATATATATTAAAGAAAAATCACTCATTCTACTCATACGCCTTGTATTACGTACGATACACACACTATGTGGCATAGTTGTAACTTGTATGACGCTATATACGGTATATTGCTACAAGATGTAAACGCAGAATTGAAGGTATACACTATTAACCTAACTGAAAACATAAGCTATGAGTGTGTAGTGCTCACCATTGATTCTGGCTTCACACCGGAAGAGGGTATGCAGTTGACTAGAAGGGTTGTGAAGCCAGCATATACATGTGTCGGATTCCGGGTCTTTACTGCAAATTGCCTCGTCCTTCGGGGGTGGAGTCTCTTCTGGATAGGGTGGACATTCTCCGGAACACAAGAATTGGCTGGGATCACATGACGTGGCTCCCACAACTGCCAGAAAAGTAAGAAATATCGAATTAATACCATCACTGTGAAAAAGGAGTAATTGAAAATCAAAAAGTGTTTTAATTTTCATGTACCGTACGGTGTTCCAAGTATTTCAGTTTCAATTCAAAAAGCACCGTCATACTGTATTATATGACTCGATTTACGGGCCATGTGAAACAATTTTCTTTGAAAGATACTAAAAATGTTCAAATAAAAAAACAGAAAAAGATATTTGAAATCTTAAAAAATAATTAAAAATAAACTGCTGGTTTGAAACGTAATAACACTGCAACTTTAGTTGATATCCTGACATATAGAATAGTAAGTATTTCTGAATACGATAATTTTAAAATAAAAAAAAATCTACTTACTTTTTAAGTAAGTCATCGTATTTTAACTGTTTTATACTTTGACAGTGGCTGAAATGGCAGCTGGTAAGCTGATTGGAATAGCCCTATCACGAGTCGATTGGAACGCCAGTTTTCGGTTTACACACTCCTAACAAGTTGAATAATCCAGATATTGGTCGAGCATTACACCGCTGAACGGTGTTCACTGTACAGCATGGGTGATGGTAGTACATGCGTTAGGAAGCAGAAAATATTTGATCCACTTGAGTTGCCAGTTACTGACATGTCAGTGGCAATCTGACTTCGCCAACGACTGGCATGGACACGCTGATAGCCTCTGACACCTAATGACTAACAACCACAATTGGCTCGGCGACTAGTAACGTGTAAATCAGCCTTAACTAAAAACGAGTAAGTGAATGTCTTCAATTATTTTTAAAACAATTTTTACATTATTAATATGAGCCATTTAGTTGCAAGATATCATTTTATCGCAAAAATCTGAAGTGCCACGAATGAAATCGAAATGTAAATAATGATTCTTAATATTTTAATCGTCCTTGACTTCAATATAAAACCTTAGTTCAATTTGTTACATTAAATATTTTAGAGTTTTTAACATTATATAAACACAACATTCTTTTCAACTGTTAAGATATCCCATTCTTTGCCTAGCTTTCTAATCAAATACTTTCGAATTTAAATCCAGTGTTGAAATAGAACTTTTTAGATTTTCATCAACCACCACCTCAATGTTACTGGACTTAAAAAGAGTAGATTTTAATCGGCTTGCATTACTCATTGCACGTCCCATCGTCTTTGTTGAGAGCTTTAAAACTGAGAATTGCACATCAAAAAGTAAACAAATTTCATCAGATAACTTAAAACTTTCTATCTCTGTCGATTTGTTGTGGTGAAGGAGCAGTCAAGCGTGAATACCTCGAACACATTTAACCCTTTCGCTACGCTTTCGAATCATAATCAGACGCAGACAGTAATTATGAGATTATATTTCTCCTTGAAACTTGATGTTGGGACATTGAAATCACTAATAGAAAAGTATATTCTGCGTCAAGGAATTTCCATATTCAAATCATTTCCCTGGAACCTATCAATTCTGAGTCTACGGGATTTCCTTGACACCGAAAACCACGACTTTAAAACCAAGACGGCTTAATTTTAACTTGTATCTGTACACACATAAAGTAAGGTTTTCGACACGGTATAAAAATAGTGTATGAAATTCTGTAACATGATTCGTTTACACAGCAGAAAAATCTGTTGTTAAACAACGTTCGTCAAATAAAAGTGGAAATGAACGCCAGAAAAATTTACAATATATATTTAAGAAGCATTACATGGATTTTTATTTGAATATTTTTCTTGCATATGGTTCAGATTCAGAGCAGCTAATATCAAATGAAGTAATTTAATAATCTTTTAAAATAGTTTTCTACTTCGTAGTAGAATACTTCCAAAGTAATCATGCGGCATTTTTAAGACTTTATTGAGTAATTTCCAACTTGAGCATTTTTAATCGTACAAAATTCAAAATGATCATTGTTGTGTGGTAACAATTCATAAATTTAATATAGAACAAAGTAAGGATGCAAAATTGCATTAAAATTATTATAGAAAGCTTGTGCTGAATATTGCAAACATATCATGAGGATAAATATCTGGACTATTGTATCGAACTTAATTCCTGATTCACACACGTTTAAAAAAAAAAGAAAAAAAAAGAGGAATAATTCTGTTGCTGTACGAATTCTTTTTTATTGAGCAAAGGACTTTTGGAATTTTCAATAAATAATATTGTTCCATTACTAAATTTGTAAATCACATTGAATGAATACCGTTCTAAATATGTAAACCAACTTCATTTCACGGTCTTTGAGTCTGTCGAAGAGTGCGATCGCCCACCTCTGGATTCGTACCTGTCTTTATTTGATCAGCAAGCTTATAATTATCATCAAGAGCATGCAGTAATCTTCAACGAAACCTGCGTACTTTTGAAAAATAACATAATGGCGTCTTTGTTCGGATCATGGCCTTAATAAGATACTCTTATCTTACACATATTTAGAACGGTATTTATATTTAAAAAAAAAAAAAATATTACAAATTTGGCAATGGAACAAAATTATACATCGAAACTTCCAAAAGTCGTTTGTGTAAACCCTCCCGCCAACATACAGTCCTGCATCCACATCTGAATAAAGGGACATAATACCTTTTTTTATCAAAAAAATACTGAGATAAAGTTAGTCATATTTTATCACTTGTAACTCGATTACATAAGATTCAATATTGTGTTTAAGTTATTCAATTTTTTATGAGTTTTGATTTTTATGATAGTTAAGTGATTAAAACTTTATGCATTAAAATATTAATAAGACAATAATGTTATCTTTGGGTGCACTAAAAATGTTGCCAAACGCCATTGTTTCCTAATAAGGTTATGATGAATTAAGCGCCTATAACGCAATATATTGTATACACCAGTGGCGTATATAGGTTACAATTTCGGGAGGGGCCAATACGACCAAACATACCGTTATTTGCACTTGTTTTTTTATGTTTTAAGTGAGCTCTCACTCAAGGATTAAGGATGGTTTTCAAGGGGGCTTTAAACGAAATATTGGGAAAAAACATAGTTATTATTATTTTTTTATTGTATATTTTCAGTTTACTTTTATAACTGAAGTGAACTAATGCTTTATTATATGATAGCAGATTATTTTATAAAACACTTAATTGCATTCTCGTTAATATTATTTTCCTCACTCCCCGTACATTTTTCCTTATATAACTTTTTTTTAAATAAAAACCTCCTCTGTTAATTAATTAGTCTTTAAGGACATTATCTCTACTATTGGTTCTTTATCTTCAGCAATGATCGAAAATGTTCGTTTCTTTTAATCAAATTACTGAAAACCTGTGTTACTAATTTCATTGTTTCTTGGTGAACTCCTTTGAATATGCTTTTGGAGTGCGAAAATATCACGCAATATTTACAAAAAGATCGGGATTTTCCTTCAGAATAAGCTAACCACTCAAATTCTTCTAGCCATTTAATTTGAAAAGTTGTAGTATGGTTTGAGCTAGAACTACTACACTGGTCTGCAAAATTAAAAGATATTTCAGTTTTTCTCTAATAACTCCTCAGTGGAACAGCATAGACACATAAAATTCACATCAAAGAGGCATCTTTATGTAACAAAACGATAAGTAAAACAACTCAGTCGTAAATTGAAATTCAAAGTGCACAGTGGGGACACAAGAAAAAGCATGAAGTATCATTAGAGAGCAGTTGCAAAAAGGCATTCACATTAAAAATCTCACAACTCATGGAGTTGACTTTTAATGTGAGATATGATCTCCCCTGTCATCAGTGTTTACTTGGCTTTGTATTCTCACACTTAACATGAGTTTCTTGATGAATTCTAGTGACTAAATTGCTCAGTCAGATTACTCACCTAAAACTTACTCACCTATTTGTTGTACTATTATTTTTATTTATTTTCTGGTTGTAGTAGATACTCGACGAATATTACATGTATATTAAAATAAAATTGTCATACAAGTAATCTTCACAAGTAGAAGTGTGTATTTTTCCATGGGCCCGTATAAAAAATAATAAAAGTTAAATTCGCATCATATGATGACTAAAAAATGACGGCATATTGTGACCCAAAATTATTTGAGTCATTTATTATTTATAAAAAGACGTCATTTCATGACTCAAAAAAATTTGCATCATATGATGACCAAAAAATTTACGTCATTTTAGGAATGTCAGTCCATTAAATGACGTCAAAACTGACGTGATTTTTTACTGAATAACGTCATTCGAGAAAAGATGCCCTAAAAATTACGTCATTTATCACGTCATGCTACTACTTGGATTGTATCCAAAGACCAAAACTTTTTTCCCCCCAAATCGTTAACTTGATTTGGTATTTACCATGTAATATCGTTTTCCCACCTTTCTATAGAACCTCTGACGTCCATTATTACTCATGAGATTGAAAAAATTATTTTCAGTAAAAAGTATCTAATGTTAAAAAATGTGTTCTTTAGATGCCATTTAAGAGCGCAAGAAATAATTGAATTCAACTTTTTCACTGTGATTATGTTAACTTGATCTAGGCAAATTTTTAAACGGTGAAATATTGGTTTTTAAATAGCATTTATTGTTACTTGGGGTAAATTTTATTTCACTTTTGCTTTGAATAAATTATTTAAAAAAGTATGAATATCGCCCTTATAAGTAAACCAGATCATTCCTCTAATCCGAATTTCATAAAATATGATTTGGGCGCTTCCACGATAGGCATTTTGTAAAGATTTAATGTATTGGAAACTTTACATCACTTGCAAACAGTTCAAAAGACTGAACGAGTAATTTAGCGACTAGAATTAAATCAAGAAACTCATGTCAAGTATGAGAATACAGTGCCGAGTAAACACTGATGACAGTGGAGATCATATCTTACACTAAAAGTCAACTGCACACTAATGCTACTCCATTTTTTTAAAATCCTGAATTAGTATGCAACTATCAATATTATCTTCAGCGCACTTGATCAATGCCATAAAATACAAGAATAAATTTTAATAATTCTTATCAGTTATTAAAATATTAATATCTCATCATTAATTTAATCACGACAGCAATAGACGGTATTCTAAATTGTCAATTAATATTTAAATAACTCCAACAAATGTCGATGGGGGGGGGGGCATCTGTTATGTTGTGCCTATAGTAATCAAATTTCTAAATCGGCCCCTGTCCATTGTACACTTTGCATTTCAATTTGCCACTGAGTTGTTTTACTTATCGTCATGTTACATAAAGATGCCTCTGTAATGTGAATTTCATGTATCTATGCTGCTCCAGTGAGAAGTTATTAGGGAAAAACTGAAATATCCATTAATTTTGTAGACTAGTGTAGAAGAAGCGAGAAATTTGAAAAAGGTTCCATGCATTTTCTACTAGTTAAATTTTTCTTTATTTGTTTTTCTTTATTTAAATTTTTTTCTTTATTTGTTTAAATCCTCCGCGACTAATGCTGGATCAACGGTACTAAAATTTACGATGTCAAAAGGAACATTGCTACTGACACAAGCAACTTCAGCACTGCTTATTTATTCAATGTTTTTTTTACAAAACAGTTTTGAATAGAATTTTTATAGCTTCATTATGACTACCATTAACTTAATAAAGCAAATTAAGATTCCACAACAGCATAATGCAGAGGATTGCAGATGCACACCTATTTAAAAAGCACACTATTGACTAAACAGAGCTACAGATAAAATGCCAAAGCCTCACCTGCATTATACATATTTTAATTTCACAGTA
Organism: Linyphia triangularis; assembly: GCA_963978545.1. Taxonomy (NCBI): domain Eukaryota; kingdom Metazoa; phylum Arthropoda; class Arachnida; order Araneae; family Linyphiidae; genus Linyphia; species Linyphia triangularis. The sequence continues at coordinate 55,729,540 of OZ021722.1, read as the reverse complement.
CTTATTCTGGTGCTATCAACTTTTTTTATTTTTGGGAAGCTAAGAGAATGGAAATTATTTGCTAACAAACGCAAATAATAACTACTTATTACTTAAATTTTTTGTTCCCGGTTTCGGGAGGGGCCAGGGCCCCCTGGTCCCCTCCCATATATACGCCCTTGGTATACACATACTTTGCCCATAGTATGATGCAATTTACCCATAGTTTGAATTCAAAATTAACATTCTTTATAAAGAAATTGATGTTCAACAATATCAAGAAGCTGCATCGCACTAATTAAGAAATAATTTGTAATTCAATAACAAAGTTCTATTTTGAAACTCTTAAATATGGCCATGATGTATCTTTTTATTACTTTGGTATTATATTCAGCAGAAATTTAAATAATTTAAGAAAAATTAATTAAAAGTTTTAAATAGTAAAAAAAAATATTCCCATTAATTTTGTTAAATTTCTATATCATGCACCCACGTTTGAGCTTGATTTTTAGTAAATGTATATGCAGTCAACTCGCGATAACTTAAAGTTCAAGAAACTGGCCAAATTCTTCGAGTTATCCGAAGTTCGAGTTATTGGAAGTCGCTCGGAAGTTGTTTTCTATTCAAGGCATCAGAGACATCTTTTGCCTGTTCATGTGGAGTCACTATTGTGTTTTGCTTTAAACTTTTGTAGTCATCCTGCACTTGCTATAAATCCTTCAACTTTTAGTAAACGGGCAAAGTCCTTCGTCTTTTCTTTTAGAATTACCCCACTAAGAGATATTTTGGAATTCTGGTTTCGATATGTCTCAAACCATTTTAACAGAGCAGCTTCGACACTAGGAAAGGTACATACCTTTCACTCATTTACACGTTGGATTGAGATTCGATGCATTTCTTCTCAAAATTGTCTTTGTTTTTCAAAATGCTTGAAAGAGTATTCAGAGGAATTCTGTACTTTAAAGCAACGTCTTTTTTCTTTTATCATAGATTTTGTTCGGTTACATTGATTAATTTAACTTTTTGAGTTATACTAAGCGTATTCAACTTGCGTTTTAACATTATTCAAAGCCAACGTAAATCAACACCATTGATTCACTCTTCAAATTTGGAATGAAATATACAGGCAAAAGCCCGTTTACTTCATGTAGGCGTCAAATGCAAAGTTTTTTCCCGGGTACCAAGTTAAATTGTAAAACACAATGTAAAGAGGTAAAAATAAAAACCGTTTTTCTTTTTATTGGAATTTTGTGAGATTTTTTGTATGTTAGAAATGATAATAAAATTTTCACAAAAACTTCGATTTTAAAAGATGTATACTTCGAGTTATGAAGATAACTTAATGTTGAAAAACATTAAATTTGTCTTGGGACCTAATAAAAACTTCGAGATAAACGAATATTCGACTTATGAGACTTCGAGTTATCGCGAGTTGACTGTACAACTAGTTTCGAATAATATACATCTTACCTTGTGAATGAATGACTAGGTCACGATACATATATCAGTTTTAAAAATTAGAGCACTTTGCTTCACAAAGAAAATAAAATACACTTTCCGACACTTAGTTCATAAGGTAATATTTTATCCCAGTGCCGGTTATTCAGGTTGATAAGATATACATTTAGTTATCATTTTATGGTCCTTTTTTTTTTAACCTTACCGCTTTATCGTATTTTGACCTTATTCCTATCTGACTGAATAAATTGATGAATGAATCAAAGGGAACTCCCACAACTTTCATAACTATCCTTATATAAATATGGATATTTGCGTTTTAATGAAAGATAACGCACTCCCTTTGCATTTGAAGCATGAGCCGACATTTCGGTTTAAGGATATCTTTATGGCCATTCTATTGATGACTAGCTCTATTGAAGTTTGTAGTATTCTGTCCTGTGACATTAAAAGTACCTGCAATCTGCATTTTTGTGGACTACCAATGCCAATGCTAGTTGCAAATACAAAATTAACAGGGTATTTCATGAAGTACTCTCTAACTTGGAAGATAACATGGCTGCGAAACAGTGAGAGATTAGTGGCATAATGAATAAACAGGTAGGTAATTTTAAATACATCGGTTTACAAAATTGATCGATAAGAGTAAACTTGACGAGAGGATCATTCATTTGGGCGGATTTGTCAATAAAAAAACTGGTTAATATGGGGTACTGAAAACCCGTCTATGAGTCTTGAAAAACCACTGCATTCAATAAAAGTGACAGTTGGGGCTCCACTATCCAGTAAAGGGGGCCTTTTTTATGAGGGAAACGATGAACTCGTTCATTTATATTCAGATTTTACAACAATTTGTTTAACCATTTCAGTAATGTAACTAATTTTGAAAACTAATGTATTCAAAATTAATAAGTAAACAGGCTTTTTTAAGTAGTGTCCAAAAGCTCCCCTGTACATTTCAAAGGGATCCCTTTGAAAGGATTTAAAAGAGATTATGAATGAGGAAAATTAACGGACTCCTATTCCCCTTTCGCCCTCTTTATCTGAAAATTTAAAAAATAACTTAAACAGGGTGGCCTCAAAACTTAGGAAAAAAAGTTCCCTGATAATTCCCTGATAGATTTCTAAAAAATTCTCTTACTTTTACGACAAGTTTTTGTTCACATTTTCTCAACTTTCCCAGATGTGTGATCAAATAGAACATATGTACTAAAAAGATAATATACCAATTGTTAAAAAATAGCTTTGGCGGTAATGGAAAGTTTAAAGTATTCTGTAACTTTAAACTTCTAACGATTACTGCCACAATTCTCCAGTAAATGGCACCAAAATGCAGGATGAACGGGGAAACGTGCCTTCAGAACATAGAAAATTTCCTTGATTTTCGTGAAATTTTAAAAAGTTCCCTGACATTTCCCCGATTTTTTCCAGAATCAGAAAGCTGCCTGACATTTCTTCGATTTCCAGGTTCCGTGGCCACTCTGTTAAAGTACCATTAAAATCATATTTTTATTTGCATAATTGATATGATAATTAAAATTACTACTCAAAATTAAAATTCAAAGTTATTTGAACAAAAGTACTCACTTCAATAAAGCAATAAAACATTCCAAAATAGGAACAGATAAATAATTCCCCAGATAGCACAAGGCTATTGGCCAATGTCGAAAACAAGGGTTCTGGGAAGATTAACCAGTCCATGCCGAGTCTCAAACATCGTTTCAAAATACACGATTTGTTTTAAAAATAAACATATCAAAGCATATTTTTTGAACCCCCCCCCCCCCCCCCGTCCTTTTTTATAACACTATATTTCAATTTTATTACTCTGCAAAAACATTTCAAAACTTCCAATATATATTACTTAGGACTTGGCGAGATTAGCCAAACTCCATGGCAAAGGCCAGTCTACAACGGTTCACATCGGGATTGACCAGTATCAGGCCGATATTGGCCAGCGGATATGTGCTAATGGCGTCTGTTTCTAAGACGAATCCAAGATCACAATATGTGGTACCCTTTACTTCTGTTAAATTGACCAGTATAAATAATTTGACTGTCACCAAAAATATTAAACTTTGCTTTTGTTTATCGGATTTCTTTGACAGATGTGTGACTATCCATCCAGCTACAAGGACATGCAGCACTTGTGACGTCATCCAACTCTTTGTGTTGTGCCACCTGCGTTCATAAACAGGAAGGGGATTTGTGCATTCAACCTTTCATTCTCAAGTTTGTGAGAAGAGAAGGGGGGGGGGGGGACATCAACCCTTTGAAATTTAGTGCCTTGACCTGATTTGGAATATTGGGGGACCAATATCGTCATCTCCCACTTGATTAATATGACTAAAATCCTTATTTTCCGACTTTCCAGATTTCGAACCGTGATGTGTTTCGAAGCATGACCCTTTCTGCAAGCAAAGCATTAATGCCAAAAATCGTTTTATTCTAATAATATTATCCATAACAAATGCTTGATATTAAATAATGATTCTGCCCATACTTTACTTGTAAAAGCTGATACAATCTGCATTTATTTCACTTTTGAATTTGTGTTTTAAATATTTTGATCTTCATTTGCAACATAAGATAAACAGTGAACTAAAAATAAATATTAAACGGGCGAGTTTCCCCCCCCCCCCCCTCTTCTTCCTTGTCTTGATTTGAGATAAAAGAAAAACAATATTTTTACCATTTTTAAAAAATTTCTAAAGTAGTTAACTATGTTGACCAATGCAATTTAAATACTTTTTGATATATTTAAACCAAGACTATTCCTACCAACGCTCTTATTTTACACAAAATTAACGAGGGATTTTATTTGATATAACAACAAAATCGTCATTAAAATTGCTACTTTTACAATATGATGCACTTAAATATGTTATCAAATAAAAAGTTGTAATGAATAAGGTAATAAAATATCTTACTCTTTGTTATATAGATCACATGAAAAGAAGAGGGAGGCAAGCCATGTACAAATTAGTCATTACGATTATTGGAGGCTATTTTTAGTTAGTAAAAGAAGTGAAAGATATTAATGTTATTGGTTAATTTTAGTTTGCTTGAGTTAAAAATAAAAATATTAATTTGCTATGCTCAATTTTTAAGTGACGTTCAGGCAGAAATGATTTTAATGTTAATAGTTTTTAGGTGAATTTCAAGCATGTTAATTTTTATGGCAACATCTTTGCATGAATGCCGACATAATTAAGATATTCCACGTATTATACAAAAAAAAGGTACCAAAAGTGTTAAGGGATTCTTAAGTTAGTGTTTAAAAAAGCAAAGCTGATATTTTGTTTGGCTGAAAATTGGTTATTTAACATCTTTACAACTGTCAGGTTATATCAGAAAATATTCAGCATCATAAATCGAATGGTTAATCTTCAATGGTGGCTAACTGTATATATTAATAAGAACAATTAAAGTACTACGCTCACAAAAAATATTGATTAAGCATTTGTGAATTAGTTTTGACTATTTCTATTCTAAAATGCCAAACGTAGTTAAATCTGTTTAGTTTTTTATTATTTTAAAATTCCCAAAACTGAATGTTTTATAATAGTCAGGTGTGTGCGAATTTTATTAATATAAGGTCAAAAACATTAAGTTTATAGTTAACAGAAATAAGTTTAAAAATGGAATAGTAAAGAGAGAGAGCATCATTTGGTTTGGGCGTATAACCATCGCTGCCTAGCCTTATGCAGAGTGTAACGTCCTGACTTAATAATCGTATACTAAGTAGCATTAATCAGTAAGAGTCTGTCCTTATGTTCGTTGAATGCATTAAACTTGAGAAAACTTCATGACTAAGGTTAAATATATCTAACAAATAGATAAGAAGAAGGTTATTATTATTATTTTTTGCGATATTATTTTTTTCGACATTCGCACTTTAATGACATCACATGCGAAATTTATAACGTTTTTTTTTTTTTTTTCTTTTTTTTTTCTGCAGTTCATATCACAGACAATTTTGGAAAGAAATCTTACTAAAATAAACTATACTTGTATATCAGACATAAAGCAAGGCTAAAAGACAAGATACAAACAAATAACGATGTCTATCATTTCCCACTATCTGAATTATCTGAGTGCGTTTTGCTACCCAATACACTTTTAAAGTATATTTACTGTTCATAATTTGATAATAAGTTTACCGTTCTGAAATTCAAGCAAAATTATGTTTTAAATCTCGAATCATTATTGATACTTTCAAAAACATTAAAAACAACATTTTTATGAATACCTATAATTCATATTTATTTCTCAAAGCGCCTAGGTAATCAAAAAGTAATTCTAAGCGCCTAGCAACAAAACTTTGCACAACTAATTAATAGCTTGAACGAATTTTATAATGACATAAATGCTTTATTTGTATAAGAAACTTAATTGGAATTTACTACTCTAAATTTATATTACGTTCGTTTATATGAGATCAATTCTCTCAGTGTGTATGACAAGGAAGTATTACTTATTTTTAGCTATCTCATTAAATTGAAGACTTATTAATGTTATTCGATAATTTTACTTTTATTTATAGAACAACAAAGTATTAGGGGAGAAATAAAGATATTAAAAGAGAAATTACATTTTGAATAAATATTCCTAACAGTTTGCTCTTATTTTTCCTCGTTAACACAAATATTTTTTTGAATGTTTCGTGTGCTAATACATGACGAAACGCATCATTTCTTTTCGGATAATCATAAACATAAACTTTGTTTAAAGGTATATTGGTATGACTACTAAATTCTAGTATATTAATAACTACATAAATTAGATGTAGAGTTTTTATAATTTTCCTTGACACTTTTTTTGTATTGGAAAAAGTATATTTTGAGCCTTTGACTCTTTTGATAAAAAGTTGATTATAAAAGGCACCAGTAAGAAATAAATAAGTATCCAGATTCTAAAATTGTTTTTTTATTTCTTGAAAACTTAGCAATAACTCTTCTTACTAAGACCTTTTAGAATTATTTCTGTTAAGGAAATACATTCTCTTCGATTCTTTAAATTCAAAGCTAAAGTTTTGAACTTTTGATCAATGAACAAAAAAAGATGTTTATAGTAAGAAGAAAGCTCATGTATTTCATATTTATTCTAAGCCCCTCTTTCTAAATGTGATTTACAAACATCGTGAGATTCACTTTAAATACAAGTATGTTTTTTTTTTTTTATATATAACTTTTGTTCTTGGCATAGACAAATTTACCGAGAGTTTTTCCCCCCAATCCCTAGAGAATGACATCGATTGTAATTGTTCATATAAAGTTTTATAGTGGAATGTTTTTAAAAAGTACCATTAAAAGATAAAATTTCACAATTCTTGAAAAGGTGAGACATAATATTGATTTACATCAAAAATATTCAAGACAAAAGGACAGTTGAAGTATTAGTTTTTTTTTTTTTTTTTTTTTTTTTTTTTTTTTTTTTTTTAAATCTCTCCTTTCAATAAAAAACGAAAGAAATATTTTGTTTGCTTAAAAATGATAACGGCAAAGGAAAAATAACTCAACTTTTAAATTTTCTCTACAACGTCATCATAGTATAAAAACCGAAAAACTTACTTTTTTTTTATATCAAAATATATTCTCAGAAAGGATAGGGTTAAAATTTTACAATTACCACAAAGCATTCAAAATTATTTTTTAACGTTTCTATGGATAACATAATAACATAAAACTAATCAGAATTTTCATTTCAAAATAGCCATCAGTAACGAAAGGGTTGAAACATATTCCAAACGATCCCACGAACTCATGATTCACAAAATCGTAAGCATCCATTGTCTTCACTCCGCAGCAAACCCCCTCTGAACAAGAGGGGAGGTCGGTCCCTGTAATTAGAGGGGAGAGAACGAACTAATCCAATGACTCACCGGTCAGCAGCGGCGGGGCACAGAAACAAAGCAGCACTAACAACACGGACGACATGATTCTTCCTCGCCAGAGATTACCATCTCCAACGTCCTCCGCCAAATCCTGACCAAGATCATGTTCTCGGGAGACGAGCAAGACGACTGTTTACGCGAACGGAGTCGAACTTTGGAACAAGTTGCGACAACGGCCCCGGCATCGGAGAGCAGATAACAGAGGAGCGTGATCTAAAAATTGATAAAAAGTGAAAAGAGAATAAAAAAAAAATAGAAGAAAAGAGAAAGGTATCGAACTCCCCGCGCTGCGGTGAACAGCTGCTGTGATTCGATGGAAAAAAGGGGGGAAACATTTCCGGTCACGGTTGTGGGACGACGGTGCTGCCACCTTTGTTGGGGAAGGGGGGGGGGGGTACCGTTTTTACTACGGTCTGTGAACACCCCGAGGGTCTTGAGGTACTATGCCGGAAATTCATTGTGAAAACGTCTGTTTTTTAGTTGTTGTCCACTCTGGGTTCCCATAATTGTTGCTAGGTTTGTCGGTTACGATAGTTTTACAAAAAACGAGAGAAAACTGAGTACATTGCTGTCATCATTTAATGGAGGTCCTTCTATGCGACCTATCTTTTAGAATAAATAGTTCTGAAATAAGTTAATGGTTGTACTGAACTTTCTTGCAAGCCATATGGCATCAAAATACCATAACATCTGTGAAATAATTATGCACGTCCGTTTTAGTATTGAGAAATTTTGGCGTCCGACATTTGCGTTTCGAATGGGACAAAATCCGGAAAACATTCAAAGATCATTACCACTACTACATTGTCTGCTCAATTTTTAAAAATAAGTTTGTAAGGCACTTTCTGGGTCACGAATTCGAGCAGATAGAAATTCTAAAAATAGACTCTCTAATAGAGTGTTTCTGGACATTAATATTTCCCCAACCACTTAGGCCGAAGCTATATGAATGGCGTACTCCTTGTGATTAAAAATTAAAAATTATACGTGCTCATTAAATTTTCCAGTTTAAATGAAGTTAAAGTTATTTATAAAAAATAACAACATTTCTGTCTATAGAAAAAAAATTCAATTTTAAATTTAAAATAAAGGAAATTGTTATAATAATAAAAAAAAAAAAAAAAAAAAAAGCTATTTGAGAGAAATGAAATATTCCGAACCTAATTACATAACGAGATGTGATTTTTAAGTGATAGTCTTATTAATAAACTGTTATTAACACAAAAAAATTAAAACAAAACAAAAGTGAAAATATTGATGATAAAATTTAATATTTTTAAATTCCTTGATAAGCACTTAAATGACATCAATGAAAGTAAAATTTGTTTATGTTATACCGGTGAAGTGTAATTTTGAGTTTTTGATGCTACTCTTAAATTATTTGACATGTACTCTCAAAAGGTTGAGACGTTGAGATACCGCAGGCACGGAAACACCAGTCTAGAGCAATTACGATCAATGGCTCACTTTTAGTCCAAATTGAGATTTAAGCTCTATGCATTAGTTATCTGCAAAAGATGCTACTTGAAAGTGTAAAAATAAGCTGACGAGGAGATTATACGTAAGTAAAGGAACAAAGAAGGCATTGGCTAAAGATAAACATGAACCGTGAGGCTTTCTTACTTGGGAAACTATAATTTTCGAGATATTGTAATTCATATTTTCCCTCGTTAAATGTTTCAAAACTTTTTTTCCTCAGGTAAACGTGAAAAGGTACATTGTAAATTAATGGACACCAAATATGTTGAGAATTGCAGCTTGGCATTGGTTTTACGTGACTGAGGTAGGAACTCAACAACTTTTCCTTAAGAAACAAATTGCCAAATGCTATTTTGTAGGGCATAAGTTAAAAGCTTGTTGGCAAAAGAGTTCAGTGTTACGATTAGTATTTACAACCTTCAGTGTGATAGTGGAAGTGCATTTTGAATACTCATGATGTGACCACACACAAAATTTATAAATTCTAATTGAATAGAAGTGAAACATCGGCTTATTTAAACCAATTATTACGATCAATCTATAATAATAAAACAAGCTATGTGTCTGTCTGTTTGTGGCTCTTTGGATCTATTGAAACCTATCTAAAATTGAAGTAGAGCTCTGAAATTTTCAACAAAAGAAGTTTTGGCCTTCTAATTGTATATATGTCAAACAGAATATTAAAATTTTAATTAGTTCCTTTTTAATTAATTTTTTTAACTAATTTATTTTGTACAAATTGACTTCAAATAGAAATACAGCTCTGAAATTTTCAACACCAGTAGCTGTAGCCTTCTAATTGAACTTTTGAAAAACAGAATGTTAAAATTTTAATTAGTTATTTTTAATTAATTTTCATAATTAATTAACAATTTTTTTTACAAAACGACTTCTAATAGAGTTACAGTTCTGAAATTTTCAACATAGGTAATTTTGGTCTTTCGAAAAACAAAATTTAAAATTTTTATTTAGTTTTCTTTTAATTACATATTTTAATTAATTTATAAATATTTTACAAAACGATTTCTAATAGGGCTACAGATCTAAAATTTTCAACATAGGTAGTTGTGGCCTTCTAATTGGACTTTTGAAAAACAGAATTTTAATTTTTTTTTTTTTTTTTCTTCTTTTTTTTTTCTTAGTAATAAATAAATATTTTACAAAACGATTTCTAAAAGGGCTACAGCTCTGAGTACATAAGTAGTTTTGGCCTTCTAATTGGACTTTTGACAAAGAGAATGTTAAAATTTTAATTTATTTTTTAAATAGTTTTATTAATTAATATTTTCTCAAAAAGCTATTTCTAATAGGCCTAGAGCTGTGAAAGTGTCAACATAAGTAATTTTGGCCTTCTAATTTTGCTCTCCATAAACACGTGTTAAAATAATCTTAAAGGGGTGTTGTATTAATGTATAAACGGGGATTTTTTTTGTTTCTCGACAAGGGAGGGGCTTCTAATATTAAGGCTTTACGTAACAATTAGATTTTAGTGAGTGAAGCGAGCTTATATGCTTACGCAGCAATGTACCTCTCAGTGAGCAAAGCGAGCCCATGCTTGCATGGCAATGAACTTTTCAACGTGTAAAGTAAATCTGTGCTTATATGTCAATGAACTTTTCAGCGAATGAAGCAAGCTCGATTTTGCATAGCGATGAATCTTCCTGGGAGCGAAGCGCCAAAAACTGGGACCTATACACCAATGACGGATTTTCGCAAAGCGAGGCCTCACAGCTAGCTAAAATATTGCACATGTTAAAACAAGGGAAGCAAGGGTATTCAGCTAGTCTATAATAATAAAACATGCTGTGTGTGTGTCTGTAAATCCTGTGGATCTATAGAAACCTACTTAGAATGGAGTAGAGCTCTGAAATTTTCAACATAAGAAGTTTTGGCCTTCTAACTGAACATATGTCAAGCAGAATGTTAAAATTTTAATTAGTTCTTTTTTAATTAATTTGTTTAATTATTATTATTTTTTTTTTTACAAAGGGACTTTAAGTAGAGAAATAGCTCTGAAATTTCAACGTAAGTAGTTTTACCCTTCTAATTCGACTTTTGTAAAATAGAATGTTAAAATTTTAATTGTTTTTTCTGTTTTTTTAATTAATAAATATTTTACAAAATGATATCTAATAGGTCTACAGCTCTGAAATTTTCAACATAAGTAGTTTTTGCCATTTAATTGGACTTTTGAAAACAGAATTTAAAATTTTTGTTTAGTTGTTTTTTAATTATTTTTTTTTTTAATTAATTAATATATATTTGACAAAACGATATCTAATAAGGCTACAGCTCTGAAATTTTCAACGTAAATAGTTTTGGCCTTCTAATTAAACTTTTGAAAAACAGAATTTTAAAATTTTATTTGTTTTTTAATTAATTAACAAATATTTTACGAAACGATTTCTACTTGGGTTTACAGTTCCGAAATTTTCAACACAAGCAGTTTTGGCCTTCTAATAGGACTATTGACAAAAGGAATATTAAAATTTTAATTCGTTTTTCAATTAATATTTTTTACAAAAAGCGACCTCTTAATAGGCCTAAAGCTCTGAAAGTTTGAACATAAGTAGTTTTGGACTTCTAATTTTGCTTTACACAAACACGTGTTAAAATAATCTTAAAGGGGTGTTGTATTATTGTATTAACGGGTTTTATTTTTCTCGGCAGGAGAGAGGTTTCCAATAAAGGCTTTACGTAGCAATTAGATTTTAGTGAGTGAAGCGAGCTTATGCTTACGCAGCAATGAACTTTTCAACGAGCGAAGCGAGCCTATGCTTGTATAAAAAACATTTCAACGAGTGAAGTAAGCCTGTGTTTATGTGTCAGTAAACTTTTCAGTGGACGAAGCTAGCTTGATTTTGCGTAGCGATGAATCTTCCTGGGAGAAAAGCGCCAAAAACTGCGACCTATACACCATCAATGAAGGATTTCTGCAACGCCAGGCCTCACATCTAGCTAAAATATTACACATGTTATAGTTTCGTAGCGAAGCACGGGTCATCTAGTGATTAATAAAACTTATGATTTTTTTTTTTTTTTAAGTTTTTATGTGATTTAATTTTTTTTTTTTTTTTTTTTTTTTTTTAGAAAAGATTACTAATATATACCATTGCGGCATCATTTATGTTTTAAAAGCACAACAAAAATTAAATTTTTACAGTAAGAAATATGTATAAAATTTCAAATACAATTTTTATTTTAACACTTACAGAAGTCATCAGTTGGATTTGTAGGATCAAGTGGGGGCAAATGGTGATAAAAACCATCATTCAAAATAAACATCTTAAAAACAAACTATCAAATTTATTTCATTAAAACTTTTGTTACATATATTTAATCAATATTGATTGAAAATATAGCATTGTTTTTTACAAAACGCCTTTTAATAGTTTTGAAATTTATTATGCATATATTGATGCCCCATTGGGGGTAATTTTAAATTAGGTGCATATTTAAATAAAAATATATTATTCTAAGTATGAAATAACTCATTTTAGTGTATTTTTAAACATACTTTTAAGAAAAATGAGCATAAATATATTGCTTCTTGAACATTTAAGTAAAGAAATAATTTTCACCTGACTATCAAATTCAGATTCATTCAATGTGGCAAATACAACTGATTATCATGTAGGATACTTCATTATCAATGTCAAGAAAAATATAATAGTTCCCCAAAATTGATTTTTTCATACTTTATGTAGTTAATCTCATTAAGATTATCTGTGGGAATGGTGTTTCATAATTTTTTTGTAACCTGCTGACAATGTATTGTGACTCCTTTCAAAGTCGCTAAACATAAGAGCTCCACCAAACATAACCAACATTAATTTAGAGTAGCAGCAACCATAAAAATGTTCTTGGTGGTCCTCCAGCAGTCCAAGACTAATAAACATGCAGTTCTTTCTTGATATGCACCAAATTGTGGTAAATATGCTTCGATGGCACATCATATCCGCATTTTACTCCACCACATAGACAAATTCACACAAAAAAATAGAAATTACAAAATTATTTTTAATTTTTTTTTAATATATAGTTCTGTTCTCCTAAAGATTCTCTGCAAATCTGACAAAATATAAGGATTATGCCGATTTATAAAGAAAGATATAAGATAAGTTTGAGCATATTAATGGTGTTTCTAGGTCACAAATTCTAATTAAAAATTACTTGACGTAATCTTAAAATATATTTCAGCAAAAGAAGAAGAAGAAAAAAAAATTAATGAGAAAATATGTATTTTTTTAAGAAACCCTATTTTTCCCCCATACCAAAATTTTCCACCAACTGACCCTATAGAAACTAAGAAATCGCGAAATCTAGAAACAAACTAAGTGTGAGACAAAAGGTGCTGCGTAAGATCCTCTGGTTTCTAATTGGAAGAGGAGGATAAGAGTGGAATCTTACTTTCGTTGAGTCGTGAGTTAAGTTTCTCCGCATCCCGTAACACTACACGGAAAAACAACCTCTACAAGGGAACTTCTGGGATAGAAGTATTCTGGAGAAGAGGGAGAAATATGAATATCCAACATTCATTCAAGAAACGATGTTAAATAAGTTTACTTATTAATGTATTTTACATTATTTTATACCATTACAAGACATTGTAATTTTGTAAAGTCTCTTTTCTATCTTTAAACTTTTTTATAAATTCTGTTTTACAATTTAGTCGATATTAATATTAATTCTCAATTCAATTTCAATTCTCCATAGTAATTTTGATTCTGGATATTAATTTCGATTCTCGATATTAATTTTGAATGAATATTAGGCGAAAAAAATTGTCCTCAATGAAATAAGATTTTGACAATGATAAGTAATGTTAATTTTCCGCGATTTTATTAACATTTCTATTGTATGAGTATATGACAAAGTGTATTTAGCTAGTAATATTATTTTAAACAAAAGTACGCATACATTTTAAATTAATGAACTAAGATGCCTTTCAATATTACGTTTGCCAATTATTAAAATAACCCCTTTATAAAGGATCAAATCATAAAAATTAAAAGTAAATAAATAAATGTCCTGAATTAATCAGAAGTCGCATGTTTCCGTCTGCACTAACATTTTCAACCATGGCACGGGCCGCCATTATGATCATATAGTTATTATCGCAAGATCTTTTACAGCTTTACATGAGGCATTTTAAGTTTTTGATATGCATTTAAACATAAGAACGTATGCATTTAAACATTATACCTCACAGAATAATTGTAAGAATTTACCCAATATTACTTTAGGATTTTACACTTTTGAATCTGTACTCAATTTTAAATACTTGGGATAAAAAATTAACTGTCAAAATAATATCTTACCACCTATTTCGAAAGAAAATGTTTTTAGAAGCAATGGTTTTATGTTTAAATTAATATAAGACATTGATTTCAGAGACATTGATTGCGCAAATTTGAAATTAGATAATAGATATTATAAAATTATTAAAACAGAGGAATTTCTTTAAAAACAAAAAAAAAACAAAAAAAAAATAAAAAGAAAAAAAAAAAAATCTGAAAGCCACTTTCTATTTTTGTCTGATGATCAGTTATGTAACTGGGATTTTCTGAATGAACCCCAAATTAAAGTCAAATTAACTATTCATTATCTGTAAATGCTTTTTTTTTTTCTATTCTTACAAAAAATATTTCAAACCTGTCATATTAATTTGAAGTTACAAATTAGTTTATCTTTGAATTTTTTTTTTTTTTTTTTTTTTTTTTTTTTTTTTTTTTTTAATTTTTAAAAAATACTTATCGTTTTTTACTTTCAATTTCAATATGTGTAACATGGGTAATAAAAGTACTGCATTCAGTAAAAATTTTTTTTTTTTTTTTTTTTGCATTTCTATGTGGTTTGAAACATGTTGAGTTTAAAAAAGTGTCTCTCTGTGTGTGTCTGTCTGCAATCAGCATAATTCCCGAATGGATTAACCTACGATAGTTGACTTTTGTACACGGGTTAATATTAGTAGCCGTGGGACCTGTCATTAAAATTTTCGCTAAAATTGCGTATGGTACAATTAACCTGGCCATTTTTTATTTTTTTTAATTAATGAAAATATGGAAACGAAAATAGTAAATTAGAGCAATCCATATCAAATTTAAATGCATTGACTAGTATTAAGGCAGAATTGAAAGTTGTACGATGTTCCTCACCCGTAGCTTACCACTAGTTTGTTAAGAAATCCTTGTAATGAATTTTTCAATGAATGGCAAATGTAATTTTAAAACAGCGAAATATATTTAGTCTTAATTAGTTATACTAGTGTAAAATTATTAATAATAAATATTGCTTAAGTGTTGACGTTTGCGCAAATACATGTAAATGAGAATCTATCTTAATAATTGTAATTAAATATTTTGGTGATTATGCTTTTTAGACATTTTGTTTGCAACTTTGATTTTAAGGCTCTAAATTAAGAATTCTTTTTTTTTTTAATCTCAGCTTCCAATAAATAGAACTTCCAATTGTAATCTTTTTCATTCAAATTTTAACAAAATTGTGGCAGCGAAAATAAGGTGATAAGAAATACACATATATATTTTATACACGTTTCTATTGCGTCTGCAATTTTGAGTGTTTGTGAAAATAAAAATATCGCTAAGTTAGAGTTTGGGGAAAAACTTTTCAAAGAATATTCAAATTATAATCAGATATCTCGATTAGAAGCAAAGATATGAATTTCACCTTAGCATTTTCTAGTTTTATCTGGAAATGCAGATTTTAGGCAGACAGAAATACAGAGCTTTGTATTACAAAAATTTCTGTATTAGTCTAAATTATGTAGTAGTTATATGCAAATTAAACTATTTTGCTTTTGAGAAACATTCTTTCCTGTGTTTGTTCTTTTTTATAGCAGGTAAAAAGACTTTCTTAAGTAAATGTATTAAATAATACCTTACTGAGTAAACAGTTTCTAAGCATAGGATGATCATATTGATAATATCTTAGTTTTCGGAAGTCACTACGATTTCGAGATCGAATTTTAGTTAATTTTCTTTGATCATTGAACCCGGAACACATTTAAAGTATCAAATAGTTGGATTGAATGTTAGAAAAAATATTTTATAACCGGATTTAAATACCCATTTATTATTTTCCAATTAAAAATACAATTCGAATACTAATTGGAAGCTTTCATAATCTGAAAATTTTTTGAAAGGAATAATAAAATCTTATGTAGGCATTGGCCTTATTGACCATTTTTTTTTATAACTAAAGACAGATCAAATGAATAGTATCTGGTTAATGGAATGAATAAAATAGAAATTAAACTAAGAATGCGAGAAAAAATTCACTTAAAAAAAGTCAATGATAATTCCATAAGTGCGTCATTCAATCCCTGTTTACTTGGATGCAATTATCTAGAAAATGCATTTTTAATTTAGTATAGTTTTTGTAGCGTACTGATAAATATAAACATTCTAAGTTTGCTCAAATAACATAACTAGTTATGTTTATAAGATTCTTCCTTCACACAAACACAAAAAATAAATAAAATAAAGAAAAATTGTAACATAAATTTGGATATGCATATCACAACATAATAGATAGTTTATTTCAAATAAAATACAGGGTTAAAAGTTTAAAGCGATTTGTAAAAAGTTGCTCCATTTGCAGCCTTTGAAGTTCACGATGTTTTGGAGGTAAAGATTTAAAATTCCTCAAAACACAGGCACACAAAAATCTAAAATTGGTGTGATTGTTTTTAATTCAAGAGATAGCCATACTTTATCTTGACTTGAAATCAATTTGGCAGAAGAAAGGTGTTTGACTGAGCCAGAGATAAAATACAAAACTGGAAAGTAGCTCACTTACGATTTCCCGCTCTCAGCACCAACACCAAAATAGAATAATGTTAAGGGTAGATATTTTTCATATAATTATCCAAATAAAGCAAACTCTTTTATTTTACTTCTTCTTTTTAAATCCTTTATATTAACTTCGATTTTATTTGTTTATGCAATTATTTGTGACTGGCGTGCTCGTTGTCGATTACAATACATTTTATCAAATTTTAATGACTCACACTAAAGGCAGTTTTTACACAAGCTTCGCTTGCAACAATCGGAGCACTAATTAATTCCCTTGCAGTCATCCAATTGAATTGAAACTTTGTTGATAGACTCGTTGTCAATGACAATGCCTTAAGTTTTTGGAGCAACAACAAAAAAAGTTAATGGTATGGAATTGATGGTTTTCATCATTGTGCTCAATACTATGAAAAATTCAATCTGAGCTCAAAATTGCTTGAACAAGTTGCAATTGCACATAAAATTGGCAATGCATATCAAGAATTTACAGCAAAAACTTAAGTTAGTTTTTTAAGTATGGTTTGTATGGGGGAATTGATTAGAATTTGTGCAATAGTATCAGAAAACGTTTCTACTTTTTCGTCTTACAGATTTGGCAAAACATTTTTTTTTTTTTTTTTAAGACTGTTTATTATTTAATTTTGTTATTATTTGATGATTTATCATTTAAAATAGCAGACACCTATTGAAGACAGTAAGTCTTTGTAAAATTTAAATTAAAAGGCTGAAAAGGCAATTATTTTTTGTTATAATTGTTCATTCCCCCCCCCCCCCCTTCTCCTAAATGCACCTTTTATTGGTATTTTAGAAGTGGTTTTTGTTTTTTTTTAATACAGAGAAAAATAGAGGAAATTGAAATATAGAGAAGAAAAAAAGGGGGAAATAGATCGTACGATGAGAACTTGACTGTTGCAGGGTGGGACAAGCAAATTTTGGAAAAGGACAAAGGTGCCAACTTATCAGTTTTATCACGGGAACGAGACAAGGAGGGAAAAAACTCGATGGGGAGTGAAGAAGGAGAGAGGATATATATATATATATATATATATATATATATATATATATATATATATATATATATATATATATATATATATATATATATATATATATATATATATATATATATATATATATATTTCATCATTATTAAATAGTTTATTTCAATATCATACAATATTTTAAAAGGTATACTTTTATGACACTGCGCTAGGAAGAAAGCAAATTTTAATTATTCTGCATAAGAGTTAATGAAAAAATAAGAGTCCAAACCAGTATAATCTCATCATTACAAAATTACTTTTTCCAAAATCATACAATACTTTAAATATTTTTATGAAATTGCACAAGAGAGGTGTTGCACTTACTTGATTTTCATTTGGGGGGGGGTATAGTATCAGTGTGCTTACAAATATTGTGTTAACTTTCTATTTTTGTGAGATTTTCTTTTCTTTAGAAGTCATTTTAACGCAATATTTCATATTGCCAAAAAATCCTCATTTTTACAGATTATTGGAGCGGGAGCGAAATGATACCTTTGATCCCGCTGTTGGTGGAGCGCATGGGGGCAAGCGCCCCCTTTGCCCCAGTGTACTTGTTGCCTAGGGAAGGAGATGAGTAAAGTAATTATTTTACGACGTATATAGTGCCGATTGAGGATTAAAGATTGCTTTGAAGCGAATAAATACCAAGTCCCATATTTTTTTAGCAAATACATTATATTTGTCAGCTATTCAATTGAAGCAAATTAAAATTTTGTAAGGATTTTCTTTATCACATGAGGAAATATCAAACGACAACTAAGGAGTTTTATGGCAAAGGAAGAAGTAAAACCGAGTCCATAGACTGGATAAAATATTGATAAATATAGTTATAAAAAAAATATAAATGAGAAAGCTGTCACGTCTTTAGGCACTCTTAATTTTTTCAAGAAAGGATTTTCTTGAAAATAGGAAAATATATACGACGAAAAAATATATAATTAAAAAACTAAGCTCAAAAGCAAATTTTATAAATGCTTTGACAGATTTATTTTTTAAAAGTCATTTCCCTCAAAAACCATACTTAAATATCACTTCGTATTTTCATTTTCTTATAAAATATACCATACATAAAATATAAAATAAATAATTTAAGCTATAAATTTAAGAACCTCTAATTTTTATTATAATCAATAGATGGCGTAACCTGCCACGGCGTTGGTTTGACAGCATTTCAGAAAAAAAGCAACAACAAAGAGATCCCGGGGTGTTGCTGAAAGCTAATATTTTGAGAACATATTGTTTAATTGTATTTTGCAAGTTTTTTTTGTCAACGTGGTACAAAAGCAACACAATTTGCAGTAACAATATTGTGAAGTCTTCCATTCTGATCTGGTGCAAGTAAATAGCGGTTATGGCAAATGCTGAGCATGACGGATCGACAAAGTACCGGGTACTAATACTAGGAGGTATGCTTAATATCACTATAACTGTAAATGTTAAGCTTATATAGTTTCTTTTACTGACCAAACACAAATGCTTATGTGGTTTATTTTCATTAAAATTTGACTGTGTTTGTATACTATTATACAAGTGTTGCGTAATGTAAACTGCAATGTTGATGTGTTGTTTGAAATTGCGTAACAACTTTGACATCTATTTGAAATATGTGCTCAGTGAAATTCGTTTTGCCAATTGATTTGTAGGCGTGGCTTGGTTTAACTGTATGAATAGATAATTTTTATTATAATTTTTTTTTTAAATACCGAAATATACATAAAAAAATTTATTTTACGAAAAATATATTTCAAATATTAGCCTCAAGAACAATGTTAGTCAAAATTATAGTTTATTTCTGCTTGCAATAATTTTTTTCCGAAAGGTAATCCAGCAGGCTTTATTGAAAAAATAGATTTTTTAATAAACTACAACCGATAACTGAAAAAGTTTACTCAGTTACAAAATATTAAAAAAAAAAAAATCCTGCACCTTCCATTCTCTTGTTTAAGATATATGTTACAACCAAGAAAATATTACTAAATTAATAGAAAAAATAATATTTAAGTTTAAACTCTTGAAATACATAGCAAATTATTATTTGATGATTTTGTTGTTTCATTTCTGCATTTCTCAATAAAATAATTTTTCACTGGGATTTACTGTTTTAATTATTGTTATATGCGAAAGGTAATATTTTTAGATCTCGAGCTTTGAAGAGCAAGGGAAAAATAACTTTTCCAATTGCAAGTAATTAAACCTACTTTTCAAAACATCAAAATCAATTTGGAAAACTGTATCAGCATAATTAAAACTTGCTATCATATTTTGTGAAACGATAAAATTAATTAGAGCTTAATTGGTGTGAAATAGAAACTCATTTTTCTACTTTCATAAATTTGCTCTGGGTTTTCTTCCATTAGAGACACAAATGCAAGGAAGTTTCTCTTCATAGATGTCGGAAAGTGTTCTATTTGGGCATAATGAGTACTCTTTACAATCCATGTAATATT
The DNA here is from genome assembly GCA_963978545.1 of Linyphia triangularis. NCBI lineage: Eukaryota > Metazoa > Arthropoda > Arachnida > Araneae > Linyphiidae > Linyphia > Linyphia triangularis. Next base: position 55,709,421 of record OZ021722.1, on the reverse strand, counting down.
TTTGGTGCAGTATAAACCACACACAACACTTGAAAAATGCAATAACAACACAAATTTATGCATCTATGTAATAACAACAGTGTTGTTATTACATAGATGCATAAATTTGTGTTATTATTGCATCGATGAATAATATTGTGTTATCAATGCAATAACAACACAAATTTATGCACTATTCATCAATTTCAACATAATCAATCTAATGTATTAATCTGCCCAATTTATTTAAAAATAAAAAAATATTAAAAATTACAATGCTGTGCACTTTCCCACTCTCCTTATTTGCCTTACCCGGAGATGAAATTTTATTGAAATTTATTTTTCCATCATATTATTAAAATTTACTTTAGTTTTGCTAAACATAAGTAATGTAAGGAAGTAGAGTTTTTTCTCTTTGTGACTTAGTATTTAAATTTAACATAAGGTTGCAGAAGCTTTATGATTAATATGTAATTTTTACTTTTGTTGGAAATTTTAATTTTGTAACTAAGAAGGTATGAGTGAAAATTATACCTATAGTATATTCTAAGAAGTAAATCGTTTTATTTTAATTAATTTATAATTTTTGCTTTCATTGGAAATTATGATTTTGTAACTAAGATGGTAAGAGTGGAAATTATATAATATATTTTCAAAGAAATACATCGCTTTAGTTTAATTAACTAAAATAATTAATGATTTTGCTTTCATTGAAAATTATAATTGTGTTGCTAAGAAGGTTAAAATGGAAATTAAATAATATTATTCTGAGCTGTTTTAGTTTAATTTGTATTTGTTTAATACAAATCTTTACGAAAATAATTATTCTATTTTATGCAACTAAAAACTCCTGGAGTTTTTCTCTTCTTTTCTCCATTTACTGGAATTAAACCAATTTCTCTCATGCTAATTATAAATCCTCACCACACCTAATTCAGTGTGGTTTTCGATAGGGGTCTGACAGCATTGCGACTGCGCTGTTTTCAAGCAGGAAAAAGATCTGACATCCGGGTTTGGCGGATATGAAACCCAACAGTATGCGCATACAACTTCCTTTATCCAGTATCTCTAATTTTATATCATGTACCTCCTGCGGATTGATATCGTTCTTTCTTGCAGACATCTGTATTATTATTATTATTATTATTTATTGTTTGAGATGACTTCTGTTACGATGCTCTCATTTGCATTCTTAAATTTTGCGTAAAGAAACGTAATTAACCAAAGCAAAATAATCATTGAAGGTTTAGATTATTATTCAGTAAACGAACATTCTCGTGTAATAATTTTTGAACAGAAGATGCAAAATAAAATTTCGTCTGGTTTTGATTATTTGTAGCAGCGCGGGATGTAGTGAATCCGGTTTGTGGTAATCGATTATTGTATTATCTTTCAAAAAGAAAAAAAATATTTGAAATGGCTTCTTGCTGAAAATGGAAATTCTTTTGCTCGTTAAGAGTTTGTTTCTAATATTCCGTATTCCAAAGACAAAAACGGAACACTCATAGAATCCCTTTGTTGTCTGAATATCCGCCCGTCAGAAACAGTAACACTTGAATTGTGTAGAACTAGACGATTGAAATGGAATTTAGCATATACTTTAATTGAAACATAGACAATTTAGAAAATCTTTAAAAAAAAAAAAAAAAAGTTTAATCCCTTTTACAGTTGAGGAGATTTCAAAAAGTTATAATAATACGTTTGTAGAAAAATCATCGAAAATTGGGGAGGGGGGGGGGACACCACTGAACTATAGATGTTTATCGATAGTTTCAGGAAAATTATTTCACCACTTTGAATCTCAAATCCAAAGAAAAACATTAAAATTTATTTGATTTTATCATTTATAAGCTGGTTTCCAAACCCTCTGCGTAAAGCTATAAGTTTTGAAAACAATATTGAGAAAGAAGTCTGTTCCTATAATTAGAAACATTATTTGATAATTTGTATGTAAAATGATCACTGATAAAGAAATGTAAATTTAATTAATCTCGAACCTGACCGGTATTTTATTGATTTAACCGAGGTAAAGAATACTTATGAATATAAATTGATGTATGATTTTTCATTTGTTTTATCAACTCCTCCTCCGTGTTTTAGCTTAGGACTTAATTAATCTACCCTTCTCTACCATATGTACTAAGGTATAATATGGGAAATAATGATAAATACTAGATATCTAGATTTTCTTCTAATCATTTAAGTTCATAGTTTGAAAAACATATTTACATATACAATGAGGTCACTAGAAAAGTACTAAATTACCGAAAAATACACTGTTTCAAATTTGACTGCCTCATATAATATTTTGTTTAATACTTGCGGAAGGTACTGACATCAGCACAGATTGATGCAAGGATGTATATCTAACCTTTGCATTATAGGGGAAACGTCATTTCTTAAAGATGCATTAATTAACTTTAGAAACTAATTAGAATAGCATCACACTTGTGCTAAAATCTAGGAACACGGCATTGTTCCTCTGCCAAGTTATGATGAATTATGACAAACATACTTGGAATCATTAAAACTTGCTTGTTACACAACGTACTGTCATTATTTGAAAAACCCTAATTTGCAGAAAGGATCCCTGTTGCAGAACTACATCGCAATCCAGTTCCAGAAAATGAAGAGTTTCGTGCAGAAATAATTTCGCAAAGCATCAATAAATAATTTCTTCTATTTTTTTTTTCTCTTCTTTTTTTTTTTCTTTTTCTTTTCTTTTTTTTTTCTTCTTTTATATATATATATATATATATGGTCCATTCACTTTCTTTAAATTTTACCGTTTTGCCCCAAAATTGTTTGTGAAAGCACGGCTGAAAGTTGATGTAAAGGAACATTCCCTTTTTACAGAATTTTGTTTCATATTTGTTGACCGAACATTTGACCGAATCGGATTGTGATGCCAAATGATAGTGTAGCCTTAAAATATAAGCATATATATTTCGCCGTGTTTCCTCAATTAAAAATCAAATGCAGCTCTGGGACGGCCAACAGAAACACGATTGGGGCACACGGAGTAAATTTGAACGTAGAAAACCGATAAAATTGTCTGTGATGGCACTGTAAAGATTTATCTAAGCGAGTGGCAACAGCCGGATGATTAAGATTTATCTAAGCGAGTGGCAACAGCCGAAGTGTTACCCGGAGAACGAAACCAGAGAAGAACAAGATTGTATTTGGCATGAAAAAATATGATAGTCTCAATAATATTAAATTTAAACAACTTCTTTTAAAAAATTAATAAAAGCGCTACCTTTGTAATTCGTCGTCGTTATTTCGAGAAATCGTCACAGTCTAATTTGGAGGCAAGCGTTGGGATCCGAACTGGTGAAGAAATTCAGTGCCGAAGAATATTCGAATTTAACAAGACTGACAGCCATTTTGAAGTAACGGAAGAAAAGTGATCTTGGGTTATGTATCCTTTCCTTGCCGTTGGTTCAGTGCTTAATTATTTTAAGTTATAAGGAATTATTTAAAAAAAAAAAAAAAAAAAAAAAAAAAGTATTTTTTGCAAAAATATATTTTGTTTAAAGTTTAAGTTTTACTGTGACTTACTTATCAATATATAGAATTCTTTTATATCTGTACTAGAAATCACTGTAATGTTATTGAATGCTATGCTGGTTGTTTAAATTTGTTATGGAATTAATTTAGGAATATTATTTGAGAAGTTGTATAAATGAAACTTTAGCTTGGCGATATTTTGAGTTTGCTGGTATTTTCTTTTTGTGTATTGATAGAACTTTTGTTGGCGATAAATTGGGCTTATTAGTCTTTGATTTGTTTCACTTTATAGAATATGAGTGAAATAGGTTTTTTTTTAATTTTGTCGAACACGAAGTAAAATTTGAAACGTTAGTTCGAAAAGTATGGTTTCTGTGGTAGTATTTTGGGAAGTTATGTGTATACTTCTGTAATCGCCTGAACAAAAGTTTTCATCATATTATTGGAATATTGTATTTGAGTGAATTCAAGAATATCGTTTGAAATTTAAAGTTCATATTATTGAAATATTAAGTTTGCAGTTTGGAATTAAATTTGAAGTTTAGAATTTTAATTTTAAGTGGCGTTGGTTTTCTTTAAAAAAAAAAAAAAAAGAGAGTTAACGATTTGCATTTTGATTGATTTCCCTTGTGAAAGAAAATGAGTTATTTAGGGAAAGGTAAAAAGCAAGATTTGCTTCAAATATGTGAGGAATTGGGCGAAGAGGTGGATGCTAAAACTAAAATACCTGAGATTAAGCGAATAATTTTAGGAAGTGAATATTATAATGAGGAGGAGGTTAGGTTGATATTTGATCGTGTGATTGAAGAAAGACTGAGAAAAGAAGAAAGAGAAAGGGAAAGAGAGAGGGAAGAAAGAGAAATGGAAAGAGAAAGGGAAGAAAGAGAAATAGAAAGGGAAGATAATTTGGCGCGGGAAATGAGACAGCATGAGTTAGAATTAAAAAAGCTAGAAATTTCCCAAACCGAATCCCTACCTCGAACAAACCATGTATCTGAAAACGGAGTTCCCAGGATTCAATTGACGCATATAATGCCTAAATTTGAAGAAAAGAGGGATGAAATGGGGTTATATTTAATTAACTTCGAAAGAAAGGCAGAAATGGCCAAAGTTCCAAAAAGAGATTGGACTGCTTATCTGTTGGGTGTACTTCCTGCAGAAGTTTCAAACATGCTGGCTAGAGAATCGCCTGAAAACGCAAATGACTATGAACATGTGAAAACTCTTCTTCTGAAAAGGTATAAAATGAACAGCGAAAAATTGAAGCAGTGTTTCTACAGACACCAGAAAACGCCAGATAAAAATTGGAGAAACTATTACCACGAGCTGCGGAGTTATTTTACCGAATGGATTGAAGATATGAAAGTTGAAACTTTTGAGCAACTGAAAGATCTGATTATTGCTGAACAAGTAAAATTTCGTGTGCCTCCAGAAATCAGAGAACACTTTTTAGACAATTGGATTAATATTAAAGATCCAGAGTATTTAGCAGAGAAATTGGATGACTATGAAAGCGTCAGAGACAGTTTCAAAAGAAAAGAAAAGCTACCTAGAAATAATTCCAAACCCCAGGAAGGACAATACCCTAAGGACAAATTTAATTTCAAGAGAAATGCTCCATGGAAGGAAGATAAATGCGATGAAGGTGAAAGAGAGAAAAGATTTGAGAGGAGGAAGCAGCCTAGATGTTACGAGTGCGGATCTACCTCGCATTTAAGACCTAACTGTGATAAACTCAAGAAAAGCGTTGAAACAGTAGCTGCTAACTTGGTTCCGAAAGAAAATTTTAAAGATGTTCTTGAACCATATATCAGTCAAGGAAAAATAAATGGCATAGAAATGCCGATACTTCGTGATTCCGGAGCATCAATTGACCTGATCTGCAGAAAGTATGTAAAACCCTCAATGTTAACTACAGAAACGGTATGGATTAAAACCCCATTAGAAGAAAGCCCCATTTGTCTGCCTTTAGCTGAGGTTGAGATAGACTGCGCTTATGGGCACATTGTGACAATAGCAGCTGTCATCACAGATTCTTTAGATCAAGGAAGGTACCTATTAGGAAACCGAACAATGGAACTATTTACTGAAGTTAACCAGAATAAAAATTTCGGAATGGATACAATTAATGTCATACAAACTCGATCTTCCAGTAAGAAGATGGTAGAATCAGAGATGCCAAATTCGGAACCAGAAGCAAGCGATTCAAGGGAAAATGAACAATTTGGAAAAGAAATTGGTAATGATAATATTTTACCTGTGGCAGATCTTTCAAGTGCAGAATTGGAACTTATGAAATTAACCCCAGAAGAATTTTTAGACGCTCAATTGCAAAGTGAGGATCTGAAGCCCCTATTCAAAGAAGCAAAACATGACACAGACCCTGAAAAGCATAGGTATCTGACAAAAAATCAAAAGCTGTTTTTCGTGAAGAAAGATAAAAAAGGAACAGAACGACTTTTGCTTGTGGTGCCGGAGAAGTACCGAAAACAGATTATGGAATTCTGCCATGAAAGAACGGCATCTCATCTGGGAATAGCGAAGACTAAAGATGCTTTATTTAAAACGTTCTACTGGCCAAACTGTTACAAAGAGGTCGAAACTTTTGTGAAATCATGTGATCTATGTCAAAGGGTAGGAAACCCACAAGATAAGAAGAAGGCACCACTCAAGATAGTTCCAGTTATTACTGAAATCTTTTCAAAAATAAATGTTGATGCTGTGGGACCTTTACCTCAAACCCCATCAGGGAATCAATACCTCATTACTGCATTGTGCATGTCTTCAAAATATCCCGATGCAGTCCCTGCGGAAAATCTGAAATCGACCACAGTAATTGACGCCCTACTCCAGATTTTCAGCCGAATGGGCTTCCCAAAAGAACTACAGACTGATCAAGGAACGTCATTTATGAGTGCACTTACTTGCGACTTTTTAGAAAGATTTGGAATTAAGGTTGTTAGAAGCTCTGTACACCATCCGCAAAGTAACCCAGTCGAAAGAATGCACAGAACTCTGAAAAGAATTCTTCGTGTCCTCTGTCTAGAATCTAGTTCCGAATGGGAAAAGATTTTACCTCAAGCTCTGTTCGCGTTAAGGACTGTGACTCATGATAGTACAGGCTTTACACCAGCTGAGTTAGTTCACGGAAGAAATCTGAAGACTCCGCTTGTATTGCTCTATGACAAGTTAACAGAAGAATACCAAGAAGAGGATTGTGTTGTAAACTATGTGTTTAAATTAATAAATCGTATGGAAAATTGCCAAGAATTAGCAATACGGAATATGGTAAGCGCCAAGGAAAAGCAAAAACTTGGGTATGATAAGAAAGCGGTAGAACGGCAGTTCGAAGTGGGCGATCTCGTATTAGTTGTAGCTTCTTCAAAACCCAACAAGTTATTGATGCAGTGGATTGGACCTGGGGAAGTAGTTCGACGGTTATCGGATACCAACTATGTGATACGGTTTCCCGATAAGAACAAAGATCACGTTTACCATATTAATATGCTAAAGACCTATGTTAAAAGAGTAGAACACTTAAATCTTTTAGGCCTAGAAGAAATTAAAGGCAAAAGGGAAGATGAAGAAGAGGATATACCAGATCTTGGCCTTGCTGATAGATTTAACGGGTCAGCGTTGAATGAACTTTTAAAGGACATAAGATCAAAATCTAAACTTTCAGGTGCACAACAGAATCAACTTGAGGAACTTTTAAACAAGTACTCTGAACTCTTTTCAAATAAACCTGGTTGTACAGATCTGGCTGAACATGATATCGAGTTGGAAGTAGAAAAGCCAATTATCGCAAAGCCATATCGAATGTCTCCAAGACAAACAGAAATTCTGAAGGCCGAAGTCAATAAAATGTTAGAACTCAAAGTAATTGAACGAGGAGATTCGGATTTTACTTCTCCTTTAATACTTGTTGAGGTTCCTGGAAAAGATCCTAGACCTTGTATTGACTATCGTCGTTTGAACAAAGTGACCAGGACACAGTATTTCCCTATACCAAATATAGAACAGCTTGTAGAGAAAGTGTCATCAGCGAAATATATCACTGTTCTCGATTTAACCCGTGGTTACTGGCAAATACCATTGAGTGAACGGGCCCAGCGATATGCTGCCTTTGTGACAAGCTTTGGTACCTTTAAGCCATTAAGGTTACCATTTGGGCTCAAGAATGCTCCTTATTATTTTAGTAGAATGATGGCTGGATTGTTGCAAGACTGCGACGAATTTGCTGTACCTTACTTAGACGACGTTGCAATTTTTTCGAATACTTGGGAAGAGCATGTGAAACACTTAGAAGAAATTTTAATAAAGATGAAAACAGCTCATCTTCACATAAAGCCTTCGAAGTGTCAGTTTGCTCGGGAACATGTCAAGTATTTGGGCCACATAGTTGGACAAGGTGAGCGAACACCTGGAGAACTTAAAGTACAAGCCGTTAAAGATTTCCCCAGACCCTTGAACAAAACCCAAATTAGATCATTTTTAGGTCTTGCTGGTTATTATCGCCGATATATTCCCGATTTTTCTGTAATTGCGGCACCATTAACAGATCTACTAAAAGGGAAGAAAGTTAAATCGTCTGTGGATTGGAGCATTGCTTGTGAAGATGCTTTCGAAGAATTAAAGAATCGACTTTCGGAAAAGCCAGTATTATTTAGCCCCGATTTCACCATTCCATTTGTCATTCAGTGTGATGCTTCGAACCTTGGACTAGGCGTGGTGTTGTCTCAGGTGAACCAAGATGGTGAGTCGGAAATTTTCTCCAGTAGAACAAAAATATAGTACCACCGAGAGGGAATGTGCTGCCATTGTTTATGCGATTCAGAAATTACGATGTTATCTTGATGGGCAGCTCAAGTTCATCATTCAAACAGATCATAATCCATTGGTCTGGTTAGAGAAAAATACAGGGACTAATCCGCGTCTGTTGAGATGGGCCCTCACATTACAACCATTCAATTATGAAGTTGTCCATCGTAAGGGAAGTCTCCATCGAAATGCCGATACCCTGAATAGAGTTCCTTAAACATTGATGTAAGACATTGACTTTGTACATATTTTTATTTATTCTTCATCTTAGAACCTTAGTGTTATGGGTAGGCTTATTTATTTAAACTTGTAATACTCTACTTAAATATTATAATTTGGCAGTAAAATACTAATTTAAATTAGTGCACTGAATCTAACTGGCTGTATGAACTCTAAAGACTGAAAGACTTTAAATTCTAAGACTTTTTCTCTTCAATAAAAAGTCTTCTCTCGGAGGGGAGGAGTCTGTAAAGATTTATCTAAGCGAGTGGCAAGAGCCGGATGATTAAGATTTATCTAAGCGAGTGGCAACAGCCGAAGTGTTACCCGGAGAACGAAACCAGAGAAGAACAAGATTGTATTTGGCATGAAAAAATATGATAGTCTCAATAATATTAAATTTAAACAACTTCTTTTAAAAAATTAATAAAAGCGCTACCTTTGTAATTCGTCGTCGTTATTTCGAGAAATCGTCACAGCACCCATGTGAACTTTGGCCACTGCCATATGCTAATTTTCACCGTGCGCCCCGATCGCGTTTTTGTCAACCGTTCGCAGAGCTACTTTTTTTGTGCGTGCATAACACGTCCTTTTTTTGTGATACTCGTACTGTTCCAACGCTCCTTGGGATTTTCGCTGCTTTGAGCATTTTGCGACACGAAAAAGTAGGTGTTGCCATTTGAAAATTTCGAGTTTCTGCAACTATATCCGTAACCGTGAGTGCCATTTTGTTGCCATTCACAGTTTCCCGACCTCATACGTTTAAATAACTATAACTGAAATCTCATCTCGATCTGTTGAACGGAACGGAAATGAGAGGTCCATATATCGGTAAAGTTTCTTGATGACCACTCTGTATATTGCATTAGAAAATGGTCTTTAAAATGGATATGTACCGCATTAAAAAGTCGAACATTGCATTCACAACCAACTGTAAAAATCCGTAGAAAAACTGTAAACTCAACTGAAAAAAAAAAAAAAAAAGATTATCAAAAACAATTAAATTGCAGGTATTACCTACAACGTGAAGAATTTTAGGCTTTTGACATGTTAATATGTTTGTTAAAAATGTAATTCAATGTTTATTTATATTTTATTTTTTCACAAATCTGTTTTCCAAGTTTTAACTTCTAGCAAACTCCTTTAACCTGAAATTTTACAAAAATATAATCTGCCATATGATATTGCGTAATAAACCTCTAAAATGGCAGTTTCAGTAGATCAAATATTTTCTAATTGCTAGCACGTCAAACTGCGCGGCCTTATGATCGATAAATGCTGGATTGTTCTAATTGCTTATACTTTGTAAACTGAAACTTGGCATTTCAATCAATACACGACAGTGACCTTCTGATCAACTTACCTGTTGGCATTCCAACCACTCTCAACGTAGTTATAAATCCAACCGATACTAAAGCTTAAGTTGCAGAAAGTTGTCCCGCAAACACAATGTAGTTCATGGTGTACAACTTAAAGCTCGTTTTATTACCCATTTTTTTAACCATTTTCGAATTGAAGCAAAAATCATACTATTAGTACATTTTTAAAATTACTCAACATTAGTTAAAATTCTAAAATATATGGAATAAAATTATTGCTTAAAACGAGACATTTAATTGTTTTACATTGAAAAGTAATACTTCCTATATAAATACTAATTTCAAGTTAAATTGCAAAATAATTAACATTACACTAATTACAGGGAATACTGAAAAAAAATTCTAAACAACAAATACATAAAAAAAGATAAAAGAAACGAGTCTTCTTTTCATATGTTAAGGACTCTGTCTACTTTGGATGCATGAAAAAAAACGCTAATTTTATTAATTTTTTTTTTTTAAGAATACTGTTATGTTTATTGATATAAAACTTGTTGGCTTAACAAAAACATTCGTAAATCACTAAAAAAAATGTATATATATATTGATTTTAACCACTTTTTTAGTGTGAAAATGCCAGGTAAACAGGAGTCCTCAAAAAGTAGGTAGGTGTGCGCTGGTGAAAAAATCTGAACAACGGCCCATCTGTAACAAAAAAATTGAATGGTTTTAGGTTAAGTGTGACAGTGGCTATATCCCGTACCTCTAGTATTAATTTATATGCCAAAATGGCGGACAAAAAAAAATAATTTAAAACGTAAGTTCTTTTTGCCAAAAAAACCAGTAAAAATTAAAATTTTGCAATAATTCTGGTACGGGATATAGCGATAAGTGTACAGAATATGTGGTTAAAATTTCATAAGGATCACTTCTGTAGTTTCTGAGATTTTTTCACCAGCGCAACCTTTTGAGGACTCCTGTTTACCTGGTATTTTCAAACTAAAAAAGTGGTTAAAATCAATATATATATATATATATATTTGTAATTAACGAATGTTTTTGTTAAGCCTAACAAGTTTTATAGTTTTATATCAATAAACATATCAGTATTCTTAAAAAATTAAAATAGCGGGGTTTTGTTCATGCATCCAAATAGACAGAGACCTTAAATGAAACAAAATAATAGCTTTGTATGAAATCCAACATAATCACGATACTGCATGTTTTAATATATTTTTAATGGGGTAAAGAGAATTTTATGTGCATTGCGTCATATGTTTTCATTTTAACTTGCAATTACTTCATTTGAACTTGTAGAGAGGAAAAAAATCGTGCCAAAATGCTTAAAACTCTTATCTTTTTTTTTTTTTTTTTTTTTTTTTTTTTAAAGGCTGCTGTATACTCTTTCTTTAATTAACAATCACTTTGTTTCATTAATGAGAGTGTTAAACTTGCTTTTTATCTAAAAAAATAAAAATTCATTTATGGGTAATAATGATAAAAAAAGAACTCAAACAGGAAAACACTGACTAACTCTGCATACAGTTGTTGTGTATTTATTTATAGACACACATTTCTCTCGAATAATGCTCCTGATTTCTATTTTATACATTTTATTTTAAATATGCAGGAATAGAAGTATTGCATATTCCTTAGTTTTTTAAGGATTAAGGAAGATTTCAAGTGTCACACTTCTACTTTCCCCTGTTAAGTCGTCTATGGGAGAAAAAACAGAAATCAGTGTCGCCTCAGGTGTTCAAATTATGATTTCAGCCAATTTCCATGTATGTCATCACTCTCAACCAAGCTTAATACAGAATCACTAGCCAAGGGTAACACCTGGCAGAGTCGTTAAAAGAGGAAGTCCTAGCAAGGCTCATTCCTTATACTCGGTATGTTACAATCTTCTAGCTCAGTGCATTTAGAAACTACTTTATATAAAACCTTGACATTTAGTGAATAGGTGTGAAAATGATCACTTAATGAAATGACATATAAATTGTTTTCATTTAATGTCTTATCTATTATAAATGAAAATTAAAATGGCAAAAGACAAAACCAGGTGGAGCCACTGCATATGCATTGAAGTAAGGATTTCAAACATAAAATAATGATAAATGATATTTTCGAGTCTTTAATTTATGTCATTTCATTAAGTGATAATTTTTCGTACTTACTCACTACATTTCAAGGTGGTTATAGAGAGTAGTTTCTAAATGCACTGGGCTAGAAGATTGTAGAGATTGTAGCATACCGAGTGTAGGGAGTATTTGACCATAAACCATTGTTGCAAAGTTAACTCCCATTACCATGCAACTATTTGTATTCATTAATTTTTTAAAGTATCCCTTCATTTTTGGGATTTCAATTTCACACTTTTGCCCCTATTTCCCCCTTTTTTATTTTTTTAATTATCTCGTATATTTTAAAACTATTTGTGTTTTAAAATATTACAAAAAAAGTATTTCCAATTTTTAAGATGCAAACTAATTTTTAAGTGATTGTGTAACTGTGTCCCATCATTTTTAGAGATACAATGTAACTAGTTTGGTGGTTTCTGAATACCCTGCACACCAAGATTGTGTGTGTGTTTTGTCACTGCAATAATAATCGTTCAAATTATTGGCTAGCTGAATGAAACATGAAAACAAAAACGTTAAATTAAACCAATCCATGAAAAATTTAAATGTAGTGACCATCAGTATTAAGTGTATTTGAAAGTTGAAAAGTTGTGCGATGTTTCACACCCTCAGTTTATTTTCAGTTATCCATATGTTAACATAAGGTAATGAAAGTATTGGATTCGGACAAAAAAAAAATCTTTTTTTTCTTCCCCCCCCCCCCCCACACATTTTGGAAAGTGCTGAGTTAAAAAAAAATGGTCCGCAAAAAATTTATGTTTGTATTTGTGGTCAGCATAACTCCCGAACGAATTGACCTACGATGTTGTTTAAATTTTGTGTATAGGTTAAAAGGGAACTGTGGGACCTGTCATTAAAATTTCGCATGAGCACGAGTTAGCTGTTATTAAAAAATTTATGATTTTTCGACAATTGCCAAAAAACAGCTCTAACGATTTTGATCTAAGTAATACTTTTTAAAGTGCTCTAAATATCCTCATCTTCGAAATTCTCTAGAAATGCTACAAAAGCATAAAAGGGTGACAAACTAATGTCTTTAACACAAAGTTCTCTTCCCTTGAGCATCGCTCATCAACGATTGTTTTTTCTCTGTTGCACTTACAAGAAAAGGTAATGTAATATTTATCGAAAAACCTATCGCCAATTTCGGCATTTTAGCGAGAGGGGGAAGCCAATAAAATAACCCAAAAAATATCGCCAAACTGGCAATTTTTTAACGTATGAAAACTGAAACGGTAAATTACACCAATCCATGACAAATTTAAATGCATTGACTAGTATTAAGTGTATTTGAAAGTTGAGGGATGTTCCATACCCCTAGTTCTCTTTCTCACTTAGTTTCCTAAAGATCTCCTGATGGGGAAAAAAACTGCATTTTTAAGTAACTTGGGAGTTAAGATAATCACTTTTCACCTCACCTACCAACTGCAATTGTTTTCAAACCACAATGCCTGCGAAATTATTGCTTCAAAACTTTGATACAATATCAAACTGCAACAATAGAAGATAAATAATGAAGTTTGAAGGCATATTTTGTGGCTCTGGCTATTTAGTTGATTTAGTGGCTCCGTCCTGCTCCACTTTCAACAACTGTTCCAAACCGGTTGACATGAACTTATCCTCTCGCCAGTTAAACAGATATCCACTTTAATTGGATCCTGTATTATTAGATCCTAGATATTACAAGACTGTATGCAATAATTTCAGTTATTCGCCATGGTATAAATCTGCCTCCAGTGAATGATAGCATTTTCACTAAGAACTCAGATCTAGAAATAAGCAACAGTAGTTATGAAGAGAAAGATTAAAGTGTTTCTAAGTTCACAACTACAAGAAACTTTACAAGTTGGTTTTTAATTTAGTTGTTTTACTAAGGAGAATTTGGAATTGGAATTTTTTTTTACAAAAAAATTTCAAATATTTTTTATCAAATGCTTTATTAATGGTCATAACTTTACATTTATTACAACTTAAACATGTATGGTGTCACTAACCATTTGATGATGCGTAGTATCTAGCCCGTGTTTGAAAACCTGGGCGCAGGGGCGTACTGGTCATAGGGTTGTCCGGTGCAATCATAGGGCCGTTCAGTGTCTAAAAAATGGGCCGGTTCGGTATGGAAGGGTTTTTTCCTGATGTAAATAGTTGTCTTCCTTAACATTATTTTAAAAAGCTCAATATATTCAAATCCCAATAACTTTATTTTAAATATTTTACACATTACTTTAATTTTATACATTATGTTGTATTTGGAAAATACATGCACCAAAACTTATATATTATCGTATAACGACTGTTTACTCAATTCATAACCTTAAAGGTTAAATATATTTCATAATTTCGAATGTAATTTTTTTTATATATATAAACATACTAGTTATATACCTGGACATTCTTTATTTTGCATTTTAGATTCCTTTGTTTTAGGTTTTGCAACAAATTCTTAATGGTTTATGGAAACCAAGTTCACTCAAGGGATGTATACATAGTAGACAGAAAATTTGATTTAATGAAACTAATTATTAAAAAAAAATTGAATTATTTAAATAAATAAATAAATCTTTTTAATTATTGAAATTAGACTTTCAATGTTTTAGCAATAAAAGATATTAAAACTATTTAAATATTAAAATTAGTTATTTAATTAATTTAAGGACATATATATTGTTAACAGTGGTTATTAAAATTTAATTAATGATTATATTGAAAATTTAGGCCGCATCAAATCTAAAATCACCGGACCGATTTTATGCCCCAATACGCCCTTGCCTGGGGGGACTATTGTGCAAATATGCCAGTTATTCAGTTGCTTTAAAATACCGCTTAACAACTACGCGTAGAGTGTGTGTTTTTTTTTTTTAATTGTTAAGTTTTTAAAAGAGGTAAATTCTTGATTGTTTAATATGAATTTAGTAGTTTATGTTTTAAATAAAACCCCGTTGAGGTTCAAGTTTGCTTTTTTCCCCCTGAGAAACACATCTTCTTAAGATAGTTGTTGACCAGCTACACAGCCTTCTCGGAGAATATGGACGTGGAGTGGGTTCGACTTACGACATCAGATATGTATAAAGAGACATAAAATATACTGAACGAAATGTTCACGATTTCTGTTTAAAAACGTTTCATTTTGTGCATACTTGAAAGAAATCAGAGCCATATAGCATTAATAATGGACAGTATACTAATTAAGACGGTTATTTAAGGTTAATGTGATGGTCTTCAACCACTTAGATTTTACTAAGTACTTGTTTGTTGTTCAGGGGAATGTTTTGAAACCTTACAAAGGTTTTGTTGCTATTTATTTGATGATTTTTCCAAAAATGACTGGAATTTGTTTTCTCTGCTACTAGTTCGATAGAGTAGTGAAACCACTTTTACAGATATCAAATAACCAAAAGGGTGGTGAGATAAATACAAGCCTTGATTTTTTTTAAATTAAAATTATCGCGAAGTTTCTGTTCTCATTTCAAAAGTTATCAGAAGATATAAACTTTTTTAAAAAATGATTAGATAATAACTGTTCTTAAGAATGTTTTTTTTTATTATTTTTTTTAAACCCTGCTTATTAAAGAGCAAACAAAATTCTTTAAAGACCTCAATTTTGTCATTTACATCATTCGCATACAGAAAATTATTTTAAGATTAAACACTAGGTATCGTTGATTTTACCCAAAATAAAACTAGGGGTGTGGAACATTTCACAACTTTCAATTACTCTATAATATTGGCCATTGCATTAAAATTTATGGTGTTATTTACCGTTTTCATATTTTCCCTCATTTAAATATAAAATGGCCAATTTGGTGATATTTTTGGCAATAATTTTTACATGGGCTTAGAGGAAAGGAAAAAAAAATACACGCCAAGGTGGCAAAATTGGCGTTGTTATTCGATAGACATTACATTGTCCTTTCTTGTGCGTGTAACAGAAAAGAATAATCAAGCATTGATGGATGGGCGGTACTCAAGGAAAGTGAACTCTCTGTTGAAGGCATTCATTTTTCAACTTTTTATGCCATTAAAGAATTTTTACGGGAACTTCGGAGGTGAAGATGTTTAGAACACCTTAAAGGCATTACCACAACGATTTTGATC
Source organism: Linyphia triangularis (assembly GCA_963978545.1). NCBI lineage: Eukaryota > Metazoa > Arthropoda > Arachnida > Araneae > Linyphiidae > Linyphia > Linyphia triangularis. The sequence continues at coordinate 55,693,337 of OZ021722.1, read as the reverse complement.
AAAATCGTAAAAGACGTTTTTAGCAATCGTTGAAAAACATGATTTTTTTTTTCAATGGTAGCTACCTTATGCGCACGCGAAATTTGGATGAAAACCTTAATGGTAGGACTGTATCGTTGAACTGTATTGTCTCCAGTTAGATGACTTTTAGTTAGAAATTTTCCAGTTAGAAATTTTAAGGTAATTACAAGATTGGAAATTACCAACAAAGTTTGACTCAATCCAACCTGTATGGGTGAGCCGTCATTATATGTAAAAAAAAAAAAAAAATTATTTTCAAGTAACGGAATAGCACTTAAAAAGTTGCCTCTCGGTCGCATAAATCAAGTGATAAATAATTTTTTACAATTAAGATAAATCTTGAGGTCTCTACCAGCCACTGAAAATGGAGATTAAGATAGCAAAATCGAATATTTTCAATGGTGTTTTGCTAAATTCTATTTTAATTAAGTAAAGAAAAATATATAGTTACAACGATAAAACACAACTCCTCAATAACATGAGTAAAATAATGACTTTTTATAAATAAAATAAATTTTTGAGAGCTTTACCAGCCATTGAAAATTGGGATTAAGATGTAGAAATCGAGTATTTTCAATAAGGTTTTACTGAGTTTTATTTTAATAAAGTAAATAAAAGTTTATAGCCACAATGATAAAATAATTTAAAGAAACTAAAATTTTGCACTATTAAAAAAGTTACAATGACAAAATAATTAAAAATGAATCAAAATTATGCAACATTGAAATTCTTTTTGCTGTCAAATTTTTGTAGAATTTCTCGTGATTTCATAGTTGCTCTGACAAATCCATCACAATTTTCATGTCCAACAACAGAAATTGAAGCTTCAGTCATTAGCTTAATATAACGTTTTACAGCTTGAGTATGACAGGGATACAAAGGAAAATCTTGAGTTTCTTTCATCTTTATGAAATCCTTTGGTTCAACTTTAAAAATATTTTCCAGGATTGGTGGAGAAGTAACATCACACCTATCCCAATATATTAAATCAGTATAGTCTTCAGCTTTACTTTTGGAATTTGAAAAACTTTTACTTCAGTTCCTTTTTTGACTAGATTATTCCTGGCTTTTAAAATACACCTCAGTCCTAACTCTGTGATATTCTGGCGCTCATCACTTATCATAGCTAAAAGTAGATTTTCAAGATGACAGAAAAAACCATTCCTTTGTATGACTGTATCGTTAATTGCTTTGTGGTTACAACTAAGGTACCTTGTTGATTCAACTAATCTGTAGACATGAGATGCTCCGTATTTACAAGATGAATTTAGTTTAATACTAAACCAACGGGGCGCATAAACTCTTAGAATAAATTCCACTAAAATCTTTAGTTCATTTGATACTTTATCGCTTGAAACATACAGTATTAATATTGAACTCGCTGTTGTGAGCCACCTTGAATGAGATAAATTTCCATGATGTTTATTGGCTAAACTGTCATCGCATAAGCCAGAAGATATTGCCTGACAAATTTCATACAAGTATTTTTGATCTGTACTTAGATTTTGAATATCAACTTAAGGTAGAACACAAGTTATGGGGACAAAATTACCAAAGGTTTTTGTTCACAGTGCTCTAGTTGTTTCCCAATAAGCCCGCTGAACTCTTGGTCCAAGCGTAGCTCCATCCAAGTGTCAGAGTAAATGCCGAAATGATCGCTCGTTGTTATGCAATAGGCATATAAACTATTGGAGGGGACGATTTAGATGGTTTTCCAAACATTTTATTGCACCATTTTTATAACCTGCATTGATATTAGTACCATCACAGCCCACAGCTTTCAAATTATCAATATCTATGTTTCTTGTTAACAATAGTTCAGTTATAGATAATGCTATATTCTTACCTGAGCCAGAAATTGGTATGATATGACCTTTATATACGGATTCTGGTTCAGCTAGTAAAACATAATGTTCTTCGTTTTTGCTTCTTCTGTGATATTTGTCACCAAGTTTCTCTTGATAGAGAGTCTTATCTGGCCTTCGTTTAAATATAGTCCGGTTACAACATGTTTTTGTGCCTCAAATTTTCGCAAAATGCTTTGCGATTATGTTGACGAGCCCTACGAATTTTATTTTTAACAACGGCTAAAGATTTGTCAGTTTTAGTGATAATACCAATATCTTGCAAAACCACAGATGCCACTGCTGCAGCTGATCTATCAGATATATGATATTTGTCACAAATACCTGCTAATGTTGGTAGTTGGGATGGTGCTTCTTGCATTTGAGGAAGTGGATGGTGGTTCCAGGCCTACTGTTTCACATATTTCTGCCGAAGAAGCTTGCGATTCATCCTTTTTAATATCCGTGCCTATGCTTTCACTAGCTACAGACACAGACAATTCTTTTGATTTTATTTCCTTTAGATTCCGCTTCTCCGATCTTTTTTTTTTTTTTTTTTTTGTATTCTTTGTGTTTCTGCTACATCGCAAGTTCTTTGATCGATTAAAAAGAATTGCTCTTTGGCGGGAACTTTTCGCCCCTTTTCACAGTTGCATTTTTCAAAATCTTCACATTTATAAAATTCTAAATCAAATAACTTTTTTTCTGCCCCTTTTTTAAAAGCCTACTCTAGTATCAAAATTACATTTTTTCTCAGCTTTAGGATATTGAATTAAATAAATATATTTCTTGTGATACTCACGAATCAGTTGCAAAACACGTTTATGACATACTATTGGAATTATGCTCTCATTCATACTGCTTCGACTTTGGTAGCTACAATTTGGCTGATATAGAAAATACCAGGTTCTTTCCCTGAGAATTCGTTATGTTTTAGGTCATATTGAACAAAGAAATACAGGGTGTCCACAGATCGGGAAAACCGGGAATATCGGGAAAAGTCAGGGAATTCGGTATTTCGGAAAAAATCAGGGAATTATCAGGGATTTCGTCAAAAAGTTTAAAGGAATTTTCCGAAATTAAAATGAAACTTTTAATTTTGACAATTAAAAATACCTTGCTACCAAAAATATAAAAATCAATTTGAAAAAAAATTAGAAAAAGTAAAAAAAAAAAAAATTCGGACCACAAGACCGACTACGCAACTTTTCGCATTAAAATTTCCTGACAATCATTGAAGACGTTCAGATTTGCCTCAAATCGCCGATGGAATGACTACATTTCTTCCTCATTTTTCTCTTATATTATAGTAGTCTATCGGCATTATTTACGTTGGTATTTGATGGTCATTTTTCTGAACGTTACGATGGTAAAATGACCGATATTTTCGTGATTATAGAGGGCAAGAAACACGTTCTTGCATGCTGCTCATTTTCGTGATGTGTCACTGACGCTATTTCAGAGATTGCACCTGTCAGCCATGGTACAGTTCTGTTGAAACACGGATTTCAGCATTTTTTATTGTTGAAATTTCCATCATTCCTGAGACGGATTCAAAACTGCATTACAATTTTATTGGGTTTACTTGCTTGTCTGACAACCAAGGAACCTACATACTTTCAGACTTCCCCAAACTTGTGATGTAATGACCACTTTTCTTGCTGATTGCCAGCATCTATCGCTGTTATTTATGCTGGTGTGTGGTGGTTAGTTTCGCCGAACGTTACTCTGATGTTAAGCTTGTTATTGCCGAGATTTTCGCTGCTAAGAAGGGAGCTATCACCGAGATTTACATTCTTGTGATGTTCATTTTAGTCCCTATTAATCACTATTCCAAGGTTTGCGCCTTAATAGTTGTCTTTATCGCCGAGATTTACGCTTGTGATTGTCAATTTCGTAGATTGTGACGTCAATAGAATCGCGTCTATTTCAGCCATTTCCATCGATATATTGGATGCTAACGTTGATATTTACGTTGGTGTGATGGTCATTTTTGCCGATTGTTGCAGGGATGTGATTGCTTCCGCCGATCTTTCCACTTTCGTGAATTTTTCTTCTTTTTCCACTTATCAAAGTTTTCCTCCCACAATTTTCTCATTGATCTCGCGGAGATTAAAATTTCCTGACAATTATGGAACCTGCATGCGTTCAGTCTTCCCCAAACCACCGATGGAATTATTATCCCCTCCCCCCTTATTTTTCTGTAATGTTAGACTCTATCGGAATTATTTACATTGGTATATTTACAGCCATTTTGCAGAACGTTACGCTGATGAAATGGCAGTTATTCCTGTAATTATGGCGAGCGTTATCGCCGTTATTACGTTGCTGTGTGATACTCATTTTCGTCGAGTCTTACTCCAAAATAATAGTTACTGACGTTATTGCAGAGGTTTGCATCTATCGGACATAGTACAGTTCAGCTAAAACTCGAATTTCGACTTTTTCTTTTAATTGAAATTTTGATCATTCCTGAGATCGATACAAATCTGCATTACAATTTTGTTGGACTTACAAGTCTGGCAATCACGATTGTTGGCCGATTGTTGGTTTAATATAATTGCCGAGACTTGCGCCGGTACGGCGGATGCTATCACCGATATTTACGTTGAAGTAGCTGTAATTTTCACTTAGATTTAAGCCGTTTTGACTGAATCTATTGGCGAGATTCGCGACGTCGTTTTGGTGTCATTCGCCTAGACTTCAGCTGATGTGAAAGCCGCTATGTACGTTATTAGTGTGTATGTGAGGATCGTTTTAACCGTTTGGTTTGAATTAATGATGAATGATTAGAATTTTAATTTAATTTTGCACAAGAAATTAATCCAAATCGTCCCAGTTTTTATTATGTATCCTTATTTAAAATTGTCATTTTAACTGCTATTGAATGTAAAATTGTTTATTTTAACTTGAAAAACAATTTTACATTTTAACTATAGATGTAAGTAATAGTTTAAAGTTAAAGCAATTTTTTTATGTATAATTGTTTAAAATGAATTGTTTGGGGAAAATGTGTTTATTTTGTAAAAATTTTGCTTGGGTATCATATTTAAACAGCGGCTACAGCTGATCTTAAACAAAAAAGAAAAATTCAAATAATGCAAATAATGAAATTGAACAATTTGGACAACGAAATTATGTAAACCAAAAAGCCAATGAAAAGGGTGTAACTCCCCCAATCCAACTACATTTGAAGACAGTTTTTTTTTTTTTTTCTTTTTTTTTTAAATACACAAATTGATATATAATTCATTAAATATAAAAATTTTACTTTACGAAAATATTTTAAAGTAATTATTGATTTTTAAAATTTGATTACAATTTCAAGTATTCAGAAAACAAAAATAGTTAATTTAATATATAGAGTATTTGTTAAGTGTGTGTGTGTGTTTGATCCATTTTGACATGATTTATGGTATGTCTTTATTTTTAAAATTTTACTTAAGAAAACAGTTTATTAAATCTGAAATTTAATACTAGAGTCCTCTTTTCTTGAGATTAGATTGTAATGAAAAAAAAGTGGGATTTTAAAGTATAATTGCACACGCACAGTACAGGTACACTATACATACACTACACTAAATGAAGCAATTTGGTATTTGTGTCATAAATGTGTAAAGATAAACAGTACAAGCATTGTAATTTTCTTTATGATGGTGAATTTGAATGTTCTTTTACTTGAAAGTTTATTATTTATGTATATTTTGTCGATAACTTATAATCAGGGAAAAAATTGGGTGTTACAGGGAATAATCAGGGAAATATCAGGGAATTTTAAAATAACTTTTCTGTGGACACCCTGAAATAACACTTTATAACATCTTCATAAGTCGGTAGCACAGAATTACGAAAATCCGATGGTGAGCCAAAAATTGAACTCTAAGTTAAGCTTCTAGTTACTTTAACTTTGCTGAAACTCATTATTTAAAATTTAAATTCAAAAGCACATACTTAGAAGAAAAACAGACTCTAAAAAATAATATCCTTGCAATACTTCGATAATAGAATGTATTTCATCCGATTTGGTCAGTGAAAGAAACATAAATAAAACAAAATGCTGTTCTTTTATTGCTGTAACGCCATCTAGTGAATAAATTAGAAGAGGTGTTATTTTTATTTTAATATTAAAAATGTTTAATACATGTAAAACTTTTGCCTTTCTAAAGAAGAAAAAGCAGTTATAAAGACAAAAATTTCAAAATTTCAAGTGATTCGTTAAATGTAAAATGAGGTTAAGTAAGAAAAAAGTTTTCAATGAGACACGACTCCTTTTTACATTTATCGAGTCAAGTGAAATATATACTTTCAGGTAGAGACCACAAGATATTAATATATTCTTTAAAAAAAATATGTGTTATTTACTGGTGTCATAAGGCAACTTTTGATACCTATTCAGTTACATATTTCTAAAAAAAAAAAATTTCGGCCCACCCTACTGTATATGTGGTACAGTTCTCCTAGATCACTAACGTTAGACCCTTGGAATTTTGGACTACTTTACATACATAATTCAGATGTTGAAATTTCGTCCCAGTCGTATGGTCATTGTGTTGCCCTTTCTCCCGGTCATGCTAAATAAATTTCACTAGTTTTGTCCGATATACTGTTAAAACTAATTTTCTGCAACAGTGTTTAATTCAATTTTACTCTACAACACATATTTAAGTAAGCTTCATAAAAAATGCTCTGCAACTAAGCTCAATTGAACTTTTCTTTCTGCACAGTAAATGGATTATTTTGTTATAATTATAAAACCATAATATGAAACACTTCAAAACATTATGGATTTTTTAATATACAATAAACAATGTTTACAACAAAGGTTTACAAACTTATTTTGTTATAACCATCTTTAAGTGGGAAAGATATCACAAAGTTCTAAAGTGCAAAATAAGTTCAGTGCCACATAATGTGTTTTCAATTTTCTGGCATTCAAATTTTCTGCAACTTTTTTACAAAAAACTGATGGAAAAGTGTTGCAGTTTAGGCTGTCTAGTTGAAATGCATTAATACGGAGTAAAAGTACCACCTAATTTGAAGAGGAACATGGCATAAAGCATTTCTCCTTACCTACAGTATTATTTACAAAAATTTTCTTTTCATTTAGGTTGTGGCTTTATAGGAAGACATTTAGTAGACTATTTAATTTCTAATAATCTTGTTTCCAAGGTAAGACTTTTATTTCATATTTATGTTATTACTATGTAGTTATAAAGTATACCATTTAAACTGTTGATTAGGAAAGTGTACAGGTGTGATTATAATTAAATTGAACATATTTTAAATGGACCAAAATTTGCTGCACTCTGTACTATTGAGAAAATGATATTTGGTAGGAAAAAAATAAACATCTTGTCAAATTTTTGCTACCAAATCACTCTTTAAACGCTTACATAACTTTACAGGCTGAACCTTATTAAATGGAGTTTTCGATATCCATCATATAATTGTTGTCTTTTGCAAAAATTTGAACTTTTTATTAATTATTATTTTTTATTAAAACTTTCCCTGTGGCCTCTATACTTGCGATACAAAGTTGCATGTAGATCTGTTAAATTCTACTGGCTCTTGACTATTCCAAACAGTACCAGTTTAGTTAAAGGTCACCACATATTGTATATGAGAAATCATAACTGTACCTGCAAAAAATTCCAAAAAACATTCTTGCACAAAAAAAGTCATTGATTGCCAAAATCCGATTATTAAGTTTGATGAAACTCAACCCAATATCTTATATGCATTATTGTAATGATAATTAGTTCAGAAACTTTTGCTTAGCGTAGCAACATTCTAATAAATTCTAATAACTTGAACATTCTAATAACTAGAAAAATAATTATGAGCTTGGGAATCACTTTTGAGAAGTTTAGAAGTAAAAAGAATACAGGATTCAGTTCTGTAAAGATAACTTTGTCTTTCCATAATGACTGTTAAGTTTAGAGCAGTCTAAATTAATTTCAAGTAAGGTATGTTACCAAACATCAAGACACTATTTGAAATCAAATTAAGTTTAAGTTGTTAATTGTTGGATTTATTTAATGGGAATAGAGTAGTAAGAAGTAACAAAACTAAATAACTACTTTTTGTCTTCCTATATCAAATATTAAACATTTAAATATAGGTACATCTAATACTTGAAAACAAAATATTTCTTTAAAAACTTGACATTTAATAGTTTGAATTGTAACAGGAAGGCTTTTGAAACTTATTTTCTGCCTCTGTTTTAAACCTCAGTCTAACATACCCACTTTTACCTGTCTACTTTGAGCGATCTTTGGTTCACTACATTGTACAATTAGTTAAATTTGTATAAGTTTCTGAGTAAATTCGATGATTTTGTTTGACATTGTAACTTTTTCTTTAGGTTCGTGTTGTTGACAAAGTTCCACCTCAAACAGCTTGGCTTAACAAACATCATCAGGTGAGATCTTTCCCTCTCAAATGCATATGTAGAGATTCTAATTGTTTAAGGTAGATATTTCACTAATCAATTTTTAAGTAAGAACTAAACTATTCAATTGATGGACAAGCCTTAAATGCTTTATCTTGCAACTCATGTTCTATTACTACTTTTAACCTGGTAACGCTTGCTTATAACTAAAATAATCCATGTTACCAACCCGTAGATAAATTTAGATTTAGTTGTGAAGATGTAAATTTATAACTCTATTTTATAAAGATAAAAAAAATAAAGACTTTTAATATGACTAATAAACACACGAATTTGTTATTTACCCAGTTTTTAATTGTTTGCTCCTTTTGTTTGTAAATGCCAGTAAGGTACTCCCCTTCCTATTTCCCTTCTGCAAGTTACTTTTTCCCTTCCTATTCATTATAGGATATATAATCCTAGAGCGTTTCTAATTTTTCGGAATATAGCACAAGGTTATTATTATTATATATTTTTTCAAATTAAAGGTAGTCCTTGTTTCTGAAATGTAAAGGAGAATGCTTTTTTTACTAGTTTTGATGAGATTTTAAAATAAATTGTTTCAATTCTTGAATTTTAAAATAAACTTATTTATTACTAGATATTGCAATAAATTAAACTAGTACTACTATAAATTTTTCTTAATACAATTTTTTTGTATTTGTCTTTAATAGTATGTTTCTATTTCAACTAATTTCCATATTTAATATAAATTCTTTATATTGATAGGAAATATTTGCCAATCCATTAGTTGAATTCAAAAGTGCTAATTTAATAAATTCAGGTATGTAAAAGACTTTTTCAAATTTGTTACTTTTTATATTAAAAATATATTAATTTTGTAAGTTTCACTGCAATTATTTTATTTCTAAATGAAATTTAAGTTCAGGTGAAACTTTTCAAACTTTAAACAACATATCCATGTAACAAATAAAAGGTAAACTATTGTATTAAAAAAAGTTTGAAGTTAAACTAGTTATAATTAATAATATTAAACAGTATTATAACTGATTTTAATTAAACTGTATTATTACTAATTTTAATTAAGCTGAATTATTATTAATTTTAATTAAGCTGAATTATTATTAATTTTGATTAAACCATATTATTATTTATTTTGAAACGAATTCTGGTGGATTACCTTGGTGAATAGCAGTATTTTCAATTTCTTAATTAATTTGGGTATTTGACTGAAATTAAACTAAGGATGTATAATATACTTTTTATTCAGTATCTGGAAACTGCAATACATATTTGAGAAGGAAAACTTTTATGCCGTACAAAAACACTTGTTAAACAAAATGTGTGTGGAGCCCAATTTTTTGCCTATTTAGCCAGACCCCTCACTAATCTAAATAAAGTCTTTGGTGGATCCAGGATGGATGCGATGATTTTTTTATAAAGTAGATGTTACCAGTGTTCTATAGAATGCCAGACGTTTTTAGATAAAGTATAAAATACGAAAATTATTATATACTTTGCCTAGGCATTGCATAGAATGTCAAATTCTATTTTACAAAGTCTGAAAAAAGTTAACAGTAAGGTATTATCAAAAAGACGTGCTTTCCTCAAAAATACAATTGTTATTTTGACAAAAGTTACATTATCAGTTTGTTGTTCTATAGAATGCCTACTTTCATTCATTGCTATTTAGTATTCTATAGAATGCTGGCTTCTATATATTCCATGGCATAGAATAGCTGCTTTCTGTATGTGCCATGGTGTAGAATGCCAAATGGCATTCCGTAGAATTCCATTTTGCATTCTATGGAATGCCAGCTTTCATTCATTGCCATTAGGCATTCTTTTGATTGCCAGTTTTCATTCATTGCATTTTGCATTCCATAGAGAGATGGATTTCATACATTGCCTGTGACATATATATTAAAATGGTTTGTTTGAAAAATAATTTAACAACATGCACCTTCAATATACTTTATTTTTTATTTTAATAGTTTTCAATTTTTATGCAAAACAAAATTTAATGGAAAAAACAAAAATTATCTTTTAATAAGTATTTTTTTAATGTTTAATATTTAGGTTTTCCTTAAACTTTGATTCGGAGTTTATAAGCATGAATGTATAATTGTTCAGTTTAATTTTACACTTAAAATCTCTAAGTCATTTAACCACCTTATTTATAAGGGGAATAAGCATAATTCATTTGAACCATTTTTATTAATATACTTTTCCTTTTTTGTATTTTAATTCTTTAGCATCGTGCCAAAATGCTTTTGCAGATGATGAAGGACCTTTTGATTTTGTTGTAAATTTAGCAGCAGAAACAAAAATGGGGCAAAGTGATCCTGTAAGCAATTCAATATTCCTTTTCCTCTATATCAAGCAAATTTAAAAAGTAAAAATTGTTAATTTTCTTTTTATAAAAAAATGTATTTTCTTTTTATAATATTTTCTTTTTATACTCATGTACTGTATTTCTTATAAAGTCAATAAAAGCATACAAACATTAAATATCTTCATTATGTTTTATAAATTTTTAGGTATACAAAGAAGGTATTGTAAAATTAAGTGTCAACTGTGCTAAAGAAGCTGTAAAACACAAAGTGAAAAGATTTGTTGAAATATCTGCAGGGCATATTCATTCTAGTGAAAAAGTAACAAGACATTTTAGTACTACTTTTTTTTTCCAGCAAAAGTTTACGAACTACTTATTGTTAGTGACTTTTGATATTTGTATTTGAGAATGTTTTCTAGTAAAATTATTCATATTTCAACAATACAGATTGGTTTAATCTTTATAAAAACAAAGTAGAAATAAATAAATTGAAATGCAAAGAAATATGTGCATTATCATTAGACTTTTTGTGCCATAATTTTTTTACTATTTCTTAATACTCTAAGAAGAATAAAATATTCGCTTAAATTTTGGCTGGAGATCATACTCAATCATCATTTAAAATCTATAATCCACAAAACTTTTGTGAATGCCTTATTAGAAAAATTTAAATTGTTAACTCCTGTCATAAAAGCAAATAAATATAAAATTTTTAACATATTTTTTTTTATAAATTGAATTATTTAAACATTTTCAAATATTTAAAAAATGAATTGAGTATACTAAACTATCAAAAGTTTTAATAAATAAAAAATCTTGTCAGACTCCCATAAAAGAAACAGCAAAACCAGACCCATGGACAGTTATGGCAAGATTCAAATTACAAGTTGAGGATGAATTTACAGCAATTCCAGAGTTAAATTATGTTATTCTTCGACCTGCAATTGTTTATGGTATTGGGGATAAGAATGGGATTGGTAAGTTATAATAAAATACTAATATTTTGTTTCAAATACAAATTCTGTTTTTATTTGAATTAAAATGTATTATTTGCTTGCACATCCATAAAATAATGTTTTTTTTTTACTTTAGTACCAAGACTAGTTGTTGGAGCAGTTTATAAGCACATAGGAGAAATGATGAAAGTAAGAAATAATTGAACTTTTTTAATGATGAATAAATGTGCATAAATATAATTTTTTTTCATACACAATTTATTTTAATCAAATTCCTCAATAACTTGTATTCCTTTATGTGTACTAGATTGTGTATATTTTCAAAATGAATTAGGATGATTTTTTTTAAATCGGAGATGTTATCCCTAGTAAAAAAATCTTCCACTTGTGGCTGGACTTATATCATTTTTGGATGATAAGATGAATGACTGACTGTCGGCTTTTCACACCAAACTCATTGACCTATCAGGGTGCGTACGGGGCCTGGAAAACCTGTAAAGTCCTTGAATTTCATTATTTTTTTTCAAGGCCTTGAATAGCCTGGAAAAATAGGATTATTTCCCAAAAAGCCTTGAAAGTCCTTGAATTTTCAATTCTGAAACCGCAAAATTCCCGTCTTACCAAAACTCTGACATCACGCTTTTACGTCACGTTCCCGTCTCCGGCCTGTTCACTTTCCGCGGATCTGTCAATCACAGTTGAATCAGTTCCCTCCCATTTCTTGCTTTCGGTGGATAGTGACCGTTCGTTACATGGTTTGAGTTTTGAACGGTACCGGCTTCGGCTTGTCGCATGTCTGATATCCTGTTTAGTTCTGCCCGCTGTCTTTGGTTGGTTGGTTGTTTTCAGATTATCTGGCGCCGTCAGCAACACGAGAGCTAAAATGCGCCGAATCATTCGTCATTAGACAAGCCAACATACATTTACAAACACCCGTGCCTAACACGGGACTCGAACCCGCAACCTCGCGGTCTAGAAGCTAGCACGCTAACCACTATACCGTTTGGTCGGCCTGCCCGCTGTCGTTATTCTTTGAATTTAAATTGTCCTTTCAAGAAAGTTTGTTTTCATCGTGAAAATTCCGACTCTAAACAGTGTTTATGGCTGGGTTTTTTTTTCCATTACAAAAACCTCTTTTCGTTCAAGATTACGCCGAACTGCACCAAAAGATCATTTTTTGGCTTAAAAACTACTTTGCGAGAATTTTGGCACGAAATTTTTCAAAATTATCTTGGAATGTCGCCAACAAAGCGATAGAGAGTATTTTGCACTTTAAGGGCGTTTTTCGTCAGTTAACGTGCCGGAAAGGGTTCGCACTTGAAAATAGAAATTACAATCTCTCTGTTTTGTTGTAGGTTTTTCAAACTGTAAAGCTGTGTGCATCTGATTTAAATCTGTTTTCTTGGCTGATTTTAGTTATAGAAAATTAATATTATTTTTTTATACTTATAGAATACATGATTATTTTTAGATTTATTTTTTACTGAGACTCCTTGCTAAAAATAGAATACAAGTATTGTATTTTTCGCACAAGCAATCGTAGTGCATCTGGTTTAGATTTGTTCTTTTGCCTAGTTTCAATAATTAAGAAATATATAGCTTTCTTAAAGCTTAAAGAAAACTCGAATATTTTTTTAAATTTCTAAACTTCTTAATCCAATTGACAGCCTCCCCTCCCTCCCCACACACTTCCGGGCTTAATTTCTAAGTCATCGGTAAAACGGGATTTGAACTTGCTGTGGTAATTAGGTGGAAGGATTGATGAGTATTAGTAAATGATTTTTTGGCAACCCTCGATGTTGGATCATGATTTTGACTTGGCCACAAACGGGAAAACGCATATTACGTCATTCTTTTATTGTAGCCAATTCCCAGAAAAAGCGCCAAGTCGTACCCTAGACTAGAAATTTTACGAAGAACTTGAATGGGGGGATTTAAGCTAAGTCTTTATTTAAAAAAAAAGTAAGGATTTCTTGTATTTATAAATATTTGTTCCTTTAAATTAACTGTAGGAAAGATCAGGGATTCGCGGCAGTATAGCCCTTGCACCGTTAAACTTCAACCAACCAACCAGGAATTCGCGCTTTCTATTCAAACTGTAGAAGGCATGAAATCAATCTTTATGCATCCAATTTGGATTTTTTTTCCTTGCCTGTTTGTAACTAAAGATAATAAATATTTTTCTTAGTACTTTAAGAGTACATGATTATTTTTTTAACATATATTAAAAAAAAAAAAAAAAAAAAAAAAAAAAAAACTTAAAAAAAAAAAAAAACTAACCAAATGTCTTTTTTTGGATGGATTATACAAAGCACAGACTTAAGATCCTTTTTGTTTCTATTGACCTTGAGATTTCACATGGGAACTCTATAATCCATTTAGACAATGGAGAATGCTAGAAAACAAACCATTACAAAAATTACTATTTTTCAACTTGCCTTGTTGTAATTTATTATTTAAGTACATTAGAAGTTATTTTTTTATATAAATTAAATGCTAGTATAATTGTCAAATTTCAGTTAGAGATTTTAATTCTTTTGAGTTAAAAAAAATTATCTTCCAATAAGCAAATAGCCCTAAAAAAACCTTCTAAGTGAAGCTATCAGTCCAAACAAGTTATGGAATTTAATGCTTGCTGCTAAGCAGCCTTGTTTCACTTTTTTTGCATGGGGGGGGGGGGAGTACTTTTTGTATAGAGTTAAATTATTTTGGATTATTGGGAAGAACTTCTATAGGTAATTTTGGTACTGGGCAGGCAAGAGTTTTTTTTTTTAAATCTGATTTAATCAGTTGTTAAAAGTTGCTCTAACTGAGATTATTTCGAAAAACTTTCAGTGATGAACCAAACCTCATGATGTCATTGAAAACTTCCTAATATTTTAATTGTTGGCAAAGAGGTTAATAATAATGATTTTTTTTATTACCCAAGTATTGATGACAAAAAAAAAAAAAAAAAAAAAAAATAGTTCCTTGTTTGTAAATGAATGTCATGCTTTTTAATTTATTTTTTTAGTATTGTTATCAAATTAATTAATGTAAATTTAGAATGCAAACATATTTATATAATGAACAAGTTACACCTTTTTTTTTTTTACTTTAAATTAATTTAAAATATCAAGGTTGAAATATACAAGAATATTTGGGGCATCACTAATTTCAATGTAATAATTTACTGCTCCAAAATCGTATTTTTACTGCTCCGACAGTGCTCCAAAATCACCTTTTGGTACTTACATCACTACAAAACTCAAACTATAAAAAATGGATTGGAAAAGATTTCTCCAATCTTCATCCCGCAATAAATATTTATGGTTGCATCTTTGCTGTTTGGTAACATTTTATATTTTAAACTTCAGACAAACTCATTAATTAAAAAAAAAGGAAGTTAAAAATTGCAATTTTTGTACTGACTCTGCGATGGTAAAATAGGGCCTTGATTTTTTTGTAATGTCCTTGAAAAAGGCCTTAAAAGTCCTTGAATTTCACTTCCAATAAAGTGTACGCATCCTGCCTATCCTTAACTGGGCCCAATGGACAATTCCCGCATTTAAAAAAAAAAAATTTATTCAATTCTAAATGTTCCGAAAAGGCCATAAACATAAAAATTTCTGCTTGATGTGCTTTTTCTTTTTTTTAATTTGCAATCATAATTACCTTGTTAGAGGTTGGCGAGAAAGCTACCAATTTCGTTGGCGTTGAACGTGACGTAAAGAGATCTAAATATCTTGGCTTGAACTGCAGCAGCGGAAACCAGATTTGCAAGTTTCTCGCAAATCACGCCAAACTGTACGGAATGTGGCAATGGTCTACCAACGCCAACTTTTTTAACAATAAGTATTTGGCAGAAACCTCACGAAAACCATAGAAGCGCAGGGATCTGTTTACGTCACGAATTTTGTTGACTGTTTTGATCAGACTGGTTTTGGCTCGGTTTTGGGGCATTTTCTTTTCTTAATATTTAAATAACTAATTTTTTTTAAAGAACTTTTGTTTATATATTTGGAATCAGAAAGAAATTCTTTATAAATATGAACTAATTTCACTTGTTTTTAAAAAATGCGGGAATTGTCCATTGTCAGCTTGAACAATCAGTCATGGATCATTGATACTCTATCAAATGCCAATGTATTTGATGAGAATTGAAAATAATTGCAATACTCCATGGAAATAAGGCTTTTACTGACCAGCTGCCAATGAAACTCTTATTTTATAGATATCTTCACAGTATCAATTAGAGATAAGTTTGATGAGAAAACAAACATTTCAAAATGGAAATTAGCAGTATTAATCGGATTCTGACATAAGTAGGTTCAATAACAATCGGATTCGATCACTTGTAAGGTCTTTTCCTGACCAGTGAAAATCAGTTTAATTCTGATTAGAGCATAACATTTAAAAAGATCATTCAATATACAATTAATAGTGTGCTTTTTGTCCTTATTGCAAAAATTTAATTAGCAATAGTACTTTTTTGGATTATCATTAGCAGAAAGTATTCAATTTGATGAACTATGTATAAGAAATCGTAGTTTGACCAGAAATAATAGCACTTAACTTTTTATTGCCTCTATAAAATTACTTTTTTTAAATGCATCTATTACTTTGCTGCTATTATTTGTAAATGACCTACTCAGAACCTTTTGGTGATTTGCTGTTGCTGTGTTGCCACATTCGAAAAGTCATTGGTAAAAATTTATGTATCTATGACTTTTCTCGATGAATTTATGGTGATCGATAAGTTTGAATAAGTTTCAGTCATTGACCAAGGAATTACCATCCAGTGATTGCAGTATGTTTATGTGTTCCATTTTCAGCACTTCAAATGTATGGAAAATTCATATTGCAAAAAACATTTTTCCTCCAAATTCCAAGCTTGATATGTAAAATGTTCACCTTTGAAAACTCTTTTCTTTGGTTGTATCAAGTTGAATTTACAGCTATTAATGTTAATAAGTTGTTTTCTCTTTAGTTACTATGGCATAAAGACATTAAAATGCATACGGTGCATGCACTTGATTTAAGTAGAGCCATTTGGCATGCTTGTCTGAATGGAAAATCAAGAGAAATATATCACATTGTTGACAAAGGCAATACAAGTAAGTTTTAAATTTTATATTGAAATTAAATTTATAAAAGAAGTTAATTGTGTAAAAACACTTATTCTATTTTATATTTAGCTCAAGGCAAAATAAGTGACATAGTATCAGACATCTTTAACATTAATCATGATTATTTTGGAACTCCTATGTCTAGCCTTGCCAAAGTAAGGACATTTTATTATCTTAATTTTTGTCTTCATGATGTTCATTAATGTCTAATATTATTTATACTACATTATTTTCATTGTAATAATTTTTAACATATTCATAAGGCCTAAATTATCACTTAAGGCAAAAGCAGGCATAAATGTTTATAAATATAATTTTATAAGATAATTTTATAATAAATGTTTATAATATAATTTTAATTCACCCCAATTAAATATGATTTATGCATTGAAGAGACAAAAAACTGGACAGGCAACTGCAAAAGCAAATAAGGGAGAAATGCAACCAGGAAATGTAACTAGATGCGGTCAGCAGCACCTGTGTAAGACAACAGAAAGCTAGAGAAGCTGTTCGATCAGTTTTTGCTGCTACAATAGCAGATTCTATCGTTTTTTGTGACTTTGAATATGGCATACTAGTCAGTGCTCATAACATTTATTAGATAGAGATGAAACTTGGAATTTCATGCATGGCCATAGCAAAACTATACTGAAAATATAAGGATTCTAGAAAACATCAACTCAACTCATCAAAGAATGGGATGCAAACAGAAAGAGACCCTGAATGAACTGGACCATTGATGGTCAACAGATAGACATTTCAAAACCACCTTAAGTTGCTATAGTTTGCAATGTTGAGACATCTATGTATCATTTTGCATACTGTGCAACAATCCCTTCTTGATATAGCCTTTCAAAGTCGAGTGCCCAATCGAGTATTTGTGATTACTACATGGCACAAAAATATGTACCTAGTTCTCCCCAGTATTGTTATTAGACTGTTGAACCTGAAAACACATTGCATGATGAGTCTCTTTTTCGATTGGTTTAGCATAATGGACATCTATTGGTTTGGCAAAAACCCTATGAAGCCATGAACTCCCTATGTCAACAGGGGACTGATCAAGTTCGTGGAGCCTGTCATAATATGGGGTTGACCTGTACAGGGTTGATACTGTAGCTGGCCTGATATGGCTCCAAAATAGTCTATGGTCTATTCTGATAAAACACCATTATGTAGGAATCATTTCCAAATACTTACACCCATTCATGTTCTTTGTGCATTCTGACGTGCTTGAATAAATCCAAAAAGATAATGTGAGTGTTTCTACTGAAAGGCTTCCGCAAGGGCGTACTGGGACATTAAATCGGTCCAATGATTTTAGATTTATGCCGTCCAAAATTTTCAATATCATCGTTAATAAAATTTTATTAATTGTTTTGGTTGGTTGTTTTCAGATTCAGATTTTTGTCCAATTTTCGAGGACAGCATTTTATCTATATCATGTATTATCTATATTTTCTAGTTTACAAATTAATACGAAATTTTCTTGTTTGTTTAAGGGCCATGTAGAACTGAAACATTATAACAACATTTGCTAAACAGAATCGTCCATATTTTAAACGACACATTCTATTTGACCTTACTTGTCCAAAAATATTGTAGCAAATTTCTTTTATAGTATGAGATTTACAAAAATGTTATTTTAGTTTTGGGGCCTAATATCGACATTTGTGCAATGCATGCAGTATTTAAGCTGGACTTGAGTATAAAAATTTTCAGCAAAAAGGTTAAAAGCATAATTTTCATTTTAGCAAAATGCTACGATTACAGCTTTAATCATTCTCATTCGAGATGTTTAGATTGTCAAAACACTTGTTCAGTTAACTTATTGAAATTAGGTCGATGACTAAACTTGAGAAAACAAAAATGTTGCTTTCGTATATTTTGTGTCAAAAGGTTTTACTTTTATTAAAAGAGCTAAATCATACTTTTTAATTTTAGACATTTTTTTAGCATTTCGGTAAAAAAGCATCAACAACTTAATCACTGCAATGCAGTAACTTACTCTATCAGAAATATAATAGATTAAAATTGTTTTTATTTAAAAGTATTTATGATTACTAAATGTTTTTTGTTCATTAATAACAAATATTGAGATATTATAAAATCTTGGGAGGATTATAACCCTAAAAAACACCCTATGTGCGCACATGTGTGTGTGTGGGGGGGGGGGGGAGAACTGGTGAGAGTGATTGAGATTAGAAAACATTTGACTTGTTTTTAAATCGATAAGAAAAAAACAACTAATTATATTGACAAATAATTGAAGAATTAAAAAAAATAATAACTTCCGTACTAGCGTACAGGACCAGCCCATTTTTTTACAGACACTAACTGGCCCTGTGATTGCACCAAATAACCCTATGGCCAGTATGCCCTTGAGCTTTAGATATATTTCTGAATTCAACATCCTTAGTTTGCTTCCTAAATACCCAGGCAAGAATGCTGTGGGAGTATAAGACAACGTTTGTCACTAACTTATAGAGCCGGACCTCATGACTTAGGCTGGAGCTTTTTACTGGTGGCAGATTTATACAGAATATGTCAACTTTTATATTTAATTACTATCGATTGTACAATATAAAGCATTTCTGAAATTTGATTAAAAAAAATTATTAAAAAAATTACAATTAATATTTGATTATTTTTTTTTTCTAAATAATTAAAAAATAATAATTTTCCTTTCTAGGTAAATCAAAATCTAAAAAAGAAGTTAATCATTTGTTTCAACATGACAATGTGATCTGACCTAACTTTTAATAAAGATATTTAAAACAGACATCCTAAATCCTCCATTTTAGTTGCTATCTGTTGCAGCCAATCTTGATAAATCATTCTTAAGCATCAGTTAAGTTATTTTTGTACTTATTCTGGATGAAAACCATCTTGCTGAAAGTTTCTTCAAGCCGTACAGTGGAGGACACTGTTCTGGATAGTAAACACATACTATTTTGAACAAATTAAAATTATGTTAAAAGAAAAATCCATACTGCAATGTTTAATTTGCTTCCTTCTGTGTTACCGATGGATTGCAGAAAAATCTGCCACGGGTTGCGTAGTGGCAAATACTGCTGTAAGGGATGCCTTGTAACCTACTGTTCAAGAAAGATCTCCATGCAGTACCTGGTTGCGGGTTCGAGTCCCGTGTCAGGCATGGGTGTTTGTAAATGTATGTTGGCTTGTCTAATGACGAATGTTTCGGCGCATTATAGCCCTCGTGTTGCTGACGGCGCCAGATTAAATCTGAAAACAACCAACCATGCAGTACCTTGCACCTTGCACCATGTGTATAATTGTGCACTGCCCTACAAGAATCATGCTGTAATACCTATACCTGCACACTTTAGTAGAGCCCATGCCTTGTCATGGTTGGCTGTCTTGTACGCTCAGCAACCTATTTTGGTGATCAATATGTTGCTTAAGTAGACTGGTACCTACAGCTTAATGTAGATTCCAAACCACAATGAACAACTGTACCTAACTAAATGCCTATTCAACTCCAAATATAGACTTAAATTCAAAATTATCTCAGTTTATTTGTTTGGATAATGATTTACCCAAATTAATGTGTTCCTTTTTATACTTTATTAATTTGTGTACTTTTCAATCAAACCCCCTTTTTCAGCAAATTGTGCACATACTTGCAGATCTTAAAGTTTCACGGGAGGAGGTGAAAATAAAGAGAGGTGATGCATGACACGCTTTTTAAAATTGATTGTGGGAAATACTTTATATTTTTAACAACTAAAGTAATATTCCCATACACAACATTTAGAGAATCATCGGCATTCTAATGCCCCATAGGCAAATTGAATACTTTCCAATTATATCCCCTGCCACAATATTTCTTCGAAATTTAACATAAATTTAGCAAGTAACTAGCAACACATTAACAGAAAAAAGACATAAAAAAATGGGTCTTCTTATTTAGATATTTTTTTTCTATTTCAGTAGTCTTGGGCAAGTCGTAATATCCTATTACTATTTACGTTAAATTTTCAAATTAAAAGGAATAATTGCTACATTAGTGTTGAAATTTATGGCATTACTCTTAGTCAGTTAAAAAAATTCAAGTGTTTTGAAGCTGTATTTTCTGGTAATTATTGCATTAGGTCTAGGAGGTGATGAAATATTGATGATCACTGTTGATGGTGTCATCTTATTTTTTTATAGCCTCATTTAGGTTATGGAGAACAAATTTTTTAATGAACTCAACAATCATTTTTTTCCCCTTTTTTTTTTTTTTTTTCTTTTTTGCCAATTGTGTAAACATATGGTACATAAATACCCTATTCATAATTGTCTTACTTTATGTCATTTATTCCTGCATACTTAGTTGGACATGTCAACTCTTGTTGAAGATATTAATGATAAACATTTAGGACCCTGGGCTGAAGCCTGCTCAAAAGATGGTATTGAAAATACACCTTTGAATCCATATTTGCATCAGGTAAGGATATATGTTTCTCTTTCTTATTGATATTACATGCAATATAAATTAAATACATTCATATTTCCAGAGGAAAAATAATACATTCAGCTTAATGTTTAAAATGATTATGTAATGCATGTGTTATAAGGGAGCTTAAAAATCATTTAGAAAATATGTGATACTAGCTGTATGGCCCCGCTCTGCTGGGGACCCGTTGAAAGACATAGGAGTTTACATCTAAGAAAAAGTGAAACAGATGTAGTGAAGGGCATTTGGCGATTTTTTTCATTTAACAATGAGAAAAATCGCAAAAATCAAAAACACAGTAACTAAAAGAAAACTAAAACATAAATGATAGTAAAATTAAGTTAAAATATAAATATTAAGGGTACTCTTCCGTTAGGCGGTTACCAGTTGGCACCAAGCCTAAATGTTTACCCTTATAAATGGCTCGTAAATGTATCACCAATTCTTAACATAGAAATCATAAAAAAAAAATTAACAAATGTCGTAATGACTTGAAAGTTTTCTGGGAATTTCAATAATTTGTTTACATTTAAATTATTAGCATTACGCTAAAACTGTGCATGCGCAGAGCGTTGATTTACAGTAAATATTTGGAAAATTATAATAATATTCAAACTGTTTATCAGACAGACGATTGTAATACATAAAAATAATCAGAAAAATGAGGGGAACAAACACATTAAAATAACTTTGGGATTTATTCTGATGTAATAAAAAAATGCAGTTGCCATTCCAAGAACTTTTTTTAATGTCATTAAATTTTAATGAAAGCAACTTTTAATTGAATTTAAAAGTTGTTCCATACAATCTCCATGTACTAAAGCTTCTATGTACCGAATTTTGTACCTCTAGGTGCAAAACTTCGAATTTGTATAAGGTTCAGACGTACAGACAACTCACTTTTATATATATAAATTTCATTAAAATGCGTTATACAAACCTTGTAAAGTAGAACTGGAATACATTATCAAAATTAAACATGTTTGTAAAAAAAATTATGATAAAAATTCTAATTTATAATGTTAATTAAAGATTTGGGCCTGTTTAATTTTAGTTAGCATAAACATGATTTAAAAATAATAAATAATTTAAGTTATAAAATAAATTCTCAAAAATATAATCAAGAAAATTGCAACTATCTAAAGTCTTAATTTTATTATAAATATGATCTCTTTCTTGGTGAGATAACCAATAATAGGCAAAAGATTTTTGTTAAAAGCTTAATACTCAATCTATTTCATTGAGTGATAGGAAAGTTATAATACATTACTTAAATATTTTGATCATGGAGCATGTAGTTTACTCAGTATGTTTCTATGAGCCACGATTCTTCATTTACTTTTTTAAAGTACTGCCCAGGGTTCGTATGCTTCCTGAAAAACTCCTGAAATTTGCATTTTTTTTATAAGCATTTTAAATTATATTGCATTTTTTTATTATAATATATATTTCCTTATAATTCCTGAAAATTGTGTTTCTACTCCTGATATTTCTTTTCATCTTCTTAAAAATAATCATCGAAAGGTCAAAAGAATGGAAAAACCTTAAAATGTAGCGTTTTTTTAACTCAATAAAACGTCTCTGAAATCCGAAAATCTTACAATACTTCAGAGTGTACTGTACATGCACTTCGTCACTACAGACGCAAAGAAAAACCTTCGGACAGTCTCGGAATACACCACCAGTCCCAGAATGGAAATTATATTATAAGGCATGTAATTTTTTCCCCGTTAATTCCTGAATTTACTGTACTTAACTCCTGAAATTTACTGTCATAGATTATGAACCCTCTACCTTAATCCTGATGAAATTATTAATATGTTTTCAGAAACTAACATTTTAAAGTTAATATCGCTCTAAATTAAGTTTATTTGTACAATCTTTCAGAGTATTCGGATTCTCTAATTATCTGGTACTACATTATATCTTAAAACGCATTCTTTCCCCAAAATCTGATTGGATTTCTTAGTTTACAAATTAACTTTAATTCCTTGTACAAGATTCTTTCCAACCCTTTTTGAAATATGAATCAGAATAACCTTAATTTCCTATCTTCAACAGGAGCTGCTTTATGACAAACACTTGAACTTAGATGGAAGTAAATTTGAAACAACTGGATTTACGTATTTAGTTCCAAGCATAACGAAAGAAAAAGTTCAAGAGGTTGGTAGATGATTACTAATTGATTAGAAATCTGTTTTATAACCTAATTTCTGTATATTGCGGTGAATTTACAGTTATTTATCTCAAAAGTTAAACTATGATGAAGTGTTAAAAATGATGGCTAATAAAAAAAATAATTTTCAATAATTTTATTGAGTTCCCAAATATTGCATATAATTATAACAGCTAAGGAATATTAATTTAATATCATGAAGAAAATTAAAAAAGGTTACAATTATAGTGTTGCATTCTGGCACAGTTTACTTCTAAAATTAGTTCTATATTTTAATATTTCATTTTTAAATATGCTTTATTTTTTTTATTTTTTTAAACTTATTATTTAAATAAAACATGATAGCAGATTTCACAATAAAATACTTTTATTGCAATGTGTAATTAATTAAACTAACTTATAATATAATTTGCAAATTTTAGCTTGCACTCATTTTTATTCTTTAGAATATATCATATTCTTAGCACAGATAGCTCATTGAGACTATCCTAAAATCTTTAAACAGATAAAAAAAAATTACTAAAACAGATTATTTTTCCTTAGTGAGATAACTTAATCCACTTTTCGGATTCTAACATTGAGAGGTTTTAGTTATTTCCCTTAGTTACTCTAACTGGTCTCATAGTTAGGAGCACTCATCAAAGTAGGGGTGTTTCGTAAGAATGTTTGGTGAATGGGTCCTTACATTGAAATAGGTAAAATGCAATATTAACACTAATCGGACCATCTGTGGATATATGGATAGTTTCCACATGGACATTTTTAACTATTGTGAAAGCTTTAGATAATTAATCCAGTTTGTTTTCAGTTACAATATTTTACATTTATGCACTATGAATTGAAATTAAATTAGCTTTTTGTATTCTCATAAAGTACTTAAGAAATATATATTCTTTATTTGAAGGAAGAAAAAAAACACTGAAGTACAATAAATATGGCCTAGCTTATAACTGCCTTTTGAATGCAAATAATCCTGCCAACTATATACCTGATATATTACAGAGTTCCCACAAATTATTCTCAGGATCAAAAAATTCCAATGAAAAAAATTTGCAATGTTGTATTAGAAATGATTTCCTACATTGAAAATTTTTATAAAATTAAATTACTAAATCAGGGAATAATCTTTGGATACCCTATAGTTTTATAACTTGTTTTTTGGCAGGAAATTGTTATATGTTCTATGAAACTCCAGAGCATTTTTAGAACTTTTTTCTTTGCTTTTCAGATACTCAATGATTACATTGCAATGGGAATTTTCCCGAAATCATTAGTCTTGTAAATTAGTTTACATGATCTTACAAGATATCTAAAATACCAGTGCTATAATTCACAAGTGTCATATGGATATTCATCTTCCTAACTTCAAAAATATATTATATGCTCAACTGAACTGTATTAATAATTCAAAAGCCGAAATTAGAAATATCCTGACAGTACCACTTTTAAGTATTATGTGTTTATAACACAGTTAAAATGTAGAATTTTTTTACTGTGCATTTATAGTTATTTGAATATATTATGAAATACTTGTTTATTGGCATAGTTTTCAAACTTACGCACATTTAAGAAAGCAAAATCGTTAGCCTTTTTTCATAAGCTGTTTTATATAAAACAATGTGTACTACATTTTTTATACATTATCAAAACCATTTGAAAATGTTCCGTTTGTTTTTATTCATATTGAGAATGTATTGATATTTTTCGAATACCCTGTGCAGTATTGAAATTTTTTACATGCATATCTTTACTTTTAAATTTGTTATTAAATCAGTTAATATATCTACTTTTGTATCCTCGCACAATTGTTTTATGTAACAAAAAATATATCACTTTCCGCCATCTTATAACTTAAAAAGTTATCCTTGGCTAAGAATTAAGCATTCCATAAAATAAGCTTCTTTTTTTCTTTTCTTCTTATGATACAAACTGCTTTAATTAATTTTTTATCACATTGACTATAACCTCAAAGTGAGCACTTTGACCATCAAATCTTTTCCATCAAGATATAGTATTTGTTTCAATCTTAATTCTATTCCAGACCTCCCAGAAAAGTGCAACTTTAAATAAATTAGACATAGGTGGTAGAAGAATGGTCCACGTCTATTTTTTTATGAAAGTAAAGCTAAAATTTCTATATGTCGTCACATTAGTGTTACTAACGTTGTCAAGGAATAAGAACAAGTACTATGTAGTAGAAAGATAATTTCCAGAAAAATCTTAACAATTGTTACAACACATTTTTCGAAATTATCTCCAAGAAACATGAACCATTCTCCTCTTGGTTTTTATTTTTAAATTCATAATTATATTTATCAAAAAGTATACTTTAAATATTTCATCATTTAATTTTAAATGAAAATTTCTCGAAACTCTATGCAACAAAATAAGAGAGCCATTTGCTTTTAAGTTGTTCATGTTAATTTTAGCTTTTTATTTTCTTGTATTTTTCCAATTGCATGTCATAAAAATACTTATTGAACCAATTCTGACATTGTGATTACTGACTATTATATACAACATGTTAAAGTAGATATTTAGAAAAGGCATTTAATTACTATAAAACTAGTATTTATAAATGAAATATAAATCATTCCTTCTCATACTTTGTTCACTCTTATAAAATTGAACTATGCCTTTTATATTTTGAGTTAAAAAAGTGCCAGTGCCAAAATCGTTACTTTTTACATAAAATTGTATATCAACCACAAATTGAATATGTTAAGTTTTCAATAGTTAATGAAATTTTATGTTTACTATATATCTATTGGATACTGTTCTGTTAGACAGGTACCAGATAAAAATAGCCAAAATGCAGCGATAACCAGCGACTTCAAATCATTTATAATTCCTATAACAAACCGTAAACATTTAGGCCAGGTGACAACTGCGGCAGTTGGTATCCTGGCTAACAGAAGAGTACCATCTAATGATATGTTTTTTTACTTACTGATTTATCATTGCTGTTAAACTTTGGAATTAATTCAGTTTATTTTTTAATTCTATTTATAAATTTAATAATTGTGTTAAGTTCAAGAAAAATTTGGGACCACACACTTGAATGCAGGCAAAACATTTTATTTGCATCTGCTAAAAATTTACTCTGTAGAACCATTTTCTAAACCTAATAAAAGATTCCAAATTATATATTTTTTGTCTTATTCCACAATTTTCATATTTAGCAATTTAATAAGAAAACCAACTTATTTTCTTATAGCCAATGGAGTAACTTTGCCTAAATTTAGGTTGGAATTTCTGGGATTCTTCTCCAAAATCTTAGGGATATTTTTAAAACATTTCTTACCTCTTAAAACTGGCGAGCGAAGCAAGTAGGGGGTAGATCCCCCTAATTATTAAGTCACTAGATCATCAAAAAGTATTTTTTCTCTAAAAAAAAAATTATTTTGGGTTTATTTATACAACCCCTGCTATGATATGTTTAAATTTTTTGACATTAAAGTTGAACACCTTTGTATGTAATTGTAATATCTTAAAACCCTTATGTCTTTCACTCAGAAATCATTAAAATAGCAATTATCCAGGGGTCAAAGTGAAAAAATAAAAATATATAGGATTTTTACAAAAAAAAAATATAGGACAATATAAAACATCAAATAAATGCCCACAGTCTCTACTGAACTTTAAAATTAACTCGTTACATATTTTATTAATTAAAACTTTAAATGAAACGTTATTGAAATTAACATACAAGACGAACTTAGGAGGACAGTACTAATTAACATAAATTATCCTTTTTAAGAGAGGAATATCTATAATCAAGTACTTAGAAAATAACCGTCTCCCTTTAAAACTCGTTATACTGAATTTAAGAGAATAGAATACACGCCATCAAAACAAGAATCGCCCGATCCTGAATATGTCATCCTTTATTCGTTATTACCTCAATAGTCCACACACACCCTTAGTATTCATTAATAAGTTTTATTAATTACATTATTTGCAATCTTGAGTCTTCCAGCATCTATAAGTGCTTAGAACTGCCCCAATTTCTTTAAAAGTATTTTCTTTTTATCCCCATTTCCTGTTTAGGTTAAGATCAACGTACGATCCCCTTTGATGAATTTTTTTTTTTTTATAATTGCCAAATTGAAAAGGGCATCAAAAGGCTGTGCCGCCAAATCCAAATGACGTCAAAACACATTCGGCGTCGAATCGCCAACTTTCAAAAAGTTGCCAAGGGACACCGTACAGTAAATCTTAACCCCTATTAGCTTTGCAGTCTTTTATTGGTTCAGATTTAATATTTGGTGTCGGATGGATTGGCGGCGGAAAGTGGACGATTTAGCGCCGAATGTGGCAACCCGTTAACTTGAATTTCCGGCACTTGGACAACACAACGTTTTGACGTGATTTTCAATGTTAGTGACTTTTTTAAAAATATCGCTATCTGACACCGAACAGTAAATCTTAACCCTTTTGTTTCCTGACATCAATTACTGACTGAGCACTCGAAATGTCGTTCTTTCAGTCCTGCAAGTTGTTTTTATCCGTTGTTCCCGTGGCAGTTTTGTTTCTGCATATCTTTCTTTTTCATTATCTTGCTGCATTATTACCAATTAATTTACAATATTGGAGTAGAAAACAGATAAGAAATTCAAGCCCGCGAGCTATGAAAAAGTTATGTTTAACACTTCACAACTCTCGCGGTCCAGTTGAAATTACTTGTAACGTCACGTGCTGCACAACCTACAACTCTACTCATAAGACGCAACCGCTTACAAACATTGTTCAGGTCTCTTTCACTTACGATCGCGGCAAAGAATCCGAAATATAAAAAAATCACAACGAAAGGTGCCGTTATTACGAATTCTAAGAAAATATAGGTTGAATCAACGTAGAAATATAGGATATATAGGACAATTAAAAAATATAGGAGAATATAGGAAGTTTTTTCCGATTTTTTAAAAAATATAGAATTTATAGGACATGTAGGATGTCTGCGACCCCTGAATTATTTGAAAATATTTTTCTTCCAAAAAATTAGTAAATACCCAAATTCAGTCCTTCAAATCTTTATTTTTATGGTGCCACAATTGTTATGCTATCAATCTAATATCAAGACGATCCTTTTTTAATGGAGTTTAATTCCTGTAAATGATTATCTTTACTTTGGATTACCTCATCTAAGTAGTTTACAAGTTTGTGACCGGATCAAGATCAAGTATTATTCAACAAGTTAAAGGTGGATTATTACCATTATAGACCCATTAACGACAGTTGGCAAGATAACCTACCAATCGAAATTTTAGTTTTCTTCTTTGCTTATAAATAGCAATTGTGGTTCTACTTAAGTGCGTTATCTTAAATGATCTAAATAAACAAGGTAAAAGTTAAAAATGATGACTGTGTATCAAAGTAGTCTTTAATGGGTTAATCCGAGCTTATTAACTTAAAAATTTCAATACCAACATATTTTTAAAGGTATAATTATGAGAAATTTACAATTACATACCTAAAATTCAACAAAATAAAGCAGAAAAGAATTTTAGACAACCATCTTGCTTTTTCATTAACGAATTCATTCAAGTGAATTATAAAGGATTTTAAAATATAATGGTAAGTGTTAACAGTAACCTTACAAAGAGATATAATCCAAGTTAATTTCTTAATCTTATTTTGTACAATTTTGAGTAAAATATCAGGAATACTCTAATTTTTCAATTTTAACTGTTTTTTACACAAAGTTCATAACATTTCGGAAGGAAAATTTTTTTTAAGAGTGGAGCGGGTTTCCAGGGAGAAATTTTCTTAACTTATCCACAATAGCTTAAATTTCACAAGGGTTCCAGAGAGAGAATAATTTGAATTACAAGTCACCCATATTTTTACAATAATGCAAACCATTAAAAATTAAAGGAAACACAGACAATAGAAACTTATTGCATTAAGGTAAAAATACCAAGAATTTTATAGTTTTTGAAGGAAAAATGTATTGCTCTTAAGGAATTATCACTTATGGATCTCTTATTATCACTTAAGGATTTTTATTTTTTTAACTTAAAAAACAAACAAAAAAACTCCAACATTTCCCTGTTGTTGAACACCTGTTTTCAGATTAGCAATCAACTGATAACTTGAAATACTAAAAAGGGGAATAGAAAAATTAGAAGTACATATTTTTTTATCAAAATGCCTGAATAAGTTTTAAAAATAAATCTGTTGAAATATTCAAAAATTAATTTTAATAACTTAGAATGGAAAAGCTTATCTAAAGAAAGACAAAAATGGAATTTTTATATCATCAATGACTAATTGCTTAACAAAAACCAGAAAAGACACAGTTTTAAATCAATTCGTTTTTATTCACAAAGATCAATATTTTTCTATTAAATAAATAAGCATCAGGATTTTTATCCATTATATCAACTCAGAAGTGAAAATAACTTTTACACTCCCAATACTTAAGGTGATGCTTTTATAACTATCGTTATGGCATATTACAATAACATCTCAGAAGCCAGTTCTTGATCGAATGAATGGATATTTCAATAAAGTTAAATTTGGTAAAAAATGCTTTGCATTGGCCAAACAGATACAAAAGTAAGCAAACATTTAATAACTTACAAAACTATTAATTTTGTGAACCGACATACGAAACTAATAAAATTAAATTTTAATGCAACATGAAACTAAAGTGTATATTATCAAAATGAAATTTGCACTACTTTCCAAATCTGTTGCATGTGCTGCAACTGCAAAACAGTGCAGACAATAAGTGCTACATTTGATATTTAAAAAATTATTCAATAAAAGTTATTATTCTTGAATGACAGCTACATAATATAGCAATGCAAATCTTCCATTAGCTTATAAAACTTTAAAATATTATACATTCAATTTAGGTTTGCAAATATTTTTATGCAATTCACATGAACCTCAAGTTAAAACAGTCTGTATTCTATAAAAAGGAAACTTGACATAGTTAATATAACTTGAAAAAGACTCAACCTTTATAACAAAAAAAATCTTTCATAGAGAAAGCTCTAAACATCCTTTTAGATTACTGCTCTTGACAATATTTATTTGCTCAACAAATAGGAAATCTGATAGGTACAGTCAAAGAAATTTCAACAGCGCAAAAACAGGCAAAGCATGTTTACACTAGGAAATGGACCCAAGAATTTTCATTTACGAATAGGAAAACATTGGAAGGTTTTGATGTTCCCGTAAAAATACTTTTCTGAATCGCACATGCATGACCAAGATGAAAGTGATGACATTGCAAGAAATCTAAATGTATGAACATAGAGCTATTATGTAAACGAAGGCTACGCATTATTCTTCCACTGTGACAGACGCATGCAACCTTTAGGACGCAATGTAACATTCTTTTATTACTTGTGTCAGCTTTCAACAGCAAATACAAGTAATAAAATGTATAACAATATCAGAACTGTACATGAAATTACACATGACGCCCTAACATAAAGCTAAAGATTGTACAGACTACTATGCACCATGAGTAATTATAAATGTATTCTGTGTAAACTTCAAAGCACTCTTTATTTTGCTATAGCCAAACTTAGAAGGTTGCATGCACCCATCCTTTTTTGCATATTCAAGAGGTTTTAGGAATTGTTAAATGAACTTGTTTACAGGCAATGGGTTTTCAAGGGAGAGGGGAAAAATCAATAATGCTTCAAATGTTTTACAACTTTAGGTCAAGTTAGATTCGAAAAATATAATAAACAGGTGCACAGAATATGTAAATAGGCCAGTTATTTAAGAGTTTCTAAACTTGGCAGCAGCTATTCTTGTGTTCCGAACTATCAGTTGGCGGAATGCTGGCTGTAATGATATCACCACCAATCGTAGGGACACTGTAGCCATCACTTTGGATTTGCTTTTGCGATATTATACGGAAGATTTCTGAAAGAAAAGTTTTTTTGAATGTAAAATACAGGCCGATATGAATTTTGCTAGCCAAACTCGTAATACACCCCATTGGTCTTGCGCAATTATTAACTACGATTGAATTTATTTATTTTTTTCATTTTTCTTCGAACATATTGGAAGGAGGGAGAAAGAAACGGAGGGTGCAAGCGCATTAAGTTTTGGCCACATAATAGATCAGAACAATATAGTGCACAGAATAGGTAGGCCAATTATTAAAGTCTCTAAGCTTGACAGCAGGGCTTCTTGCGCATGTCTGGACTGTCTGTAGGTGGAATGCTAATAGGCTTAATATTGTCACCGCCTGGGGATGGGTCATTGTCTGCATCATTTCGGATTTGCTTTTGCGATATTATGCGGTAGATTTCTGAAAGAGAACAGTTGGAAGACATTTGAATGGGAGTGAATTGGAACAATTTCAATAAAGCATACACATTTTGGAAAACACACACAAAGCACCTTTCTAAAAGGAAAATTAAAGCCCATACATCTTTTAAATTAAATAAAGATGACAGCCAAGTACAGAGAAAAAAATTCCCAGAGTTTACTGATAAACTTACTTTGTTTTCTAAAAAATTTGCATTTTGTTTGTTTACCTTAAAAAGAAAAATACTGCAGGTCTAAAAAAAGAAATTAAAACTCTTATCCCCCATATAATTTCAGAGTTAAAAATTTCACTGAGTCATGTAACAGAATTTTTTGGAGCTTATGCCAATAAAGTAAGTATTTCACACGAAAATTTTACTGAAGGATTAGCCTGAGATTTTCAGTAAAATATAATCAATATAACTAACAATATGAATTAATAATTATCTTGCAATATTTTTTGCTATCAATTTACGATTCCTCTTCATATGTGGGGAAAAACTTTATTTACAGTTTTCACCTAACTTTCCCAAATACAGAAATAAAGTGTATTCAAACATTTTCAGACATCCATGATGTTATAGTTTTGAAGTTTTTGTTTTTTGTTACTGCCACACTGGAACCTATAGCACAAGCAATACTGAACAATATTGCCATCGTGACCCAAGATGAAGTTAATCATAAAAAATAAACTATTCTATTCATGATTCCAAGAAGTAATTCATTGGCGTTTAAGAATTTGCAATGATACTAGACATAACTTTGAATAAAATATTGGATTGAGGATTACAGACCTGATAGGATCAAATCTAAGGAGCCGAATGACAGAATGTAGCAATTACTCAAAATTGAACAAAATAATTAATGAACTTCAGAAATATAATAAAACAATGTTAATCGGTGACCCTACTAATATTTCCAATCAAATAATTAGATTCTCTTTAAAACCAAAGAATTACTTTTAAAATTAAAAATTAAAGTTATTTTTTTAATTTAAGTTCAACAAATCTATGTTTCAGACAGACATACAAGTAATTTATTTTGTTACTTAAATGAAAAAAAAAATTAATGTTTCTAAAAATTTATTTCAGTAAGGTATCCTGCTAAGGGCTTTAGGAAATCAAAATCTAATCTACTGAAATTAGTTAATTACTTTTGACAGTACATGGATGTTTTAATTTGGAGATTCTGTTGGTTAATTTTAAACTATTTCTATGATAAAAGGGGGACAAAAAATCACACATTTTCACTGCAACACCATTTATTTGTTGCGACAATGATGCAGGATTTTCCAGTTCTATAATCACTTTATAAATTCAAAATAAATTCATGTGTAGCTATTTATTCACTATCCAACACAATAAGATAAAATCTTAAACATTTAATAGATTATTGTAGCATAAAAAACATTTATGGGTCATTCTTCAAAAACGCACTATTTCAGCAGCGAGAAAAATTATTAAATGATTAGCATTTTTTTTTCTCCCATACAACTTATCAAATACAATCTAATTATGACATTAGCAGAGATGGTCTGATAATATATAGAGATCGCCCTTAGTTATTCTATGGATTGATGTCCACGGACATGACAATTTCCTTGTAATTGCTTAGTTTCAAATGGAATTTTATAAGTTTATAAACATGAAATTAAAATTGATATATGTACAAATAATAATACTATCAAATAATTAATAATAAATTTTTAAATATTCCTAACTAATCTTATCTTGACCACAGACATGAAGGTATGATCTTTACAGTTGCACCTATTTGACATGTAAATAATAAAATATGCTTCTCGCATTAAAAAATAGAATACACAATGTGTATTGGAACCAAAACAGTTACATTAGACTTCTTTCTAGTATCAGTTGACTTGTCGTGTCACTTGGCGGGATGATAAACTAAAAACTACTGTTCACGGACACGACGCATCAGTCTTGCAAGAGGTATTGCATTAATTGCAATGAAATTACTACTCATAAAAGCTTTATACTCAGGCATAACATACCTTAAAGCTAAAAATAAAGACAATAAAGGAAATATGAAGTGAAATGAAAAAGGGCAGGGTGCTATTTTCCAAAAAAGGGCAACTCCTGTTTCCGAAGGCACATTTATGGCAAATTGCAGAAATTTGAATTTGGTTTTCTACCATAATTTCTATATTGTTTCACTTTTCCACCACAATAGTTTTAAACTATTGATTTTTTGAAAAGAAAAAAAAATCATAAAGCTTAAAAGGCAATGAATTGAAAGCTTTCTCTGAAACTCAAACAATATCAAAATACTTATAAAATGCTACAGTCCTACTTCTGCTCAAATGAAGAAAAAAAAAAAAAATACATAGTAAAATTTTCAAAAATTCATTTTTATAAAAATATCCAATTATAATACTATAAAATTGATTTATTGAATGAGGAGTTTTAAAATAATAAATGTTAAGATAAGAACTTTTCACAATCTGCTTCCTTGCCAAATTTTCTAAAATTTAAATGAATAAACTTGAAACTTGGATTTTTTAGGGTTGACCATTGTCAGACAGAAAACAGTTTCTCCAAATTTAACAATATTCGTTGTGTGATATCAAGTGGAGTATTCCGAGTAAAAAACTTAAGTCTATGTTCTAAAATTTGCGCATTTTTTTACTTTCCAAATTTGATATTCTGTATCAAAATAGCAATTTTTTGCCATACATAGCAACTTTTATAGCTGCAATAGAAGTTTTTTTAAAAAATAAAAAAAATCGAAAATAATCCGGAATTTTTAAGGCAACAGGTAAATTACAAAAAAACTTTCCCATAAATTTAATAAGACATCACTATTTCGCGCATCTGAAAGGAAATACCTTTTTTAAAGTCTTAGCCTAAACATTTGTTGGTTATACATTTTTAACTAACATAATCAACCCTTTCCAATTCCCTTCTCTATTCAGAGGAAGAAGGCATAAAAGAAATCCGGCGAAAGATGAATGCGTATGCATAACAGCCGATTTCAGTAGGGGTGATCCACATATTGCGTACTGTTAGGGGAAAAAACAAGAAAGTTTTATGAATTTGTGTGGGATGGCATTTTTTTCTGAAAAATGCAAGGGTGCTATTTTCAACAGAAAAGGGCAAGAAGGGTGCTTTTTTTCAAAGGAAAAGGGCAGGCAGGGCATGCCACCGCCTGAAAAACGCCTAGGATGAACTCTGCTGATAAATCAAGCAAACCTGAGGTTGCAACAGATCATGGACATGACAAATCATGTCCAAGAGTTTTGATTGCATTAAAATATATTTCATGGTTAACAGAAATATCCAACTTATCTAGTGGTGAAAAAAATTGCTCCAACAAGCTTTAGTGCGTTTCACGGAGAATGACCCTTAAACAATAAAAATTCAAAATAAAATAACTTTCTAAACAAAACTTGGCAATGCATTGAGTAAAATGAACATGTGCTAATTAAAAGAGTGACGTAGGTTATTCAGGAACTGGTAAAACAATTTTCAACAACTATAGAGATTATTTTAAGAATTTAAGGGTCGTTAACACATTTGAAAATATGTTGATTTCTTATATGGGTCAAAAAATTAGAATAATCAATTAATTCAATATGAATTTGTAAAGCAGACAAAATATTTGCATGACTGTCAACCAATACGTTGCGACAAATAATAAAGCTTGACGATCAAAAATCTTACGTTGGTCTTTTGCTGAAAATGGGTCCTTAACATGATATTTCTGAAACAATTTATTAAAGATCAAATTAATGTTTCACAATCTATGATTTTGAATATAGAAGAACAGGCCAACTAAGTAGTATTTGAAGTAAATGTGGTAAAAAGCTTGCAACAACTGCCAGAGATGAACGCAAATTAAAACGAATTGCCCAAAATAATCGCTTTAAAACTGTTTTTTACATCAAGTGCTGGGAAGAATCCGGAATTGTCATGTCAAAGTCAACTACACTTAGGCGACAGCATAAATTTGAATTTCAATCGTGGGTCCCCAAAGTAAAACCAAAGATGAATATGAAGCAGAGATGTGCACTACTCTTCTGGTGCAAAGAGAAACTCATCTGGATTCGGAAGGAACTCATCTAGTCTTAAGTAATATTTATTAAAGGCATAACATTTTTAACGCTAAGCCTGAACACTTCTGTCGTCAATAGGTATTTGAAATAAAGATTCATTTCTTTCCCAGTCTTGTTGCCTCCAAATGAGCTTCTCTTTGCACCTGGAGAGTCATGCACATTTCTTCATATTAATCTTTGGTTTTACTTTAGGGACCCGAGACTGAAACTCAAATTTATGTAATCGCCTAAGCGAAGAGTTGAATTTAACACAATCCAGATTCTTCTGAACACTTCTTGATGTAAAAAGCAGTTTTAAAATAATTATTTTGAAAGATTAGTTTTAATTTGTGTTCACCTCTGGCAGTTGTTGCAAGCTTTCTACCACATTTACTTCAGTTACTTTTTAGTTGGCCGGTTCTTCTATATTCAAAACCGTAAATTGAGAAACATTCATTTGATCCAAAATAAATTGTTATTTCTTTCCAACTATAAACAATGATAAAATAGATGATTTTGATGTTTCAGAAATATTACATTGACGACCCATTTTCAGTAAAAGACTAAGGCAAGATTTTCCGAGCACCAAGCTTTATACTTGTCGCTACATATCAGTAAACATGTATGCAAATATTTTGTCTGCTTTTCAAATTCATAATGAATGAATTGATTATTCTAATTTTTTTACCCATAAAAAAATCAACATAATTTTTAAATGTGTTAATGACCCTTAAATTGTTAATATCTGTATAATATATCTGTATAGTTGTTGAAAATTGTTTGGCCAGTTCCTGAATAATATATGACACTTTTAATTTGCATAAGTTCATTTTACACGACACATTGTCAAGTTTTGTTTAGAAAGTTCTATTATTCTATTAGTTTGAATTTGGATTGAATTACTTACAAGGAAACTGATTTAATGCTAAAACATAAAAAATTCAATATTTAATTTCCGTTTGAAAATTTCCATTGACCGATTTGCTTGAAGTAAGTTATTCTACTGGTATTCATTATCCCTGCTTTTACAATTTATCGTACATGGCAATGTTATTCACATCTATTGCAATATAAGCTTGCATACGATAAATGCAATGTAAAACAAAATCCACAGAAACAATGACATGGCACATTGTGGAGATTTGGCACAAAATAGAACAAAGATAGGAAAAGCAAAACAATGTTTTTTTAGTTGGTATAAGGTTTGCTGAATGAGAACATAAAACTGAGTACCACTATTATACAAAACTAAATAATTAACAGTTATCTTTTTTATATTTAAAAAACATAGCTATTTTTTTACAGACCATTACAAAAGTATTTCAAAGGAGATGCTACACTATATTAAATCAATTAGGTTTATCACAATTATGATTATCAAATTAAAAATGCGTCATACGGAAAAATAAGTAGGGAAGAAAAGTTATAGCAGGGCAAATCCACGATTCGACTACTTGTCTAGATTAAAAAATCTCTTAGAAGCCTCTTAGAAGAATTAAAATTTACACACACAAAATATATCCAATGCATTAACGGGTCAAAGGGTGTAGCTACAAAACCTGTGTTTAACAATTTACCAAATAAGACAAAATTCAATTCTATGAAGAGTTTTGCAATGTAGTGTTGAGTTTTTAATAAGATTAATTCAAACAACTTTCAAAGGTGTCACTACAATTTAGCATAAATTGATTATTAAAAGAAAAATCATAAAACTACCATGGTCCTCAGACATACTTCTAATAAATACCAAGCATTATTTTACGAAAGACCACTAATCATATCTAATATATTAAAATATGGCATGGACTATAAGTGATAAACCCATACAAGTGATATTAATTAAATGCCCAAAGATGCAATGTGAGATAGACAATTTTTCTATCCCTGCAGTAAATACAAAATATAATTTATATTTTAATCAAGTAAAAATTTTGACAAAAATACTGTACTCAATTAAAATATTT
Organism: Linyphia triangularis; assembly: GCA_963978545.1. Classification (NCBI taxonomy): domain Eukaryota; kingdom Metazoa; phylum Arthropoda; class Arachnida; order Araneae; family Linyphiidae; genus Linyphia; species Linyphia triangularis. The sequence goes on along the minus strand of OZ021722.1, from coordinate 55,655,746 downwards.
ATGGTAATTTCAAAAAATTTATAATCAAATACTTTACTCCAATTAATTATTTTTCAAAAAATTTACAGTGGCCATATAAGTGTCATGTGTAATCTGGGCAGACTTGCAACAAATATATTAACTGAAAGTTTTAAGTTTATGATAAACATGGATACCTAAAATTAAAAAGGCAATTTTTAAACACCTACGCATAAAAAATAACGTTATTGCTTTTCTTAAGACAAAAAAAAAAGAAAATTCTATCCAATGGACCTTTAAAAATGTACATCCTGGACAAAAGGTAGGACAGCAGTTCAAGTCCGTATTTCATTCAAAGTTTTTTCAATTTCTTGAAAACTAAAGACTTCTTCAAACAAACTGTACAAGAAAGCTAATGAAAATGAACAGCAAGCAAACTCACCCGTTAATATTTGTTGGAAAGCAGCTTCTACATTTGTGGTATCCAGAGCAGATGTTTCAATAAAAGACAAGTTATTCTTCTCTGCAAAGTAAAATGTAAACTCAATTATTAATATGGTATAAATTTGTCCCTGAACATTCAAAAGATAAAATAAAAAAAAACATATATAAATTTAATAATTTTATTTATAAAATTACAAAAAAAAACTACAAATGCTAATATTGTAAAACTTTATTTTAGTATGACTACAACAGCTTTATGATAAATTTAGATTTTTGAAGATTCCTTTATCATAGTTTATGTCAGTAAAAAAAATTAAGAATCAATTTCAAAAAGAAACGCATTTCAACAAAGTGAATAAAAATAAAGATGCAATAAAAATTCCATAATACCCATCAATAAATTAACTACTTTGAAAAATTTAATTAGCATAGTTAAAGGATATTTAATAAAACTTACGTCTATTTGAAACTGATAGAACGTTTAATAATTCAAAAGGTTTACACATTTGAGACTAACAATTGGTAAAGCAATTTTTAATTAGAATTTAGACAAAATAAAAAAATTAATAACTCCTTTTGAATCTTTCAAAGCCACTTTTTCCCATTGTTCATTTGAAATCCAAAGAAACATTCAACCTGCAAAACAAACAAGTTATAGTGTAATGGACAAACCTGCAAAGGCTCTGGCTTCATCTGTAGGAACAGCACGCAGATGTCTTAAATCACTTTTATTTCCTACTAACATAATGACAATATTCTGATCAGCATGGTCTTGAAGTTCCTTCAGCCAACGTTCCACATTTTCATACGTCATATGCTTAGCAATGTCATACACCAACAGAGCACCAACAGCTCCTCTATAATAGCTACACAAACACATCAAATCAATAAAATAAAAGATTTCCATAATAAACCAACTATAAAGGTTCTGTTTTCACAGCACATAAACATTAGCATAAAAGTTGGAAAAAACATTAGGATAAAATTTTTGCTCTTCAAGGAAATTATGAATACATTTTCTTTTTGCAAGAATGACAAATAAAAGTCATTTTTTTCAAATTTTAATACAAGTAACCCATGCCATTATTATAATACATCTTAAAGTCAAACAATTATTCATAAAGGGAAGGTGTTATTACAGGGTTCCCACTCAAATCACAAAATGAAAATCCATGACTTTTAAAGACCTAAATAATGCTTTTAAAGACCTTTGAAAATTTGTTTTCAGGCATCATGTCTACATATAAATTTTTAATACAGTATATTCTATAAAAAAAAGTTACAAGTTGGTGGATACGTATTACAAACGTCGGAGAATTCCGGTTCAGTGCAGATAAGTCGCGGGCTTGGTTTGACAAGGTTCCAACTGACATTTTCATTATTCTGAGATATCGAGGCTCAAAGTTTTATTCAACTATAACTCGAACAATAAAAAAGCAAGTGTTTCGAAATTTTCAGTACTTATTCATATGCCTATAGACTACTAAATGCATAAATAATATATTTTTTAAACTTACCTGGTTTACAGATATGATATAGTGGTTTTTGCAGTTAGAACTTAGTCACTTTCGCCAAACGATTTCGGAAAAGTGACAAAATTCCAACTGCTGTTACAACTATGTCAAAGTAAATAATTTTATTTTAATACAGAGCTGTCCTAGTTTGACAAGGTTCTAACTGACACTTTCTTTAGTTAGGGATATCGAAGCTGAGAGGTTATTTGCATGTAACGCGAATATTAAAGATTTAATTATAAATATTTCGATATTTATTATTCTTACGTGTAGACTACTAACTACAAAAATTATATTGGTAAAATCTGGTAAATTTTTGCTTTCAATTACCCATATGTAGTACAGCATTCGGTAAAAAAAAAAATCTTTTTTTTCTTGCATTTTTCCACATTTTGGAACATCCCGATTTAAAAAAAGTGATCTAGAAAAAATAACCGCGTGTGTGTGTGGTCAGCATAACTCCCGAACGAATTGACTTACGATGTTCAAATTTGGTATGAGGGTTAGCGGCGGCAATGGAACCTACCATTATGGTTTTCGTTAAAATCGCGCTTGCGCATAAGGTAGCTGCCATTGAAAAAATCATGTTTTTCAATTATTCTAAATGAAGCATGAAAATATACAAACGACACAAGTCCACGTCGGTATTATAGTGTAATTGAAAATTGTGCGATACTCCACAACCCCAGATTTTATGAAACCTTGCACGTTTTTCCCTGTTATTTACTTACAACTACTTGTATATAACAGTATCAAAGTTATTGGTATTCATTTTAATTTAGGAAATAAGACTGCTATTTCGTATACCAAAAATTAATAATAAATTTATTTACTAATTACAAAATTAGAAGAAAAAAATTCCACATATTGAATTAGCAGTATGATAAAACAAAATTAAGATATAATAAAAAATTTTACAAGTATTAATAAATATAATATTTCATTATACATCTGATTCTTCAGATTTCTGGTCCTATTTGACCATTTAATTATTTACTATGGATATTTTATGTATTTAATACAGTTGAATAATACTACTGATCTTTTACCGGCATCACTTATTTCTCTATTTTCTGTATTTTAATCGCATTCTGAAAAACGATCAAATGTTCGCCTTCTTTTACATGTTGTCCTCGTCTTGAGATTTCAATTAACTCTATGTTGGCCAATCGCTTCATTTCGGATTTTGTATAATCCAATGTAAATTTAACTTCATGTATAATTTGTGTAAATTAAATTGTCTTTACTTGTGTAGATGATATTTGTTTGTAATTAAACAATTTAGATGTACTTGCAAAATATTTAAAATCTTCTTTTTCATTTGAATGATTCTATAGGTCATCGGTTCACTTTTAAGAGTATAGGGAGTAATCTAATTGGAGAATAAAATTCAGTAGCTGACATTGCTTTCTCAATAGAACTGTGAGCAATGTCAACTTCCTGAACGCAAGAATGTCCAGGAATTGAAAATTTCATGGTTAATGATTCAATCTTTTCATTATCAATATATATATTTTTTTAAATGCATATCTGAACATGAAATTATGGAATTCCTATTTTTCGAGACACAAGGGATTCATACCAAGTCACAATATTGTTTACTTCGTTCTCATCTGCAACTATGTCGAATATTTTCCTAAATGCACTCTCTATGTCATTTCCAGCTCGTTCTGACATCACTTTTTACCATATTGCACAATATATAGTTTTAGTAACACTGTAATAAGCTGTTAAGTTGTAAACATTAAGTTTTCGAATGTAAAAAAATTAACTAATATTTGCACGAGGACAAGTTATTACATTTTGCAAATCAAATATTAAAACTGGTGTACCATTCTGTTTATCCTGATGACTTTCCTGTCTCATTGCTCTTTTCCCCCCATTAAATACGTTTCGATTTCTTTTTCAAACTAGGTAGGTACTGATTTCGAACTTGTAGCCAGTTTGTATCTTTCACATGTATCATAGCGATCAGATTTAGGTACATGAAAATCAAGTTATAATTTTTTGACGAAAATTGTGTAGTACAATGATTTCTTTACCGGATAAATTTTTTGTTGAAGGATCTTCTCCAAATAACGATCACATAGTTTTGCAATATTCAAATCTAAGCCAAGGTACGTTTTAAAAGTAGAAGACATGCAGTAATGAAACTCGACTAGAAAACTTTTAATATGTTCTTGTACAAAATAAGGATCTCCCATTGGTTTTCGTATACTGCTACTACTTTTACCTCGTTTACTCTCGTATTGTCAGCGAATATTTTTGTAAATGCATTTTTACGAACTTTTATCTGAATCTTGATTCTAGGATTTATGAATAATCAATAGCAATCATAACAAAAAGCATATGCATGTTATAAGCAGCTGTATCAACCAGTTCAAATGTAAACCATCTCGCTAGTAATCTAATATTCTACTCAATGTTCTAAGTTCTATTGATATATTTAACACAAATTACAGGCATTTATTTTCCAAAAGACTTTTGCATTTAATAATACAGTATAAAGTCAAACGATAAATTGAAATAAAAACTTTTTAAAAGAAAAATCATTCATGTAAACGAATCTCTAAAATTTTTTACTTTAAGTAGTTTTTATTGCAATGACATATTTAGAAAATAATTTGAGTAGATTATGTTAAAAACATGCTAAGAAACACAAAACTTCTGTAACATTATTAAAATAATAAATGTTTATACTCTATGCGCAATACCAACATTCTTGATTCATCAATTGAATAAAGACTGCACTTATATTTTTAAGGAGTAGAATGTAAAAACGTGATTATTTATAGTTTGACAAAGTTCTAACTGCAGTTAGAACCTTGTCAAACCAACATTTCGATAATTTTTTCGGCAGTTGGAACTCTGTCACTCTAGTAAATTTACTATTATCCATAAGAGCGCAATGAAAATTTTATCAGTGATAGTACTCTTTATTTGAAATGCAATGGTATAAAAAACTATTTTTTGACAAAAATGTCAGTTGGAACCTTGTCAAACCAAGCCCGCGAAGTGGTGGTCACGCAGGGATAGCAAATCAGTTTTATTTTTATAAATTTTGCCGTTGGGCACACAACATCCACAAAAATTAAGGACTTAAGGCCCTCTAAGCATTTTCAAGGACCTTTAAGCACCTCTAAGCATTTTTAAGCACTTTCAAGGCCTTGAAAACATGATAAAAAATATTAAGCACTTTTAATGACCGTGGGAACCCTGTATTAACATATTATCCCATCAAACATTTTTATATCATAATAAAAAGTTTGCAAATTGTCCAATTTTCTTCCCATTGCCAAAATAATTTTTTATTTATTGAGTGCTTGGCCACGACATCTTTTTCACTCGAAAGAGTTGCAAAATAATAATTTAATTATGTTAATGGTCAACGACAACGGACAAGCAACCGGAGGTAGGGGGGATAAGTGCCAGAACCTGCTAGAAATCAACATAATGATTACTTTTTATGTTAACACAGCAATCAAAGTAAATAATTTCAAAATAATACTTTATTTACCATCATTCAGATAGAGTAAGACTACTGTATCACGCAAAAGTAGCAAATAAATCCATGGATCTAGTAACTACTTTAGGTCCATAATCGTAGCATAAAAAATAGCTGTAGTAACATAATTAATTTTTGCAAATTCTACATAATTTTTGGTCTACTTAAGTCCTCAGTTCTTCCTAGAAATGAAAAAGGGCAGGGTTCTCTTTTCCAAAAAAAGGGCAACTAATGTTCCCAATGGAACTTTTGCAGCAAATTGCAAAATTCTGTTTCCGGTTTTCTGCCATAGTTTCTACACATTTTATTTTTACACCATAATGAATGTTTAAATTGTTTGTTTTATTGAAAAATTAACAATGCTCAAATGGACACAAATCAAAAACTTGCTCAGAAAAATAAAACTCAAATATTAGAATACTGAAACATCAATATAAAATTATTCATTCTTATTTCAGAAATTTATTTAAAAAAAATCTACACTAAGTAAAATTTACATCAAATATTCTTTTGTATAAAAATAGCACCCAGGTGTTTCAGTAGGGGTGATCAGCATATTGCATTTTATTGGGGGAAGGGACAAACATTTGGCATTTTTTCAAAAAGGACAGAGGGCAGATCTTTAAAGAAAAAAGGGCAAGGAGCCAACAAATTGCCTAGGATGATCTCTGCTGAAGTCTAATACTTAAACAGAGATCATCCTATACTAAGAAATGTCTCCTGTCCTCCTAAAAAATATCCTGCCATTTAAAAAATGTATAATATGTATGTTTTCTGTTCCCAAATGTTACAATAGGGTTTCAATGCTCCATGGAATTCCAAAACACTTAAAAAAAAATGTTGGAAAAACGGAAAAAAATTCAACAATTGGCAAACATTTTGTTGGCATCAAAAAGTTTAGCAGCTGTTGAAGGGATAAAATACGCAAGTACCAAGCTATGAATATGCATCCCTTACTATTCCCAATTAGTATCGATAAATAATATAGGTAATAACAAATAGTAAATAATCAGCTAAAAAAGTTAGCACCAGTTCCAATTTGTAACTTGATAGGTACTTACATTAATTAAGGTAAAAACATTTATAATTAATACCATTACCAAAATTTCTAGAAGAAATAAAAATTCGGATTGTTTTTAGTCTTTTAGCATATCAGTAGTCAAATGCCAATAACATCTCAAGAGCTTCCTGAAACTGAATCCTTGTAATATTGTTGTACCAATAAAATAGAGGTTGCAGTATAAAACGGAAATAACTATTCTCGGTAGCAATAGCAGATCGATAATTGACAAATGACAATATTACCATTGCAGTTGTATCTTCTAAAATGATACTGGAGAATACCAAATAAGAAGCTCGATCCCATGACCTCTAGCAAGGTAGGTAAGCATTTTGCCAAGTTCGGCAAAAAATAAAATGTTTAACAATACAATAATAGCTTCCCTAATCTTGATCGACAGTAAAAACATTCGAGTATTCTCATTTTTTAACTGATAATCCTCATTACATAACCAGAGGTGATTTCAGAGACGAATCCTTTCCCTTAACGAGTTTTAATTCATGAACGAAAGCTTTAAAACTGAAAAGCCGAAATAATTTAACCAAAGTATTGACGTGATAAGCTTGAAAAGAAAATTCTGAACAAAACCATATAGTAAACATAATACTGAATTACTTTTGTGCACAAAATTTATTTTTTTATGTAGAAAATAACTAGATTCCCCTTCAAATTTAATAAAGTTACTTACGCACTGGTGATGGCTCGATATCGTTCTTGTCCAGCTGTATCCCAGATCTGAGCTTTCACAGTCTTCCCATCCACTTGAATACTTCGAGTAGCAAATTCAACACCGATTGTACTTTTACTTTCTAAGCTGAATTCATTTCTTGTGAAACGAGATAACAGATTTGTCTTTCCTACACCGGAGTCACCAATCAAAACCACTAAAATGTCGAGGGTAAAAAATCACATTTTGTTAATGCTGAAATAGCAAAACATGACAAGGACTAAAAGTAAGGTTAATACATGACACATAGGTACAAAATAGTCTTAAGTTTTTGAAAATTATTCTAAAGGTCTCATTTCCAAACACAAACTTTTAAACAAGGTACTTTTTAAGAAAGAAAAAATTGTTTCAATGGTACAATCCAGTTTATTTGCAGAATAACAAGGCAATGAGCATAAAAAAAAATTGTTGAATTTTTTATAAAAGCACTTATCAACGGACTTTCGATAAGCCAAGATACGTAGTTTACTTTCAAAAGAATGAATTACGAGAACACTACTCGATAAGAAAACATTTGAAAAGTGCTCAATCCGGTAAAATGTCAATCGAAAGAATTGACGGAAACAGTATTTAATATTCAGATATAATTGCGGAACACTTTGCCCTTTCATTCAGCAATGTAACATTTAGAGGATGTAAAAAGAAACTTCTCGCACAAGGTCAATTATCTTTCACATCTTTTATACAAACGTCATTGTCTAGCACCAATACAAAAACTTTCAACTGTCATTCACATAATATATCCTACTAAATACACCCAACATTCAGAAGAAAATATCCAAATTATTTCCAAACTAGAAAAAGGACTTACCTTTGAATAAATAATCGTACTCATCATCCTTGGTAACCATTGTTAGAATACTACGTCAGTAGACAATTTTCAATCAAAAATAAACAAAACAGTGTCAAAATGCGAACTTCTGAACACAACGGCAAAAAAAAGTACACACCACCAACAAAATCTTATCCGCAAAGGAAGTTTGGAAATTAAAAGCCTCAAGTGAGAATTTAGGAGATGAAATGTTTCAATTATGACACCACGATCTGGGCGTTTTGCAGGTGTTCAAGGAGCGATTCGATAACCCGTGCGCTGTTGTAAACGTTTTCCGGCAGTTTAAGATACTAAGATAATTTAACATACATAGCCAAAGTTTGACTTGATCCTACAGTTTAGAAGAACACCCACAGCAAAGGAGAGTTTCCTGTTTCCAGTGATAAGTCAACTTATCATTGCCTTTATTAAATAAAATCTTGAAATCTACAGCGCATTAAGTCACTTATCAATATGGCTGCTCCCTAATATTGTATAATGCCACCTCCCATTTAAAGCTAAATAAAGTAGCAATTCAAAATTTTCTGAGAAATACGGAGACCTTTAGTTGGAAATAAAATAAAAAACGGAATATTATAATAATTTTTAATGTGGTTTTTAAAATATAATTAGACAAAATAAAAAAGGATTAAAGTGTAAACAACCCAATGTGCACACATACATAAATGCAGTGCAGACTGTAGCACAACATGTAATTATTAAAACTGAATATTTTTCAAATCTTAACTGTCATTTAAGTATTAATTTTTTTACATAAAAACGTTTAATAATTCTTTATCTCAGAGTTCTTTAGCCAATTAATTCGTATTATTGAATTTTTCGAATGCCGTTCGGCCAAAGAATTTCGGTTTTCGACAAATGCTCTCTGAACCAGTCAGATGAATAAATTCATCATAAAACAAAATCAGGTATTCAGTAAAGTTTTAAGCAAATAAATAGTTGCAGTTCACCCACATTATTAAGAAGAGTCTGTCGAAATGCCACTTAAATAATGTCTCGTCCGATAAATAACTTATAATTTTTCAAAATCGCACTAGATGGCGCAAGTATGTTCATTAAAATTTATTTTATTCTGAAATTGATGTGAGATTATATCAATAAGACATCACAATTTTGGGAACTTTTATTTTTGAATAAATTTTATGATAATATAAAAAGAACGAAGACTCTCAGGAAAAATAACAATAATGATGACTCGTGGGATATTCAAAGGGAATTTTTTATCCCCACAATGATAGTTATACTGATTAAAGTCCAGGCCGTCTGGGACCGTCTCTATTTTTTTTTTTATAGAAGTTTTCTTCAGCACCCCACAAAAAACATAAAGAAGACAGAAAAGGGGTGTCAAATGACCAAAGTGGGAAAATATAACGACATTAACAATGAATTTTTTTAAAGTAGTTAATATCTACGTAACACGCAAATCGTTAAAATGTGGGAAAATTTCACTAAATTTACAAAAAATTGTGATCTTTTGAACATGTGGCAAAAATTGCTAAATGGCGTTAAAAATCGATTTTTTGTGATATATGAGGATTTGAGGTTCCATCCTTTAAAAATTGTAATAAAAGTGTCAATGGTCTCCTAGAAGAAAGGGACTGTCGAGAAACAGAAAAAACCCACTGTTAATACATTATAGTACAACCTTTCGTCAGAGAATATTATTTTAATATTACGTTTGTGAAAAGCAAAGCGAAGAGGACAATGGTGGCGCTAGGAATTGCCCTACGAGGGGGCTATCCAACCCCGATGGGGAGGCTAAGAATTTTTTGAAAAAACTTAAATAGTTTAAAATAAACTAAAATTCCATTAATTATAAGCCGATGGCAATTTTGCAGTGTAATCTAATCAGAACATGTTAAGATTTTAGTAACACAAAATGTTATGTAAAACAAATAATTCATACTGTAGTAAAAGAAGGCAAATTTAAATTCATCAAAAATTGGTAGTTACAGCCAGAATTTGAAATGATTAAACTTTTTAGGAAACTTTTCTGCAAAAAGAAAATCTTATTTTTTCATATTAGATGGAAATTATATATTAATATTAGAACAAAGTAATGTATCCTAGAACAATCAAGCCTAATAAAACTTTTTTCAAAATTGTTATTACATATTATATTATAAAACTTATAGTAATAAAATAAAGCTTAACTCAAAATGGGATTCTTTGTATGTCATTAATTGATGCTAAATAAAATCCAAAATTTCAAATTTCTGACTCAGTAAAGAAAGAAAAAAAGAAGAAAAAAAATTCCACCTTGTAGCAAATATTCTTTGCAAGAAACAAAAATTTCAGCCTGGAAAGCAAATAATTCATTCTAAACTTCTAATATTCAAATATTTTTACGTTTTAAAGCACTTTCAATTTTAAGAAACTAATATATATCTTATTAATTTGAAGAAAAAAAATCTGTTGGATGAAAATAAAATAAAAAATAATAAAAATAACGTTTGTTCACTGTTCCCTAAATCCAAATGTTTCATTCAAAATTCAATAAAAAACTTTTTAATAAAAGTTACTTTCAGTTCATGCAAAACATAATTTTTTTTCATAAACTTTAAAAGCAACAATATTGTCTAAAAATAGGTTAACGGCTTGAATCAAAATGTTTAGTTAACATTGGTAATTGTTTTATAAAGATTTATAATTTAATTTGTCTTGAAAGTGTACCAAGGCAAACGATTACATTTTAAATTTGAAAAAATTACATCATTCAAAAAATGCTTATAAACTCAGAGAATTAATTTTTTTTATTATTTTTACATAATTAATAGATTTATAAATATCTAACAACAAATTCTGTGAAAAAAGTTTATTTATATGTTGAGAATTAAATAATTTAATAGGATATATTAAATTTGGATGTAAATACGAGTTTTAAATTTTGTCGATGTATTGTTAAGCAAAAATTTTATGACCAAAATATTCAGATAAAAAAAAATGTACCTTAGCTTTAGGAAGATTCTGGAGGAGATTCCTATTTCTATAACTAGCACAGTTATACTTTCTTTAAAGTAATCCAAGTACTTCAAATTCGTATGTTTCTCAACATAATCGTTGTCAAAATGTACAAAACATAAACAGCATTCAGCTTTGTAATGCTCATCGTTTTTGTAAATGTAAAAACATCAACAAAAAAAAAAAAAACACGTTTCAATTACCTGCAAAGATTATGCTACTGTCTACACACTACATAGGTTCAATCCGAATCCAAAGAAACGAGTGCAATATGGATGAAAAGATCCAAGTTGACTATCATTCCTGAAAAAACGTTATCAGAATGATTGTCTGGTATCTATAGCCCCCTAGTCGTTTCTTGACGCTCTTTTTTTTTTCTTCGGAATAGTTCGCAGACACAATTAGTCAGTCCCCCAATCTCATAACGAAAAAAGCCGCCTTCATCCAGATCCCTGGTCATTATCCTGACAAAAAAGCACACACACACAAAGAATCTTATCAGTGCAAATCGATTTCCATCGACTTCAAGCTTTTATTGATGTCAGTGTCCATTCGATTTTTAAATGGTCAGCCCACCCCTATTTAGCCATAGGGCATATTTACTGCCCTTACAATGCATCCCTCGCTTTTAAACTCGTGGACAACCCGTTGTGATTGCTTGAAGCACATTTTCAGAACTATCCCTTCTATTCATGGAATTTTGAACATGTGTGTGAGCATTTTGTCGCTTTTCCTTCTAAATCTCCGCGAATTTCAGTGGCTTGCCTGGAGTTGTCGCTTGTTGCAATTTTGATTTTTGCTTTCCTACCTCATCCCACCTCACACGATTAATGAAATATGATGCATTTTTACAGCAAATTATTAATTACAGAAACAATGAGTAAATGCAATGCTAAAACTTGCAATAAATAAGAGCTAAATGATTGGGAAATTATATAACCATGCGCAATTGTATTTTATTCATTTAAGAGAATTTTGGAAAAATATGAAATTATATTTTATTTTGATGGCCGAGCAATTTATTTGAGTATAGATAAATAAATTTGAGATAGATTGATAAATTACTATTATTAGTACGGAATTAATAGTATTTTGTATGCATGAAAGGGGTATATAAAGTGACTTTTCCAAAAAAAAAAATCTGTTTGAAGTCTCTTTGTTGATTTTTCTGCTATCTCTGCGTACAGAAAGGACTTGTGATGTTTGATAATACAAAAATTAATATTTTTACTCAAAACATAGCGATAAATTAGAGACATGATGTCATGAGAAACAATATATGGTCATGCATACTCACAACATACCAAACATAATAAGTTGAAATTTTTGTGTGAGCTGCGTGTAATTGTTTAAACTATTTTTTAGTATGATTTTTCTTAAAATAATTATGTAAAAATACTATAAATTAGTTACCAGTGAATTTACAGGTTTTTATGAGACATAAGGTCCAATACCAAATTGACTGCAAATACATTTTTCTGTTTTGTGTTTGTTATTAATTCTTTTTCTTTTATAATTTCTAACTACTTATGACCTGACTGCCATTCCTTTTACAAGCTGCAATGCTTGTATTAAAAATATTTGTTTTTATATGTTGTAAATATTTTACTAGTGTTCGTATAATATATCATTTAAATTTATTTATGGCTTTGTTATCCTCATCCCTGTCGTACTGAATAAATCATCCTTTTTTTTTTCAATAAGGGATCAATGGAATACCATTTCACCAAAGTTAGGTATTTAAATCAAAACCACAATTCATTTCCCACCGAAATTCTCAAGTTAACCTATGACATAAACTGTGTTAACACAGAAAAATATATACAAATTTATATTACATATTGGGTAAATAGATTATCTCGTCGGGGAAATTAAGAATTTCGTTGGAAATAAGCTGTGTTTTACAATTTACGATCATAACTTTTGAAAAATTGTGTCCAATTTTCTCCTTAATAAAGCTATATAATAATTACGGAGCACATACTGTGTGTAGGCATGTTATATCGTCGGGAAAATTAAGATTTTCGTCGGGAAAGTAGAGTTTTAAATCTATAAGAACACATCTTTTTTGAAATTTTATCAAATTACAATATTTTATACCATTAATAAAAAAATATGATTTATTCAGTTTCTTTACCGAATTCTTTACGCCGACAAGTAAAACTGCTTCATCACTGAATCCCATCGTGGAAATTTAAAAAATTGTCAACTTAACAACACAAGTTAGATTTTAATAGTAATTGTTATTAGAAGACCACCTCTACATCCGCTTAACTGTAGTACATCATCATGCTCAGATATCAAATATGTACAATACGGCAACATTTCAAGACTGAAATCTTACCTTAAGGTTAATGACATTCCAAAAAAAAAAAAAAGTTTGGAGTTTTATATGAACAAAAATAGCACAAAAGTATGTGAATTTTCTGAGATAACTTGTCACCGAATATAAGTAAATTCTAATCCGATATCACTCCTTGAAGCCAAGATATGAACTTCTCATGACGTTACTATACGGAATCACTCTTTTTGTCAAACTTCTGGTTGAAATAGCTGATTAAATTCTACGTAATTTTTAAAGTTTTTTTTTGCTGAACATCTAGTTTAGGCTTAAGAAATTGCAAATTGATTTCAAGTCACCATTTTCCCTGTACTTCTGTCTTGTCGTTGAATTTTTGTATCATCTGCTACCTTTCATTTGTCAAATCACAAGTCTGATAATTGTAAATTTACCTAGGAATTCTGATCTTGTACAGACGGACAAAGACAAACCGTCAGAGCTATAATACATAACTTCCTCAGAATATAATAGTATAGTGTATAAACTAAAAAGATGATTTATTCAGTTATCCAACGACATTTTTATTTTTAATCAAGGGATAACTCTTTTAGAGTATACTGTGTAAGTTTAATATAGCGTTGAAACAGTTTATCATGTCGGGGAAATTGTAATTTTTGTCGGGAAATGAGTTATTTATTCAGTTATCCAATGAAATTTTTATTTTTAACCAAGGGATAACTCTTTTAGAGTATACTATGTAAGTTTAATAAAACATGTGTTGAAACAGTTTATCATGTCGGGGAAATTGTAATTTTTGTCGGGAAATGAGTTTTGGTTTAAAATTAAAAGCGTAACTTTTGTTAAATTTTTATCGAATTGTCTCCCTAATAAATAAAAAAATAATAATAATAAAAAAAAAAAAAAAAAAAACGAGGATTGTTTAGTTTTCCGAATAAATTTATAATTTCCACGACATGATGAACTATTTTAACAAAAATATAATATATAAGATTAATATAGTATGCGTTAAAACAGTTTATCCTGTTGGTAAAATTAAAAATGTCGTTGGAAGATAGGCTGTGGTTTCAATTAAAGATCATTATTTTTGTTGAATTTTATCAAATTGTCTCAACTATAAAAAAGATTATTTGTTTAGTTTCCCGACGACTGTGTGAAAACAATTTATCTAGTCAGGAGTTATCAAGAATTTCTTCATGAAACGTGTTGTGGTTATCGTGTGGTCTAGGGTTGTGAGGTCTATTGTGTGGGTTGTCGGGAATACAGATAGGGAGATTGTATTGCTTAGTGTTGGACATTCAATCATAATTTTCAGTATAATATGCTGGTGTCAGACGACGACCTATAGGATAGTGGCAATGAGGCTTACAAACTATTTACTCTCTTCGATTCTTAAAATTTGTGTTAATGCAAATATATATATATATATATATATATATATATATATATATATATATATATATATATATATATATATATATATATGTCTTCTCTATCCCCCGATGAGAAGCTCGATTGTGCCCGATGGGGGGCTAGCTTTCCCCGACGGGGGGGCTCCAGCCCCCCTAGCCCCCCTGCTGGCGCCACCACTGGATGAGGAGGTTCCCTCCCGTCTCTCAGAACCTTATTTGACACAAGACCCGCAAGGCCTGGGCATAGGGCCTCCGAATCATGGGGCCTCCCAAAGTGCCTGAAAAATTCTGAATTATTGTGTAACTATCAATATTTTGTTCAATGCAATAAAATATAATATATTTTAATAATTAGTTATTAAAAATGTCAATATATTTTGACATTCGTTTAATCAAGACGGTAATACAAATTGTCATTGATATTTATTTATTTATTTATTTATTTATTTATTTATTTATTTATTTATTTATTTATTTATTTATTTATTTATTTATTTATTTATTTATTTATTTATTTATTTATTTATTTATTCATGTATTCATTCATTCATTCATTCATTCATTCATTCATCCATCTATCCATCCATCCATATCCATTGCGACAGGCCGATGATCGACTCCTTCTTTGTCAGCAGAGGAGTTTACTAGGGTCTCTACCAAAAAAAAAAAATTTCAAAGGTAATCAGTCAACAATTTCGGAAATTTCTTTTCATTTTTTACAACATGTCGAACAGTAGAGAAAACATATTGAATCGGAAAAAATTCAAGATAATTTATATCGTCAACTGTGGAAAATAATCGATCACAGTACAAACCAAGTTGACGAAGTCGCCAATTTTGGATTGCTGTGAGAAAATACCTTGGTCATCACTGGGAAACATCTGGCTGTCAGAAGCAGTAAGATGCTGGGCATGGACCGATAGAGGTAGTTCCCCGAATTCAAAAAAGTGCTCATACCATTTGCAGCTGATGCTGACCACCACTATAGTGGCCACC
The DNA here is from genome assembly GCA_963978545.1 of Linyphia triangularis. Lineage (NCBI taxonomy): Eukaryota > Metazoa > Arthropoda > Arachnida > Araneae > Linyphiidae > Linyphia > Linyphia triangularis. The sequence goes on along the minus strand of OZ021722.1, from coordinate 55,640,038 downwards.
ACGTGCTGGAGGAAAACAGCTCTTCGTTCACTTTTTATTTTCATTCACTTTCTAATTGAAATTTATTTTGATGTTTACCCTTTTAGTGTTCCGAACCCAATAGGCTGAAAACGGAAAACTTACAGAAGGACTTTGATGTGTGTCTGAACATTTAAATTTATAAATTGCCATGGTAGTACGCTATGTGGTGCGAATTTATCTCACCCTATCTTTTTTCGTGAAGACAGCATTGTAAATCAGCTGCTTTTTTTTTTTTTTAAGTAAAAGTAACTCACTTAAAAATAATGTATTGCTTACATTCATTTTCATTACAGGAATAGCAGAATTTTTGTCATGCTTGTGCTGTCTTCGTTTACATGCTTAATTCAGCTCAGGTTTACTGACAATCAGTTTAACTCAGATAAAGTAACAAAGTACTACAAAGGCACCATGCAGCGGTGAAGATTAGGAGCTTTAAAATGCCGAGTGTGTGGCGTGAGGAATGGAAATGAATGTAAGGCAGTATTCCTATTAAAAACACTGAAACTGTCCAGTGAAAAGTAAAGAAAAGTGCAGTAAAACTTCCTTAATTAAAAAATATATTGGGTCTGGATGTAGGGTTTGTGAAGAAGCCTTTCCACAGTCATTTAGGCCAATGAGACTGAACATTGAGTATAAATTCATAGTAATGACAATACTACAGTGAGCGAATGAAAGGCAAGTAATAATATAACCCATAAAAAAAAAATTTGAATACAAATCCCTTATATACATTGCCAATTTTTATGTGCAATTGTAACTTCTTGAGCTCAGATTGAATTTTCGTAGTGTTTGACCACTAAGAAAAAAAAGTCCATTTCGAACTACTATTTACTAACTTAGTTTTTGCCCCCAAAACTTGATTGAATACATTGTCATCCACAACGCGTCCAGTTGCTAAGATTCAGCCCGATTGGATGACAGAAAAAGGGTTAATCAGCCCTGCGAAGATTTTGCCTCGTCAACCTTAGTGTAGGGGAAGGTTTCAGTTATTAAATATCGTTAAATTGAACATGTTGGAAGTAAGCTTGGTATCTGAAAAACAGAACGTGAGTAAAAACTGATAAGTCTGACATAAGACAATCGAAATGTGTGTAAAAGCGGTCTTTGCGAGACAGTACCAAAACTTAATACAAAGCATTATCATCGACAACGAGTGTACTAGCCAAGTTTCAAAGTTTCAGTTCGATTGGATGACGGGGCTTATTAGTAATCTGCAAACGATAACAGAAACATGTGTAAATTTGATGTAATGCAATCATATCAACAACGATTCTATCTTTCAAATTTCAGCTCGATTTTATGAGGTTTATTAGTAATCACAAACACCAATTGAAGCGTGAGTAAAGTTGGCTTTTGTGACAGAATGCAATCTTATTGATAACGAATCTATCTGTCAAATTTCGGCTTGATTGGATGACGGCAAGTGAGTTTATTTGTATCTCGAAGCGATAATAGAATCGTATGTAATAGACTGAGAGGCGACTGCAATTTTTGGACCCCATCGAACATCATTCTGAATTTTTTATAGAAATTAGAGAAAAGTTAGTAGATTACGAATCCACTGGTTTGCCGTGGCAAAAATGGCCGAAACTGGTCAAAAATCGACTTTTAATAAGTTGAACTAAATCCATTTGCCAAATGAGCCATAATTTGCCAAATAATGAGCATTTTTTTTTATTTGGTAACCCTCACTCTTTAATTTTCAATTAAGAAGGTTGCAGACAATTCAGATATCTGGCGACGGTCTACTTGCATCTATTAAAAAGGAGCCAAGTTGGCAATAAACATTACGTCACGGATGACGTAACTGATGTCGCCAATTTGGCTTACTTTTAAAAGATACAAATTTTCCAAGCCAGAGATCAGAAATCGTTTGCGCTTTTTCTCATTGAAAATCAAAATGCAGGGTTGCCAGACGAAAAAGTTTGTTCTCTTTTTGGCAAATATTTGGCAATCAGATTTTAGTTCAACTCATTCCAAGTCGATTTTTGATCAGTTTCGGCCATTTTTGCCACGGCAGACTAGTGGATTCGTAATCTACTCACTTTTCTCTAATTTCTATAAAAAATTCAGAATGATGTTCGATGGGGTCCAAAAATTGCAGTTGCCTCTCGGACTATAGGTAAAAGTGGCCTTTTAGTGACAGTGACAGGCCCCATAATTTGATAGAATGCATTGTTCTCGACATCGAATCCATCTGCCAAATTTCAGCCCGATTGGATTTCAGCAAGTTTGTAAATTTGGCCTCCAACGATTTTCTCGGCAAGCACAAACATAACACACATACACAAAATTTAAATTAATATAAATGATTAAAAAAACAAACCACAACAATGGGAGGGAATTAAACAAATTATTTTAGAATGCGGAGAGAGAGATGGGGGTATGTACCTAGAGAGAGTACAATGTGGAATAGAGCGCATTCATTTAAGCTACTTGGTTTAAATAAATGCGTTCTATTCAACATTGCACGTAATACTGAAAACTATAGTATGTTTAATAATTTCATTTAAGGTTATTACTATATTATAGTTTTTACCACGGCAGAAGGTTAGTGTGCCTTATCAATGGTTCTTAAAAGGTTATACATTGCTTGACAATGGACAATTCCCGCATCTTTTTTAAAAAAAATTATTAAATTCTAAATGTTTCGAAAAGGCCATAAACATAAAAATTGCTGCTCAATGCGCTCTTTTTTTTTTTTTTAATTTGCGATCAAAATTACCTTGTTAGAGGTTGGCGAGAAAACGGTTCATTTCGTTGGCATTGAAAGTGACGTACAGAGATCTCAAACATCTTGGCTTGAAATGCAGCAGCGGAAACCAGATTTGCAAGTTTCTCGCAAATCACGCCAACCTGTACGGAATGTGGCAATGGTCTACCAACGCCAACTTTTTTAACGATAACTATTTAACCTCAGGATAACCTCACGATAACCATAGAAACGCAGGGATCTCTTTACGTCACGAATTTTGTTGGCTGTTTTGATCGGACTGGTTTTGGCTGGGTTTTGAGGCATTTTCTTTTCTTAATATTTAAATAACTAATTTTTTTAAAGAAGTTTTATTTAAATATTTGGAATCAGAAAGAAATTCTTCATAAATATGTACTAATTTCACTCGTTTTTAAAAAATGAGGGAATTGTCCATTGCTAAAGAACAGTCACATTTCTCGGAATAATTAATAATAGACATTGATTGAAGAAATGAAACTAAGTGCATACGAAGTAGAGACAGTGTACATTTAGTATAAGTAAAATAATTCAGTCTTAAATGGAAATGCAAAGTTTACAATGAGGGATATGCAAAAGAATGGAGTATCATTAGTATACTGTTGTACAGATGCATTTACATTAAAAATCACGCAACTCATGAAGTTGACTTTTTATGTGATATATGATCTCCCTTGTCATTAGTGTTTACTTGGCACTGTATTCTCATACTTAAAATGAGTTTCTTGATAAATTCTAGTGGAGAAATTGCTCGTGGCTCCCTTTTGAACTGTTTGAAAGTGATGAAAAGTTCCCAATACATTAAATCTTTACACAATGCATATCGTAGAAGCGTTCCACATGTTTGATGAAATTTGGATTAAAACAGTGATCTGGCTTACTCATAGGGGTTTTAATAGTTTATCCGAGGCAAAAGTGAAATAAAATTGGCAATAAGTATCAATAAATACGATTTAGAAACTAATACTTTACAATTAAAAATTTGGCTAAGATCAAGTTAACATAATTACAGTCAAAAAGTCGAATTTAAGTATCTTTCACGCTCTTGAGGAGTTTGATAAACCAACTTAACATATTGCACCCAAAGACCAAATATTTTTAACATCAGATACTGTTTACTGAATGTGATTTTTTCAGTCTCATGAGTAACATTGGTCATCAGAGGATCTGTAGAAAGGTGGGAACATGATGTTTCATGGTAAATGCCAATTCAAGATAACGATTTGGTGGGAAAAGAGTTTGGGTCTTTAGGTTCAATATGTTGAATTTGTTTAATTAGCTCCCCAAGAGCTCAAAAGATAATTAAATTCCCTTTTTTCACTGTAATTACGGTAATTTGATCTAGACAAGTCTTTAATTGTGAAATATCAGTTTCTAAATCGTGTTTATTGATACTTATGGTCAATTTTATTCCACTTTTGCCTGAGATAAACTATTAAAAAATATGAATATACGCACTGTCTCTACTACATATGTACTTAGTTTCATTTCTTTAATCAATGTCTGTTATTAATTATTCCGAAAAATGTAACTGTTCCTTAGCAATTGTGAAGCAGTAGTGCAGTTAGCTTCAATCTGTGTTCAAATGCACTTTGTTTAAAAACAAAATAGGCAAGTATAGTTATAATATCACAGTTTATTATTTTGAAAAACAACACATTTCTTGAAATCCTTTACAAAACTCATCAGTAATTTGCCCCGCACACCAGTACTGATCATGATTCGCATTATTCAAGTATTTCAACAGTATTAGTTTCAGACGAGGGTGCTTGATGTACATTTTCTTTGTAAAACAGAAAGAAGAAATTCTTTTTCTCTATATTACTATGACTGGTTCTTACAGAAAGTAAATTCTACATTGCCATCTATATGAGTACAGGAGGTTGGTAATATGCCACTATATAAAAAGAAAAATATCTGACACCAGTAGAAATAGAAAATTCTAAACGATTATATATTTAATATTAATTCAAAAGAGATAGATGTACACTCAATGAACTGTGTGGAGCTGGAAGTTTTAATGTCAAAAACTGTTATTTTTTTTTCCCTTATAATGGAAAAAAAGATGTTTTATATACTAAATTAATAAAACATTTAACAAGTATTTTTTTTTTTTTTTTTTTTTTTTGAGAATATTGCTTGTACATAGTACCCACATTTCTTTTCATCTAAAAAACTTAACTAGCCCCATACATAGATAATAGTGTATTCCAAGCTTTTAAATACATACATATTAATAATTAATAAAACACAATTTTTAATCAACTTAAGAAAAAAAAATCAACGAATGCGAAAACCAAATTTATTGTCACTTGGGGTATTCTTTCAAATACAAAATATGAATGGAAAAAAACCATCTATGCATATCTATTCAAAATATTCATTTCAATATTCTCAATTATAAACTCTGCAACTGATTCTGTGAATTATTACTTAGTGTCTAAGTTATCTTTCTGCCGAAATTTTTTCGTTGTACCGTTGCACAGGGTACACATATACTAATTAAATAGCGATGAGAAACGTTATATCACAGCGCAATGATCAATAAATGCAGAAAACGGCTCATACCATAGCATGATTTAAAAAAAAGTGATTGTAATGATTATATACAGAATAATTAGCATTTAAAATCTCTCAAAGAATTTAAATAAATTATTTAGATTAATTACAACCAATAAACTAGAAGTGAGCTATAATCACATTAAGAGTAACTTATACAGAAGTGGTGTGTAGGAAATACCAATGTGCATTATTCAAACATCAAGAAAATGACTGTACATAACGAATATAAACATACTTTCCATTCTATCGCAAAAAAGTCTTTGTACAATTATTCAACGTCCTTTAATAGCTTTAGCGCAACACTTAAAGTAGGTGCACTGCACGTAATTTGAATATTTTTGGGAAGTATCAGATATAGCGAGTTTTACAATTATTATTTGAGAAAAAGAACGGCAGATATTTATGTTATTTAAACAGACATGCGAGATGATCGTACTTCTTAAAGTAAAAAAACTCTTAGAAATAGTTGAATTGTAATACCTAAGATAAAAATATATTTGTTTTATTTATTAGCTGCAATATGTTACTAGCTTGCATTTGCTTGTATTGATGATTTTCACAGATGGTCTTATACGAATTTTTTCCATCGAAGTCTTATAATTGTATCTGAATTTAACATTTCAAAAATAATACTTTACTCACCTTAAATTATATTATTACTATTAAATAAAGCAAACATGAAAAACAATACAATTATAATTGGAACTACCATATTGCAACATTTTGTTTACACAATATTAGAACATTTTGTCTAATACCAATGTGCATTAGACAGGCAGAATTTTTGAAAAGCGACTTTTTGATCCGACTTCTGGGAACAACGTAGGGGTGTTTAGAAAAATTTTAAATCTTATATAACTAGTCACAGTTTAAATATTTATAATTGTACTCCAAAATTGTTATAGCCCAATGTAACAAACTTTAACTGATTTTTTTACATATAAACAACTAAATTGTTTTTAATTCACAGAAAACTGAAAATATTAAAAACACCAAACAGATAAATAGGAGAAAATTACTCTTAGCACCAAAATATCACAACAGAAGACATGAATATATTTAATTTAACATAAACTACATCAAGAAACAGTTTGCATGTGCGTAAAAAAACATAACAAAAAAATTATAACAATAATAATTAACATGTCGTACTTAATAATTTGAATAAAATTGACGATTTTTTGTTAACAAATAATGTCATACACACATTTACAGCGGTTATTATTTTCTGCATGTTTATGAATTTTGTATATCAAGGTTCTACTAAAGGCAAATTATGATATTTTTAATTTAACGTAACATATTTCATTGAAATAAATTACTAATTCAATTAATAGTCAATATCAGTCTTGCAATAATTAAAAAATCTTAAATGTACAAAGAATGGTTTGGATTTTTATTTTAAAATTTCGAGGGAAAAAAAACGAAATTAATTGGTTGTTTAGGAAACCCCCATCAGGTGGCATTTTGCTGAAATTGAGTGGTCATTACAATTTTTTTTTTTTTTTTTTTTTTAGGGTGGGGTGGGTGGGGTTTGAGAGCAAACACATAGTTTTAATCAAATGAAATTGAAATAAATTATGCGGCATTGGAGTGTATAAAATGTTAGTTTTGATAAAATTCCAATTCGTCAAGATCAGTTTCTCTTGATTTCCCGAAGTTCCACGAAAATGATATATCGGGTTAATTCGGAGAATGCAAAGACAAAAGTGGGGAGTGAGGGGGGGGGAGAGAAGAAGGTTGGAATTCTGCAAAATTTTGACATTGTCAATGCTGAAAATAATAATTCAGAAAGGGAAGGCGCAATCATCCTCTGACCTCCTAGACACCACAGATTGGTATATCTATTAAAATTAAGGATATTTTTAAATGGTAGACTTATTGAAAAAAATGCCTTAACCTCATTTATCTTAGTTATCTGATGCGCAGGATTTTCTTTTTTCGATAGAAGTAAACACGAAACTCTTGACAGACCATAAAGCATACTGTAATATAATAAGTATAAACTTTACATATACTTTCAAATATGAGCATTTGGGACTTTTTACCTAAAAATGAAAGCAATTACAAAAAGTGAATATACTTAAAAACTCCAGTCCATCTTTCTCAAATGAGAAAACTGGTATAAGTTCCGTATTTGTTCTTCAACAATGCAGATATTCTGTATTTTATTCTGCATTCACTGCATTATTTTCATCTTGTTTGTGCATCAAGAAACACATCAGAATAGTCTTTTTACAGCATTTGCGATGTTCTTTATTGGACACAGTGGCAAAACATGCAATAAAGTAGTGGAATGAAAAATCTGGTCAATGTAATCGAAATTTTTTACACAACTTTGAGGCACATTGTTTTCTTAGATTTTGGTGATAAAACATCATTGTGCAGCAGACTTTGATGCATACACCCTAGGGCAATTCTTTGGATGACGCACGGGACATTTTCACTATTTTTTCTTGTCTTAGACAGACTAGAATGGCAAAATTATGATTAATCTAGTTGCTGCGTTTTATATAATATTACTTTGCCACCAACTAGTATTGAATATATGTATATAAAAAAACACAACTTCTAGATTTATCATAATTTGCAATTCTAATCTGTTTATGAGAAGGAAAAAGAGTACAAAATGTCCCGAGTGTCACCCAGAATATGGTAAATCTTTTTTATAATTGAATCCCAATTAAAAAGTGAAAGAGGTTATTCTTAATGGGAAACGCTTGATAAGATTAACTATCGTATAAGTAGGGATGGATTACTCGTTGAAAAAGAAAGTTTTATCAACTCATATTTTACAGAACGTAAAAAAAAATCACAAAAAGTATAAATATAAATTATAAAAAATTGGTCCTTTATCAACAAGTACATAAATTTTATGGATACGAACATGTATCACTATTTCGTCATTTTATGTTTCCAAAGCATAAAAAAGGACTAGAATGCATACTTGACAAACAATATGTATATATATTTTTTTAATATATATGTGTACCTTAGTGTTAAAAGGGCTAATCTCCAAAATAAATTTTTGTGATTCCCTTTTACCCACCAATCGTTTACAACTCATGTTTTGAGTTACTAATCAGTGGACATTTACCCTTTCCTACCAAGAAACCACTTTCCTTTTTGAAGGAATGCACAGATCTCCACACTACTGTTTTTCCTCAACTTGTGCTAAATCAAAGGCATTCCTAGGATGAAACCCATACCAAAACCTCCTATAACTTCACATTCTAGCTGGTTGGCACTTCTTCTTTGTCCCGCGTGGAGATGTTGGTCTAAAACATCCGTTTTCGGCGCAGAGAATTGATGTGATATCTGAACAAGGTTGGCCTTTCGTTCTTGTTCATCGCAGTTGTTATCAGAGTCTCCAGCAAGCGTGGCGAACCACACCAAAATCTTCTAGAACGAAGTACTCAAAGAGGTTAATTCTTATTCTTTCTAGAATGTGTTAACCCGCCGTTTTCCAAGGAAGCCACCGAAGCAATGTCTGGAGACTGTCTCGGTCATTCTTGGTCGTAGCTCTTCTCTACAGTTTTCTGTAAAAGCGTCGTGGGGAAGACCAACACCTCCAGCAACGAAACCCTCTATAAGGTTGGTTCTTCGTCCTTTGATGAGGTGTTTGTCAGACCCACCCATTCTCCGGTGCCGCACTGATTCGGGGCCTGGACACTGTGGGCCTTCCGTTCTTGGTCATCGGGATGTGGTGTCCAGAGTTGACCGATGGAGATGTGACGATACATGAGGGATGGGGACGAGACGAAGATCGGATGTTACAGATGCGGAAGTCTGTCTGTCCGGGGAGGAGCGTAGAGAGGAAGTTCTTGGCGCTCCGGCGGGTTAGCAGTCGCACAGACAGGAACTGAAATGAATACTCAATTATTGACCTTTTCAATTATGTGAATTGCGTGGTTTTGTGATTGAACAAATATATACGGATATAGTATATCGATATATCGTAGGAATGTATGGTAGTCTAATTGAATTTGCTACTTATCCTTACATCTTATATGCTAAAATAATACTTAAAATCGATCAATCAAAATAGTTAAGTTGCATTGATTTCGACAGTTGTGTTGGGGCATTTTTTTTATCTATATATTTAATAGGCAATACGTTTTTTGGGGTTAGTCCGTCCGCCTAAACTACTCAACCAATTTCAATGATCAAGGTGTCATTTTAAAGGAAATAAGCTGTAGATTTGCCAAAACGTGCCAAAATAATTTATTAACACTTTATTAATTAGTTAAATTTCAATATTTTTCATCATTAAGCTACTACAAAGCCTCAATGATTTTGAATATAAGAATGGCAACATCCTTAAGTAAACAAACCAGCTGCTCGGAGGTTCAACCAACCAACCAACCGTTGCTAATTTTAAAGCTATCCTTACGTATGTAAACAACAAACCCGTTGCTAATTTTAAAGCTCTTTTTAAACTCTTCTTTTCAAAGTAGATTTTTTCTGTTTTTCTGAAGCATTTTTGTATTAGAGTAATTATTATTTTGAAGTATTTCTATCCAGAAAATGCTTCGCGTTGGACGTCGTTCTCTAACGGGGCGACTTATCAGAATAAATAAAAGATATTGGGACTTCAATGTAAGGGCATAACTAATGAAGTTTTAAGTCAGAATGTTGGCGGATAGTATATTTAACTTTCTATTATGAAACTTGCAATTTGGGTGTTTTCTCTATTAGGCCTTACATTAAAGTTATAAAAATTTGGTTACATTTTTTATGGCTGGCAAACCTATTCGAGCGCAGCAAGATGTTTTAACCACAAATTCGAGCGGCAAAGCCGCTCAATCCGAGCGCAGCGAGGTGTTTGGTTGTTGGCGAGCGTTAGCGAGCAGGGGGCGAAGCCCCCTAGTCTATATATTTAATAGGCAATACGTTTTTTGGGGTTAGTCCGTCCGCCTAAACTGTTCAACCAATTTCAATGATCAAGGTGTCATTTTAAAGAAAATAAGCTGTAGATTTGCCAAAACGTGCCAAAATAATTTATTAACATTTTATTAATTAGTTAAATTTCAATATTTTTCATCATTAAGCTACTACAAAGCCTCAATGATTTTGAATATATGAATGGCAACATCCTCACGTATGTAAACAACAAACGCGTTACTAATTTTAAAGCTCTTTTTAAACTCTTCGTTTCAAAGTAGATTTTTTCTGTTTTTCTGAAGCATTTTTGTATTTGAGTAATTATTATTTTGAAGTATTTCTATCCAGAAAATGCCTCGCGTTGGACGTCGTTCTCTAACGGGGCGACTTATCAGAATAAATAAAAGATATTGGGACTTCAATGTAAGGGCATAACTAATGAAGTTTCAAGTCAGAATGTTGGCAGATAGTATATTTAACTTTCTATTATGAAACTTGCAATTTGGGTGTTTTCTCTATTAGGCCTTACATTAAATTTATAAAAATTTGGTTACATTTTTTATGGCTGGCAAACCTATTCGAGCGCAGCAAGATGTTTTAACCACAAATTCGAGCGGCTAAGCCGCTCAATCCGAGCGCAGCGAGGCGTTTGGGGGTTGGCGAGCGTTAGCGAGCAGAGGGCGAAGCCCCCTAGTTATTATTATTTACGAAAGAAAAGTTTAATTAGAAGACTGTTTAGAGCTATTGTCTTCTAAATCCTTTTCTAGTCTAGTATTTGAAACGATTTACGGATTTATTAAAATGAAGAAATGAATTATTTTACAAATTAACTTCTATCGATTTATCCTTTATTTAAAACAATAACTACAATATGATGGTAATAGATTTTTCATAACAAACTGCAAAAAATTAAATTCTTTTAAATCAGAAATCGTGATGAAAGTAACACTTGACCGCACTAGTGTGAGGAAGTATTTTACAGTACGCTTCGCTCTCAAATTTTATATATTCTTGGTATAGAAATGATATATTTTTAAAAGGGATTCTATTGTAAGCAACATGTGCGAAATTACTTTTTAAAACTCAGTAAATTTATTGATTCTTGTCAACGCACTCGTCAAATAAGCATTTTCTCGTTTGAAAAAGTATTACTTTTGCAACTACTTGCACAAATAACTATTTTCAGTTGTGATTCTTCATCGATTTACTGATCAACTAGGGGTGTGGAACATTGCAAAACTTTAAATTACACTTAAAAGGGGTCAAAGCATAAATTTGTTATGTGTTGGTGTAATATACAGTTTTCGTTTTCATAATTTCACTATTTTAAAAAAAATTGCCAGTTTGGCGATATTTTTGGCAATAAGTATTGCATTGAAGAAAAAACCCTGCAGAAACGGTGAAATTGGCGATTTTTTTTCGATAAATATTACATTATCCCTTCTTGCAAGTGAAACAGAGGAGAGGCAGTCATTGAGGGATGATGTTCTAAGGAAAAGAACTCTGTGTTAAAGGCATTCGTTTTTCAATTCTTTACGCCTTTGTCTAATTTCTACGTGAATTTCAGGTTGGTTGGTTGTTTTCAGATTATCTGGCGCCGTCAGCAACACGAGGGCTATAATGTGCCGAAACGTTCGTCATTTGACAAGCCAACATACATTTACAAACACCCATGCATTACACGGGACTCGAACCTGCAACCTCGCGGTCTAGAAGCTAGCACGCTAACCACTATACCGTTTGGTCGGCCGTGAATTTCAGGACTGGGATGTTTAGAACACCTTTAAAATCGTTAGAGACGTTTTTGTCAATTACTGAAAAGCATAAATTTTTCAATAGCAGCCAATCTTATGCCCATCATGTGCAATTTTGATGAAAACCTTAATGACAGGTTCCATGGCGACCAGCCCTTACACAAAATTTGAGCGTCGTAGTCAATCCGTGCGGGAGTTATGATGACCACAGATATTTTTTCTAGACTACTTTTTATTGTCAATTGCCCATATGTTAACTTGGGGAATGAAAGTGTATATTGAATTCAGTTAAAAAAAATAGATTTATTTATTTATTTATTTATTTATTTATTTATTTATTTATTTATTTATTTATTTATTTATTTATTTATTTATTTATTTATTTATTTATTTATTTATTTATTTATTTATTTATTTATTTATTTATTTATTTATTTATTTATTTATTTATTTATTTTCATTTTTTCAAGTTTTGGAACATAATGATTTCGAAAAAATATGACCAATATTATAGTTTAATTAAAAGTTGCAAGATGTTTCACACCCCTTTTTTTGGTCGAAATGTAATGCTTTCATTTCCCTATGTTAACGAGGGTAATTGAAAGTAAAAAGTAACTTAACTACTAACTTCCCAACGTAGTTACAGTACATTATATAGTTCTCTAAATAAAAGCAAACTGAAATGTACGTGTTTTTTACCTACATCTTTATCTTTCTACAAAAGTAAAAAAAAAAAATATCGATTTATTTATTTATTTTCATTTTTTCAAGTTTTGGAACATACTGATTTCGAAAAAGTATGACCAATATTATAGTTTAATTAAAAGTTGCAAGATGTTTCACACCCCTTTTTTTGGTCGAAATGTAATGCTTTCATTTCCCTATGTTAACGAAGGTAATTGAAAGTAAAAAGTAACTTAACTACTAACTTCCCAACGTAGCTACAGTACATTATATAGTTCTCTAAATAAAAGCAAACTGAAATGTACGTGTTTTTTACCTACATCTTTATCTTTCTACAAAAGTAAAAAAAAAAAAATCGATTTATTTATTTATTTATTTATTTATTTATTTATTTATTTATTTATTTATTTATTTATTTGCATTTTTTCAAGTTTTGGAACATAATGATTTCGAAAAAGTATGACCAATATTATAGTTTAATTAAAAGTTACAAGATGTTTCACACCCCTTTTTTGATCGGAATGTAATTCTTTCATTTCCCTATGTTAACGAGGGTAATGAAAGTAAAAAGTAACTTAACTACTAACTTCCCAACGTAACTACAGTACATTATATAGTTCTCTAAATAAAAGCAAACTGAAATGTACGTGTTTTTTACCTACATCTTTATCTTTCTACAAAAGTAAAAAAAAAAAGTCTTGCAAAATGCATGAATTTTAAACGTTGTAAAGAAATATCTTAAATGTTAAGTTTTGAGCTTTTGTTTTCTTCAGCAATATTTTTTTATATTATTTGTTTCGAACTGTATCCATTTTTAAAGAGCAAAAAATTGTACCTACAAAAGTTGATGTTATATGATAGCAAAAACTTTTTAAAAAATTTAAGTTTTTATCATATATGAACAAAAATTTCTTTATGTTGAGAAGATTGGCAACGAACTCAGGGAGAAAACTTGTCACCGATTATCCAAGTTCCAATCTGCTATATCTAATTGGCAACAAGATGTGAATTTCCAAAGAGTTACTATTGAAGCACTCGGAAGGTCGAATTTTAGTTTACTTCCGATTGGAACTTCCGGTTTAATTTTATGTAATTCTACAAATCTTAACGGGTTTTTCAAACTGATTCATGACACATGTCTGTAACATTTATTGTTTGAGCTTACAAATTACTAAAATTAGTAAAAATTTAGACAATATAAAGAGTTTTTTTAAACGCTTTTTAATAGAAAAGATCGGTTCCAAAAATAAAGAAGAACAGAATGTCATTATCACAAAGAGCGTTTTTATAGAATGGCAAATTTTCGTATCTTTCTTACCACAATAATGGCAGATCCGAATATCAGTAATAGCATGCTCCACCACTTTTCTGCAATCCACTTCTTCAGAATGGCCACACCTTCCGGAGACATCAACAGGTTGCGTAAAGTGGCCAGCGGTCCAGACGGATCGATCTTAAAAAAAAAAAAAAAAAATCTTTTCATTATCTAAATGATCCTGCTACTTATATTACATCAATTAGTTACTTCTATATGATTAATGCTTTACTTTTACTAGGTTATTAAGCTCTTTTATTTGATTAATGAGTTACTTAAGTGAGGATGCAATTGATAAGTGGAATGTGACATTGTTTTGAGTTTTAGAACTAACAGTTTACTTTATATTATACTTTCTTTAAATTAAAAAAAAAAAAAAAAAAAAAAAAAGATTCAAGAAGTGATTCAAAGATTCAATGAAAAAGTCAGAACGCATCAAAAACATAAAGTATGTGGACTTAGGATGCATTTGCTGGAAATTATTGAGAAATTGAAAAATCATTTTGATTTTGTTTTCCAATTAACAATTTACCGAGATTCGACACTCTGGTTCGAGATTCTGGTACCTTTGTTTCCATAAACACTAATTTTCTTTTCAATAACGTTTATTGAAATTTGAGATACAGAAATACATCTACAGAAATACATCCAATTAACCAATACTAATAACCTTCATAAGAACTATTTTCAACGGTATGTAAATATAAATTTTTCAATAATTTATTCACAGTAAGAAGAAACTTTGTATAATTGAATCCTATACGGTCGTCGTTAAAAATAATTACTTTATTAATATATTTTAGAATGAAAGAAGTGATGGAAAAAATCTTCGAAGAAACTTGGTGAATTTAATTAACATAATCAAAATGGAAAAATATCGATATTAATCAGCATTATTATTTTTGGGGGTGAGGGTGTTGCTTCGACTAAGAAAACTTCCTTTCACCATATTTTTTAGTGATTTGAGTGGTCTATGATTGGATGCTGAAAAGGAAATATCAACTTGTCCCTAAACTTCTTAAATATCTTCAGATGCAATCGTCTAAATTTTACCACCTTAGATGTAAACACAATTTAGAAGAATCATGGCTTTCATATTATTAGTAAATTATATTTGAGTGCAATATGCAATGTACCTCTCTGCATTCTTGATACACGTCACAGTAACCGTTGTAATTATCGCAAGGTGCTCCAGGTTTTGCATACAAATCGGGAACATCGTATGGTGGTAAATTCCATTCAAATGACGACCTGTAAGAAATGTAATCGATAAAGATATAAAACTTGTTAATCTAACTCATCAAACAGTTTTCAAAACAAATTGAAAGATAAGTTTATAATGCTAACAAATGTACAATATTTGTTTAAGCTTCGATGAGGCAGGAAATAATATATGTAATACTACTGATTGTGAGCCTTAAGAACTTTTGTCGTAATTTCTCAATTAAAAATTTAAAAAAAAAATTAAAAAAAAAAAAAAAAAAGCTTTTTCCCCATCGTAGTGAAGACAAATATATGATTTGTCTTGGATGGGGCAGGAAATACTAAATGTAATACTAATGACAGTGAACCTTAAGAACTTTTATCTTAATTTCTTAATTTGTTTAAATAGCCTCTTTTCCCATCGTAGCGAAGACAAATACATGATTTCATGATTTGTCTGCGGTGGGGCAGAAAATACTAAATGTTATTACTATTGATTGTGAACCTTAAGAACTTTTGTCGTAATTTCACTTTTTTTTTAATAGCATCCTTCACTTTCACCTTCAATTTGATAAGTGTATTTTACAAACAGGCTTACTTGCAACTGAGTTCGTCCCGAGGCAGTTTGCAACATAACTCACAAGCGCGAATGATGGGATCATGGTAGTTTCTAGTGCATTGGCAAGACTCGAGTCCGTAGGCCATACATATGGAGCCAGTGCATTCCTGAAAATATATATACGAAAATTACATTTCTCTATTTTAAATAATAAGAAAAGCTCATTAGTACACTTGATAGTTTTTTCTTTTCTTTTTTTTAATTTTATGGATTAATTATTCTATAAAAAGAAAGTCAGACCAACTTCCTTATTTTTTTAAAGTTTACTTAATAATCATTTTTGTAATAGTAGTTTACGTATTCAATAAACACAAATGCAGACTTTAATACTTGAGAAACATTAAAACTTACCCCATTGTAGCACACAAATTCCTCGCTACAAACAGTTTTATTTGGCTTCTTCGTTGATGGTGGACATAGAGGACCTTGCCCAGTAAAAATAGTTAAAGAAAGTGCAAAATATAGTTTGTTCATGTCTGTTGAAGTTATTTTATTAATTTACAAATTCCTACACACATACACAATAAATTATTAAAATATAAATAAAGTGAAATGGTTAAAAATAAAATTATTACAAATGTTGAGGACCGAATAAGATTGCGACTAGATGTCCCAAAGAATGTTATTTTACCTTTTTTGTTTTAAAATGAAAACAGCTGTCGTATGGATGCTTTATTAAACAATTAGGTCTGGATACAGGTAACAATTAGTTTTGGTACATTCTATGATTTGTGGTACATCTATGTACGCCATTTTATTTAAACTCCTTCTATGATTTGCCATACATTTCCATCGAAACTACTTGTCAAGCAATTTCCTATTAAAAAGCCGGAAATTACTCATAATGAGGTCTATAATATGTATGATAAAAAGGTCTTTCTATTTCATTCGCATTGGCATATTACGAATAGGTTAAATTGATGTGAACCAACAAAGCCTCAAATGTATCTAATTTCCGTATGATAGAAAATAGGGATGGATCGGGGATTTTCAAATGAGCATTGTTCTAAAAGTCAAGGGACAGTGAAATTACTAATGTTCAAATTGACCGCGTTCGTATAGTGCTACTGTCATCGCCATTAGACGATTCGTTAAATAATTAACATAATGGATACTCAGAAAAGACGAAGAGATAAAATGAGGGTGATATGATTTATTAAACACCCGCATTAATTCTAGAAGTAAGCAATTCGTGTATATTAATTCTTAAACATACATAAGTAATACTCATTTTTATTTAATCTAAGTATTTTGAATTACTCTCATGGTAGAGAGATAAATGCATCAAAAGATAAGGATAACTCACCATTTCATTAGTATCGAATGCTCAAAAATGTAAATACACAAGAAAACTCGCGTCTTTCTCTCATAGGGTAGAATCAGTCCTCTTTTATAGATTTTGACCCTCCCCTCCCCTTCTCAATTAAGTTAATTGGTTTAAAACCTCCATAGGCATGATCCAAGTTTAACCTTTCATCCAACAATGATCACTATTTAAAATTCCCCAAGTGTTGGGGGAGAAAAATCAAAGGTTGTGCCACTCAAAACTCCCCTTTACAAGATGTCGTCTCTAGTAGAACAAGATACCAAGTGTTTCTAATGAATCACATTAGAACAGCCCTCATTTTAAGCATATCTATTTATCATAAAAATATTTATAGGTTTCTTCAAGTTGCTAAAAAGTATGAATTAAGTCAACAGCGCGAAGAAAATAAATCTCTTTCATGAAAAATGCTGTCTTATAATCCAAAGCTACTATGTAAAAAACACATCAATCTTCACACCATATTATCCAATTTGTCTTTGATACTAAAACTGGTGATTGAACTTATTGTTATTATTGAACAAGGTAAAAATTAAATTTACAACATATATAATCCACTCTCAGAATAATAATACTATTCTAATAGAATAATTATATTATGCCCGAGCAATAATATTAATAAATTTTAATAGTTTTAAATCCATTTGAAAACAAAGATCAGTGCACACCTACAATAATAATTTGCAACAAATATACAATGAAAAATTCAGACAAGCACTTTGTTGGAATCTATCCGTCTCAGAACCATATCAAAACTATCCCAAGTTAACGAGAATAAACAAACCCATTAATTATATTGGCATTTATTAATTATATTAACATTTATTACTATGACAGTGATATAGCTAAAAAATTTCCAAAAAAACCCCTCAAAAAACTAGAAATCTGTACTGTAATTAAAATGAATGAAAAATAAGTATTTTTAATGTAGTCCTATAAATCAATCTTATATTTCACATATTTTGGCACTAGTTTTTTCTCGGATTTTAATTCTCGGTTTAAACCATATTATTCCCCCCATATACAGATCATATCTTTCATTTTACCTCACTTGTAAATAAATCTCTACCGAAAAGGTTTTGATTTTTAAAAAAGCGATTGAATTCTGAGTTCGAAAGAAAGCATTAAAAGGATATTCGCAAAAACTGGATGTCCGGCATCCGTTGTCTTCCCTGCACAGCACTCCATACTTCAGTCTACAGTCGTGAGAACAACAAGGACCTTGACTAGGGCTAAAACACATAGTGAGAAATTATATTAGTTACAAGATTGCGGCTCAAAAACTGCTTATTAATATCACTAATCACAAAATCAAGAAAATAACTTGAGCTTGTATTTATAAAATGTGTCTTAGAAGATGATTAGTTAAATTCCAGAGAAATTCATCATTTCTTCCAAGGAAATGTTTTTAAAAGGAATTTTTAATTTTTACCTACAATTATTTTTAGTAACGATTCAATTGTTTTGAGAGTGGTTTTAGAGGTGTTTGTGATATTTTTTGAGGAAAACTGTTTGTTGTACAAATAGGATTATTTCAATATAATTTGCGTTCTCGAAACATTTTACATCGGTAACTATAAACATTTTACATCGGTAACTATAAACATTTTACATCGGTAACTATAAACATTTTACATCGGTAACTATAATCGGCCCCTTAAAACGAATTTGTTT
This sequence comes from Linyphia triangularis, assembly GCA_963978545.1. Taxonomy (NCBI): domain Eukaryota; kingdom Metazoa; phylum Arthropoda; class Arachnida; order Araneae; family Linyphiidae; genus Linyphia; species Linyphia triangularis. The sequence continues at coordinate 55,621,267 of OZ021722.1, read as the reverse complement.
CACACTTCAGACATTTCTGGCATCAGTCCAAGCAGTAGCGTAGATGGGATAAAATAATTATATGAGAGATGTGTCAGTGATGAAAATAATCGGCTTCAAGATATTTTATTTTATCAGGGCTATCGGAATTTAAAATATATATGAATATAATTGTTATTTATAACTAAAGTATGTTCCGTTGCTCCAGATTCTACATGTTCATTAATCAATTCTTTTTTTCTTCTCAAGTTTCTTGCGCAAAATGCTGATGTAATTTTAGAGATAAAGTTCAAAAGTAACTACCATAACATATGATCGGATAGTCGATAAATTTCGATTTTTATTTATGTGCTTAAAGTGTCCGTTTTAGAGAAACTCCACTTAGTAACAAACAATTAAAACTTAAAACCACAAAAAACTTTACTAGGACAGGCTTTGAGTCTTTTCCAGTGGCACTTTAACCTAAATTAGTATTTCGCGTCAATACCAGCCAAAATAATGCCTCTAAACATACAAAATAACTTATATAACAACGATTACGTCACATAAATAAAATGTAATGAGAAAATATTGTGTGAGTTTTTTTTCTTCTTTTTTTTTTTTTTTTTCTACTTCTTAACATTTCATTTATTCCTTTGTCAAAATTAATGCTGCACCTGTTGGGAATAAATTATTAAAGGTAAAAACATTCCTTCAGATGTGCCAATGGAATCTAATCGTTGTTCTTTGTATCTGCTACAATTTTCGTATATTTTGAAGCAATATTCCGGCAAATACAACTAAATTAAATAATCATATTAGTATGTGTACTATCGATGGTATATACCTGCAGAATGCGGCGGGCCTCAGCCTGCACGGTGGTTGGTCTTGCGGGGGGTTGACTCTCATTGGGAAGCAACATGGCTCGTGGCAGTCCTCCTCCCAGCCGCAGTCACACTCCTCCCCTCCTTCCACCACCTCGTTGCCACACACGGCATCCAAAGGCTCTGTGGAACAAAAGGAATATCCTTAATGATGTATTATTAGATTGCGAAAAAACAGGAAACGAACCGTCATTAGTTTGTTATGAGTGTGAGTTTTGTTTCTAAAAGATAAACATATGCATGCTTGAATTGTCGAAAAAAGAAAGAAAGGAGAAGAAAAAAAAAAGAAAGAAAAAAGAACAAAAAAAAAAGGAACGTTGCTGACTTGAGCTTGGGCCAAATTTTCGTATCTACTTATGTTGGCCATCAAGCAGCTATTTTGAGGCGAATCTGTCTTTTGTTAAACTCATATCTCGCTCTTCTTTTTGATTTCAAAAGTGTGGAGATGGATGGGGGAGGAGATATAATTTTTGTTGATATGAGTTTTAAGACAATTGTAATATGAGAGTATAAAGCGATAAATCTTCCGTTTAAAGTGTAACACCAAGCAAATTATGTTATTCCCTTCCCCCCCCCCCCTCCCCCAGCCAAAAAAAAAAATTGAGGGAAAGAAATTGATATTTTTATACTTTCAGAAAGAATATATTGTTTAATACAGGTAAAATAGAATAAAACCGTCCGAAAAAAAATATTTTTATATAAAAGTTTTATTTACACGTTCATACCTTTCTAAGTAGTAGATATAATTAAATCTTATGAGCAAATATTTATTATAGTTTAGTAAACACTACGCATTAACACAATTTTCCGTAACTATAATGTGTGCGTGTAGGAGAGGAGAAGGGGGGGGGGGGGATCAAGTTTCTCCAAACGAGGTTATTTGATGAATTTTGATTTTTGTTACTAATTTAATCTGAAAAAATAACAATGACGAGAAATTGTTTTTCAAACGTACCTTCTACAAACAAAATAAAAAAAAACGTGCATTTTTTATTGATCGTGGGTAAAGTGAAAAACTTAACTCCTATAACGAAGAGAGAAACAATTGGCACCAACCATTCCCATCTTTTTAGTCAGATAAATGTTTCTCATATATTCCCAGATAAGAAACACCGTGGAAGGGAGAATAAATGAGAAAGACTTTTCAGAATTTCTAATTGACCAGGTCCATTTATAAATTCACCATTGTATTCTGGAGGATATAGGGATTTCCTAGACGGTAAAACTCCTAGCCATAATATTAAACTTTCTAAATCACGGTTTGATGTCAATGAAGATGAAGTCAGACATCTCTCCTAGTTTGCCCATGCTCCATCCACCCTTAATGTTATCAAACCTCTATTTAGATTTAGAGAATAGAGCCAGGAATCTGCATTTGCCATCAGCATCTTTTTAAACACAGTTACAATTTCTCCATGTATAATTGAATAACATTCATGTACCAGTATCCGTAAATGGTGTAATTCGATTGTTAAGCGAATTCAGCCAGTAATAAATGTAAAAATATTTTCTACTTCATAGTAACTCAGAATTTCACGTTAATCATTAATGTTTTCCATAAAAGTTTACTTCCCATAACATATTGAATAAGCACTTGTACACAAGTGGTCTAAAATATCCCAAACAGAAAGCATAAGTTCTGCAACTTTAAATGTTAATTATTTGCCATTGTTGTGGACCAAATGAAAACTACCTATAAGTGGCGTTTCGAAATTTTTTTTACTGTATTTGCTTGCAAATTTGTTTAATAGATCATTTCATTAAACAGTTATATATAGTTTGCGATGCTCTCGATTCTGCAACTTCTGTCCAAATTAATGGAAAAGTTCAGGAAATTAGAATAGTTTTATAGGTAAGTTATTTTGATTGACCTAATAATATCGTATACAACTTAATAAGCTAAGAATTAAAATTTCACTTATTTTACTAATCACCTGTAAGTAAATACGATAACAATACAATAATTAGAACTTCATCCTAAACACATTTTCTGCATAAAAAATATTTAAAAAAATTACAGAGACTGAACATTATATGTGACAATAAATTGAAAAATTACCGGTAAAACATCCTTTAACGCTTCTTGCTTTCGTATTCAACACTGCGTTGATGCTACGCAAACTGCAAGGCGAGAATTTGTTGTTGTTCTTTTTGTCGCCTGAAGTTGCTCGTGCAAACATGATGTAATTACCATGGTCACCTCCCGGAGTGCAGTGGAGATCATCCTCTGGGTCATGCTAAATAATTAAAGAAAATGGAAACACACAAAACTCGGAAGTGACAATTATTTTATACAGGCATGCAGATTGTGGTCTTATCGATTTTATTTATTGAATTTTGAAATTTAAAGCTGTATTTCAGTTAAAAATCAAACAAAAGACAAATACGATATTAAATAATTGATGTATGTTTGCGCACAACAAATGCTCTTGTTGAATGCACAAAATGACTTTGAACATTTCTCATCGAATGCCGTTCATTGGAAAGGAACATTCTATATCTGCTTCTCCATTTTGAAACGCCCTGTATTTCTCAAGATGGAAAGTATATTCGACGAGACTCGGGATCTCAACATTAATACTAGTGAAATGAAGCAAATAATGATTTAGAAAAATGCCGAATATTCTGTTCGTTTTGAAAACAAATAGCAAATATTTGGTGGCCGAATCTTAGCATATAATTATGTAGTGCATTGAATATATATGATTTATATGATTATAAATATATATGATTATAAATATATATGATTATAAATATATGCAATTTCCTAAAACGCTTTTTAAATGTAGCTAAAAAAAATTATGTTTTAATGAATAAACCTGAATTTTTGTCCGAAACTATTCGATGTGATGGTTGGTTGTACGTTAGCAGTTAGCATATCTTTCAATGTTCGGCCAAAACGAATATTCGGTGAATGTGATGAATAAGCCAAATACACTTCTAATTAATAGTACATGAAAACTGATCATTAAATGAGATGCATTGCTGTATAGAATGGTTAAAAACAAACTTTTTCTGTAATGTAATTGTTAAAGTAAAATAAAATCTTATTATCAATTAAAAGATCTACTACACAAAATGTTGCATAGATAAATAAAAAAAAAATTTAAAAAAAAAGGAAAGATTAGCCCTTCTAGATAAGTCACTGCGCTTTATGTATATTAATCTGCTATCACTCATTACATATTTAATTTCAATTATTCATGAAAAATTAAACTTTAAACACACATTTGACGAGTTTAAGTTAAGAAATCTCCAGGCACAAAATCGCAATAAAGACCTCAAGCAAAAGCCTCCTTAAAAAAAAAAAAAGTCTTTAAATTGTGGATCTAAATCAATATGAAACTTTTGAAGTATATATTAATACAATTAAAAAAAAAGTTAACGTTTGATCCAGGTTTGCAGCCACTTTGCAGAGTCTAAATAAATGACCAGTGAATTTTATGTTTAGCTTTAGTAAACTAGGGGTGTGAAACATCGCAGAACTTTCAATTTCACTATATTACTGATGTAGATTTGTGACATTTACAGTTTTTATATCTTCACCATTCGCTTAGAAAAAATGGCCAGTTTGGCTATATTTTGTGCGATAATTCTTATATAGGTCCTTAAAGAAATTTTTTTTTCGCAAAATGGTGCTTTTGGCAATAAACTTTTCGATAATTCTTATATTTTCCTTTCATATAAGTGAAACTGAGGAGAGGAGTAAAAACGAGATTTAATGAGCTAAGTTAAAGCAAAAAGAACTCTGTGTTGAAGTCATTCGTTTTTCAACTTTTTAAGACATTAAAGCATTCTTACGGGAATTTCGTAGGTGGGGATGTTTAGAACACCTTAAGAGGCATTAGCACAGCGATTTTTATCAAAATTGTTAGAACCGTTTTTTAACAATCATTGAAAAACATGATTTTTTCAATGGCAGCTACCTTATGCACATGCTCGATTTTGACGAAAATCTTAATGGTAGGTCCCATGGCCACCAGCAACCCGCATATCAAATTTTAACATTGTAGGTCAATTTGTTCGAGAGTTATTCTGACTACAAACCTTTTTTATATACAACTTTTTTGAAATCAGGATGTGAAGAAAAAAAGGTTACTTAAAAAACTTACATTAAAACTTACATTACCATATGTATACCACATGGGTAATTGAAAGTAAAAAACTTCGACCTAATAGCAAATTAACACACAATAATACACATATCAGAATAATACACATATTAAAATATGAGGATGAATGATATGATTTTAATGATTTTCGTTTATTCGTAAGGTACTTCAAATATTCGAAGTTTGATGCAAAACTTTAGTTTTAATTATTGCTCTGTTTGATGCGCTGTTTGGTGTTTCAGCACTTAAAGCTCTTCTCAGTTTCAACTTCCTACTTAGGCACATTCAATAACTGAACTGAACACCACCCCGTATGCGGCAGATAATTATTCCTGTACGTTAAGAATTGAGTGGTCTCTTACCGGGGATCCGAAGTTGTGTCCAATCTCGTGGGCGAGTGTGACGTGGGAGACCACAGGTGGGACGTGTTTCCCGTAATTGAGCAAAGTTATTATTCCTGTGTTCAGGCTCTTCAAACTCCCCCGGTAGTGCTGCGAACAGAGAGAGAAAAGTTAGGAGGCCGACATGTTAGATTGGATTAACAGGCTGCATCGGAAATCAGACTAAATTGGAGCGCTCATTTAAATGAATTTGAGATGCAGTGAACTCTTATTTAATAACTGTTCTATTTAATAAAATGTTTTGTCGAAAAGGCAAAATCTACGATTACCTTTTGAATAAAACTTTATATTGTACCTTTGTGGTTATTACAGTTACAAAACATTTAATGAACTCTGAGAAAAACTAAAGGATTTTTTTTTTTTAAAGAAATAAATAAATAAAAAAGTTACATATAGAGTTAGAAAATTTATGAATTCTTAATAATTTTAAAATTTTTAGATTCTGATTTAAATTGTGTCATACATTTTTCCTGACTGAACATCTGTTTAAGATTTCGTAAATTGAAGGTGGTATTCGCAGTTATGTTAATTTTTTGTTTTTATATAAATCTGATCCACAATTAATAATAGAAATACAAATTTGATGAAAATATCCTTATTGTTGCAATGCATTTTTTTGGTGTAGTTAAACAAAAAGAGCACCTTGGTGTTGCTCTGAGATAGGAATAAGTTCTGCTTAAGTAACTCAGTTTAAAATAATATACCCCATAAAAACAAAGTTTTTAATATAAATCCTTTACATGCATTGTCATTTTTTTATATCCGTTAACAAGGTACCGATTCCGTATTTTGCGTATAATTTTAAATATCAAAAACATTTCTATATTAGCAAAATGTGTGGCAAACTAAGTTTTTAAATTTATTTATTAAAAATTAACATGAATTTATGCACTCACATCCAAATATCATTTATTTATTCTGATTAAAATAATTTTATTATTAATTTATAAAAATTTTTTTGGCAACACGAAAAGAGTTTCTTCAATGGTCGGTTAAATGCTATTTTAGCGCGATTGGATCACGGCAAATAGGTTTATTAGTATTCCGTAACAGTGACCTTTTAGTGAGAGTTACAGCCCCAAAATTTGATAGAATAAATTGTCATAGACATCAAAACTATCTGCCAAGTTTCTGCCCGATTGTATGACGTCAGGGGGTTAATTAGGCCTCCACAGATTAGCCCGCCATCGACACACAAAATCGTAGTTAATATAAAGGATTTAAAAACGCTTGTTCTAAAAGAGTTCACTTACTCATCGTCCTGATCGTCATCGTCTACGTGGTCTATAATTTATGCCTTATGAGATATGAGTATAAGCAAACGACTTACCGATAATGCAATCGTAATATAATGAAGTGCGCGGTGGACAAGAAAATTTGGAGATACAGTTCAAATTTGAATTGCGGATCATTCTTCATTTAAAACTAAAAATGGTGTCTTCAGAAAAATAGAAATTGTATTTCCACCTATCGGGAAACTGTTAGTTAAAACCGTTTTCAATTTAGAACTGACACAGCTCTCTCTCTCTCTGCAAATTTTTTAATTTAAGATACAAACACACAAATCCTCACCCCGTTCTTCTCGCACACTCCCCCGGCGTTCTTGAGGTCCCCTGTCCATGCCAATCCCAGAGTGCCTCCTTCGAAATCCCTATATGTGAACATGTAGGCGAGGCAGAAAGCGTCGTAGTCGTCCTCAGAGAACAGCTCCAGAAACTTCTCCACTCCGTAGTTTCCTACGAACCGATAATCCGGGTCAGATGGACGAGTATGAACCTTGATGCGTTTGATCAGGAACGAGATGTTGTCCGGACGGCCGTCCTGGTCGAAATCTGGAAAAGATTTAATTATTAAATCCTCCCTATGACTAAAAAGTCGTGTTTTTACATATTCTCTTCCAACTAGACTTGGGCGATGTATCGATAAATCGTCCAAAACCTGTGTGAAATCAACATCGTCAAACCGGTTTCACTATATTCCCCAAACCGATACATCACGATCATTTCTGACAAGCGATACTTGTCTAGTACTTCAAGGACGAAGAACGGTTGATAACACGATTCATGCGCGGTGCTTCTAAACTACTATAAAAACGTATTGAAACCGTCGACACCGCGCCGTTTGTGATACGATATTTCACCACATCGCAGTTAATCCTTCCTGCATATGTGCGGTGTATCCAAGACTGTATAGAAACGTAGTGTAACAGCTACACCGAACCGTTTGAGACGATTTCCATTTGTTTTTGCTGGGGTGATACTTCATCCGCATCGTGATAATCGTATTCACCTTCGGTATGTGCGATGTTTCCATTTTAGGTTGCGTTTATTTCCTATTTCGTTTTTACAGCTGAGTAATGGTGGTTTTCAGGCGCCAGTAGTCTATTAATATTGGAGATTCGATGAAAGAAGTATTCCTTTTATTGTTTGAAATTTTTTTTTTGTTTTTGTTGTTGTTGTTGTTCCCTCAACTCGTTTTGATTTTTATGTAATTTGTCATCAGATATAAGACCTTGATATTCATTTTTGGAATTTAATTGAGTGTTTCCTAAACTTTTTTTTTCTTTTTTTTTCCTCTAACTTGGAAGAAATAAAATATAACATTTTTGTATTTTTAAATCTTTTATTACTTCAGGATTTTTTTATCCAACATTTTTACCCTTTGAGAGCTTTGTTTTATTTATTAACTCAAGGGAATTGCGATATTCCAGCGGGGTAATTTCTGTCTAGTTCTTATCTAGTTAAGATAATCAGGTTATTTATTACTATGATGGTTTGTTATATCTGCCAAAGTCAATATGAACTAGCGCATGGACTGATCACAGTTGTTTCTCTTTGATTGCTTAAATACTTATAAACGATTTTTTTCCCCGTTTACGTTGAAGGATTTTCTCTTCTGACTCGTAAGTAAATAAATGTTTTATAACTTTTTTTCAGTTTGTACAATTTGAATAAAGTTTATTTCCATAAGATTAATTACTCAATCCAACTTGCTTCTTAAAAATGCGGAAATGCAGATTTTTTTGGCTCAAAATAAAGATTATTAGAATTTTAAATGTTATGCATTAATTTTATTTTTATTGTTTTATAGTTATATTGTACTAGTAAATAATACAATATTCATTATAAAGTATGTTTTTGATTTAATAATTAAGAATATCCAATAACTAAAGTAACATGTGTACTGCCATGAAGTGCACTTGTCCTTCTCCCCCCCCCCCTTCGCCGACCAAACGGTATAGTGGTTAGCGTGCTAGCTTCTAGACCGCGAGGTTGCGGGTTCGAGTCCCGTGTTTGGCATGGGTGTTTGTAAATGTATGTTGGCTTGTCTAATGACGAATGTTTCGGCGCATTATAGCCCTCGTGTTACTGACGGCGCCAGATAATCTGAATACAACCCCCCCTCCACCCCACTTCTCCTTTCATGGATGATAACAAATTAGCTAAGTAAGCATAACTTTCGGTTATATAGCTCGTTATGGTATTTTGTAAAAAAAAATATAATTCACATCGCGATGTATCGTGACATCGCGATGTTTGCTTCCCGATATATCGCGATGCAGAAATGTTAACATCGCCCAAGCCTACTTCCAACTATCCAAAAAATAGGCCTAGATCGAAATTTGTATGCTTCAGTCCTCTAAATTAAACTTCTTCTTTCGTACTTAATATTTAGAGAAAGATCCTGTATAATTTTTAATTTAGTTTAGTGGCTACGCCTTATTTAATGTGCACTAGACTCCATTATCGTACACGTACTATTAATAATCGCCGAGGCCAGGAATCTGCGAACCCATGATCTACCACTTATGAACTCGGTGCCTTTAACCGTCGTGCCCCTGGAGCCCATCCTGTATTATTACAATATTTATTGAACATTCTACAGATATCTGACGTTATGTTTACAACTGAAAATCTTGATAATACGTAGTTTCGACGTACATCGCGTGACTGTTGCACTGTAGTTGCTCCGAAATATCATATTATCTTTTGTTTGGAAGGAAGTTCGAACAATATATAGCTCTTTATTTAAATCGTCTTTTTTTTTTTTTTTTTTTTTTTTTTTTACCATTACCGATACGCTTGTAAAGAAATTGTCATTAATTCCACTCACGTAACTCCTTTCTAAGCAAAAAGGGTAAATATTACAATTCTACATATAGCTTGACTATCACATGAGAAGTTGTCCGAGGAGAAATTGCAATATTTAATCAATACTGCAACTTCTCATAGGATTGCATTCGCTCTTAAAATATACATAATTTTGTATCGTACGTTAGCTGTAGAATCGTAAGAACGTGTCACGTAAACAATTACATTGCCTCGGACATTTATAATGCAAAAATCAAAAATTTCGAACTGTAACTGTCATCCAAACGAGCAAAATGAAGTCTTTAACGAAACCTAAAACATGCAATACTCGATTGGATATGTTTTTGCAATAAATTTTCTGCCGAACCTGACGATTATCTTTTCGAACAAGACAAAATACATTTTCCAAGTAAAACCATATGAGAGCTATCAAGTCAGTGACGTGGAATGTGTGCTGAAAAGTAGGGTGTTGGGGAGACTACAAAAACTATATTACTAGCGGCGATAACACAAAATTCTACAAAATTAACTTGTCTGGGATGATTTTTGAACGAGAATAATCCAAAGCATTCCGATTCATTGCTTGCTTGGTGCTTTTTTCTTCACCTCTACTTTACCAAAGGATGTTCTTAGCATAACATGGCACGCATTTCATTTAGAAGTAGTTCTAGAAGTGTGGGTAGACGCGGGGAGACGCGTCCCCTCACTTTTCTAGAAAATACCCATGACTCCACCCATTTCTAAAACCACATAAATTCATCCCTCCACTTTTAAAAACACCTAATCCGTCTAAAAACTACTAAAGAAAAATAACATTAACCCTATAATAAAGTGACACTAAAAAAAGTGATTTAAAGTTTTGAAATGTAATATATATAGGGATACTTCACCCAATTTTTAGTTTTGGGCGTTTAGTTTTTATTTTACACTAGCTTTTACTCTACTTTATCAAAGGATGTTCTTAGCATAACATGGCACGCATTTCATTTAGAAGTAGTTCTAGAAGTGTGGGTAGAAGTGTGCTTCGCTACGAAATTTTAACATGTGCAATATTTTAGCTAGCTGTGAGGCCTCGCGTTACGGAAATCTATCATTCGTGTATAGGACCCAGTTTTTGGCGCTTCGCTCGCAGGAAGGTTCATCGCTAAACAAAATCGACCTCGCTTCGTTCACTGAAAAGTTCATGGACACATAAACACAGGCTTATTTCCCTCGTTAAAAGGTTCATTGCTATGAAGGCATAGACTCGCTTTGCTCGCTGAAAGGTTCATTGCTGGGTAAGCATAAGCTCGCTTCACTGACTAAAATGTAATTGCTACGTAAAGACTTAATATTGGAAGCCTCTCCCTTGTCAAGAAAAAAAAATCCCCGTTAATACAATAATACAACACCCCTTTAAGATTATTTTAACACGTATTTGTGGAAAGCAAAATTAAAGGCTAAAACTACTTATGTTGAAACTTTCAGAGATCTAGGTCTATTCGAAGTCACTTTTTGTGAAAAAATTAATTGAAAAACAAATTAAAATTTTAACATTCTTTTTGTCAGTCCAATTAGCAGGCCAAAACTACTTGTATTGAAAATTTCAGAAATGTAGCCCAATTACAAATCGTTTTGTAAAATATTTGTTAATTAATCAAAAAAAAAATAAATTTAAATTCTGTTTTTCAAAAATCCAATTAGAAGGCTACAACTATTTATATTGAAAATTTCAAAGTTGTAGCTCTATTTGAAATCGTTTTGTAATATACAGATTAATTAATTAAAAAAAAATTAATAACGAACGAAACAAACATTTTAAATTCTGTTTTTCTAAAGTCCAATTAGAAGGCCAAAACTACTTACATTGAAAATTTTACAGCTGTAGCCCTATTAGAAATCATTTTGTAAAATATTAATTAATTAATTAAAAAATTAAAAAGAAACTAAAAAAAAAATAATTAATTTCTGTTTTTCAAAAGTCCAATTAAAAGGCCAAAATTACTTATGTTGAAAATTGCTGAGCTGTAGCCCTATTAGTTGTCGTTTTGTAAAATGTTTATTAATTAATTAAAAAAGAACAAAATAAAAATTTAAAATTCTGTTTTAAAAATGTCCGATTAAAAGGCCAAAACTACTTATGTTGAAAATTTCAGAGCTGTAGCCATATTAGATATCGTTTTGTAACATATTTATTAATTAATTAAAAAAGAAATAATTAAAATTTTAACATTCTGTTTGTGATGTATACAATTAGAAGGCCAAAACTACTTATGTTGAAAATTTTAAAGCTCTACTCCAATTTTAAGTAGGTTTCTATAGATCCACAGAGCCACAGACAGACATACATCTTGTTTTATTATTATAGATTACTTATGGGTGTGTAAATAATGAATATTTATACTTCATTGAGTATTACACAATATTTATGAATATTTTTCTGAAGTATTAATTGTAAAGGTGGTAAAATATTAAAAACAAAAAACCTTCAACTTGGGTCAAGTATCCCAATGTATAGGGATACTTACTCCAAGTCATGTATTTAGGAATATACAATTTAAAATTATAAATTCAACACTTATACATAATAATAACGTAACTCCCATTAATAAGTCTAATGTTATTACTTTTCTATACTTGTTCAATGAGGTCAATACTTTTTATTTTTATTACCTACATAATGTTAATATGGTGTCCACTTTTAATTTTTATTGAAGAAAGCTAAAAATATTAGCAGTTTGAAAGCTATTTCTGTTCTTATACAAGTTCAAGAATAAGAAAATAACTATTTATTTTATTGCAAATGTAAACTCTCATTAAAACCCAAAATTTGTAATTCTTTAAATTTTCATTTAATTCAGGTGGATGAAGAATAGCCTGAATTTAGTCAGGTTTGTGTATCTTCAGATGTTTTGTGCATTGAACATCATAAAATCTTTTGAAAGGTGAGTAAACTCATACACCTAATGGTTGTAGTCAGTGAATACAATGAGGAGGAAATTATAATACCGTTAACTCATGTAACATTAATGGTAGGCAACGGCATACAACTTTCAAGAATATCCATCAGTAACAATACCTTTTTAACAATTGAATATCTTACATACTTAACAAAATGGTGTAAGCAGAATAAAAATATAAAAAAAATCTGCCAAATGCATTTGAGTAGTATCTCTTATCTTGAATCAAGTATCCCTATATGCCTTGTCTCAAGTATCCCTAATTGTACATTTACTACATAACCCTAAAATGCGACCATTTGCAAGTAAGTGGATAAACACTATTGTATGTAATTGTAGCTAAAAGTATGCACATAAAAATTAAAAGTGTGTTGCTGATGTGAAAAGGGGAGGGAGTGGGGGGGGGGGTCTTTTCACATCAGCGTTAATAACAGAAAGATATTACTTTTGGGGCATGAAAATATAATTTGTCTTATTACTTAGTTTAAAAACGGAAGCAAAGGTTCAGTTGTCATTTTCACCTTGTAGTTAGCTAACTGAAGGGCAAAAAGTGATACCACTTCCAACTTGTAAAAACTTCCCCATTCTGAGAAAAAGTCATTGGGTCAAGTATCCCTAGTTTTCCCTATATTTATTTTAAATTATATATATCATACTATTATAAAAATGTATTATACTACTATGTGTAAACATTTTTATAACAAATACTGTAAATACTCTTACACTTAGTCAACTTTTAACTTTGTAAGAACTTTCTTTTAAGATAAATTCCTATTGTTGTTTCATATAAAGACATGATATTTTTAAAGAAAACATTTTAGAGTTCTCTATTAATTTAATTTCATGAAATTATGCACATTTAGAAACACTATTTAAATCTAAATAAATAATGTATATAATATTAAATTATTACTTCACCTCATCTCTTACTTCCAAGTAAAAAAACTAAGTTGCAGGATATTCATTCATAACAATACATTTTGGACCCTTGTTCAATGTTGGTGTTCGGAAGTATAAATTATTTCCTTACTAGTTAATATTTTTATTATAAGATACAAAATTATAAAATTTATCGTTGGGAAGAGGGGGGGAGGGGTATTTGCCGTTTTCCCCAACTTTTGGGCATCCTCCCTCTTTATTTATTGTTTAGAAGTCAATGGATACAATGCCTCTTCTAAGATTTTTTTATTATCAGAATGAGGTGTAAAATATAATTTTAACAATATCATTTTCCTAAAATATTTACAAGAAACATTTTTATTAGATGAAACCCACTGAATGAATTTTAATATCAATATAAAATGGGACATGGAATTCTAAAATTTAAACCAATTTTTTTATATTGCTATTAAATCTTCATTGTCATCTTAACCGATACGATGTCATGAAGTGCAGAATTATTTTTTAAATGAATGCTTATAATGTTAACTATTTTTTAGTTTTTAAAGAACGCATTTGATCACCCAATTTATGAGTGTTAAAAATACGTTACCTGAACTTCCTTTGTATTCTGTCCTTAATATTCTAGAAATAATAGAAAATACTTATGAAACTAGATTTGTTTGTACGAACAAAAGCTTGGTTATTGCTCGTGTTCTCTTACTGGATCCATTATTCTGTTGTCATTGTGAGAGACCCTATACATTCTAAAAATAGAAAGACAGTAATCCTCTCTTGAAATTTATTTTTCATTTCATTTATTATTTAACTTACGACTGTGTTTCATTTACTGGAAGCTTTAATTAAAATAAAAGTCGTTAATGTAAACACAGAACAGGGTAATAAAAGTTCAGATTTCAAGAACCATTCGAGAAAGGTAAATATCATGTAACTCATTATACCATAATGGCTACTTCCATTTAACGCCACAAAATATGAAGGAGGAAATTTAACTAAAAAGTTCGACACTTTGTTACAGGTTCTGGTTGGGTTTTTTGTCAAGTTAAATCAATTATTTTAATTAGGTACTTTCAGCTCTGTGAGTATGTCTTGGTGCTTTTGGAAGTGTTCCATTTTTCTTTAAGTTGATCGTTTTGTTTTAACGGAAAAGAATACTTAAATTTATGGTTAGTAAAAAGAAAAGAATTAAAAAAAAAAAAAAAAGAAAAAAAAAAAAAATGTGTTCCACTTTACTAATTTCTTTCAATAAAGTAGAATGTGATTTAAAGATGCATTTTTTATTCATAATGTTACTTTCTAATCGTTAAATATAGTTTAAAAATCTATACTGAAGGTCACTTTTAACATTTTCGCTGGAGAGAATATTTAAAGTTGTTTAAGTATAGGGGAGATGGGAGTACATTTCAACACAGGCCATATTGGAAAGTTTAATTTCTGTTCAATGACACTGCTGTTTGATAGGAAATCGGTAAGTTATCAATATTCATAAAATGCGACAGCTGGCTGCTTTCTAAAGAAAATAACAGAATTTTATCCTTAAAGATATCAAGTTAGGCAGATTTCAATAAATTTCGTGGAAAGATTTCAACAGTGTTAAAATGTTATTTTTCTGAAAAATTTTCCTACTCTTTTTGTGGTCTGTGCCATTTGACACTTTATATTTACTAATATAGATTATACTAGAAGACAACCTGATTTGAGCTCACTTAATGCTTTACAGCCATAGGGGAACTGGTTCCTACAGTGTACTCAGTGAGCTCACTTCATCCTGTCCTCTAGTACAGACGTAGTGGTTTACCATCCTCTTTAATAAATGAAACTTGTATATCTGAAATTTAAATTAAAACAGGTATATCGTATACATAGTTGTAACTTTATACTCCCACACCGAGTAGCTTACAATAGGTAGGTCTACTAAATGGTCCATTTTAAATGAAAAAAAAAATTAACTATTTAGTCTTTAGGTAAATCTTAAAAATACTAAATCCATATGTTAATGTGTAATACGAGTAGAACAAAAAGCCTTATAAAAAATGTGAACAATAATGTAAAATTATATCTTAAGAAAATGAGATCGGAAACAGTAACAATGCACAGACCTGCAAAAAAGATTTGTTTGATGAGTTTTTTTTTTATATAGCGATTGTAGAGAAGAAGTTTTTTTCCGGGACAAATCTGAATGTTTGGATCTAAAACATTTTATTTAATTTCTAGAATGTAAATGCTGGAGGAAAATAAGAATTTTTGAATGCAGGTTTCAAAACACATTTAAGTGATTCTGTAATTGTAAAAAAAAAAACACAAAGTCATATTTGTATGGAAAGTTGGTATTATAAAAAATAAAACAAAAGGGAATTCACGTGAAGAAAGGAATATTCATGGAAATTTACTCGTACTGAAAAGATTTATTTTAATTTCCCAAAAAAGAAATAAATCAAAACTTCCTCAGATAAACATGAGTAGAGAAACTTCTCGACCTTTCGGACATTTTTTTATAAGTGAGAGATGAATCTTGATGTATCAAACTTCAACAAATGTTTTATGCTATAAATGAATAAGTTGACTAAAATCAATTAAATTTTGAAACAATTATGATTTTGTAACTTCAATTTTGCTGCATATATATGTTTGCAGTAAAATGTTAGTTTATTTAATTTAAAATAACAAAAATATTATTATTATTATACGAGTGTCACAAATTTATTGGGTAATGGAATTCAAATAGGTCTGTATAATTCTAAATAACTAGGTATTATGAACAATCCCCCCCCCCCCAACTAATTTATATTCACCATTCCATTCTGTATGCAAAAAAAGGTTTATTATACATTGATATTAAGAGTATTATAGATCTATTTGAGCACCATTGCCAAACTCATTTGTGAACACCCTCTATAGTAGAGCGGCTAGAGGGAAAAAAACTGCACTTCGTGAAACAAGTCTGTAATTTTGCACATTGATAGATAATGTCATTTTAATCATTTTCAGAAGTGGGGCCACTCGGATTTCACTTCCGGTCGATGTTTTATACTACTTCAAAGTTGGGGCCTAAAATATGCCTTTATTTTCAATATAAACCGTAAATTGTAGGTTCACGGTCAAAAATGTGAACTCTATTAACACGTATAATATGTTAAATAGTTAGGCTTGCATTAAAGAATAAAAAAAAAATTAAATTTCAACCGGAAGTCGTTAAGATTTCGACCGGAAGTCTATCCCTAATCGACACCAACAGCTTGAAATACACACATAAAACACATTCTATATATAAAAGGGTTGATTTCGATAACGTACCAAATGGAAATATTCTACTCGGATATTACTTCCGGTTGAGGTTTTAAACTTTTTTTCAGAATTTGGCTTAATAATGACCATTTTTAATACTCCCCCTTAATATAAAGGGTCACTTTTAAAAAATAATATACTTCTTTCATGTTCTATATATCAAATTGTAAGAATGAATATACTAAATTTAAAATGAAAAATTTCAACCGGAAGTGACTGAAATTCCGACCGGAAATCAAAGCATAAGCTAATTTCAGAGCTTACACCGATTTTTTTTTTCTTATAGTAGAGCGGCTAGAGGAAAAACTGCATTTCGTGAAACAACTCTGTAATTTTGGAACATTGATAGAATATATCATTCTAATCATTTTACGAAGTGGAGTCACTCAGATTTCACTTTCGATCCAGTTTTTATACTTGTTCAAAGTTAGGTATAAAATATTCGTTTTTATCAATAAAAATAGTTATATGTGGGGTCATAACCAAAATCATGAACTTTATAGACATGTGCAATATGTTAAATATAGATAAAAGGTTAAAAAAAAAAATATATATATATATATATATATATATATATATATATATATATATATATATATATATATATATATATATATATATATATATATATATATATATATATAGTAAAAAATGTTCAATCGGAAGTGATATGCATTTTGACCGGAAGTCTATCTTTAACAGCTAAAACTGCATCTAATAGCTTAAACTACATGTATGAAACATATGCTATCAATAAAAAGGGAATTCTGGTGATGTTTTATGATAAACTAAATTTAAAAATTTACTTCCGGTCGAGGTATTAGATTTTTTAAGTTAAGACTTAAAAATTTGCTTCTCTATATTTTACCATCTTCTTATAAAGGGTCACTGTTAAAAACACTTAATACTTCATGTAGTTACATCTAATTATAAGGATGGATATGCTGAACATGAAAGGGAAAACTCCAACTGGAAATTACTGAAATTCCGACCGGAAGTCTACTTATAAGGAATTGATACTGCCCTTAAACCAATACCTTTATGTATCACGGTGATATCGTCTCAGATAGCTGGAAGATTTCATTTGATGTTTCAGAAAAGGAATGATAATTATGTTAAGTATAAAATGGTAAATTTCAACCGAAACGACTGGAATTCCGACCGGAAGTTTGCTTGTACGAATTTTTTTCAATACAATTAAAATATAACCAAAATATAAATCTCACTAGTTGCAATCCTCTTAAATATGGACTAAGACAGGAGATTATTTTTTAAGGGATGCGCATAGCACTCTACTTTTTTTTGGGGGGGGGGGGGAAGGAGGGGGAGGATGGAGACACAAAAGTTGAACATTTTATTTTTTTCATTGTTCATATTTTCAGAAATTTAATTGTATTTTAGACTCAGATTTGGCAATCTGAGACGATATTACTGTGATACTTAGATGATGTGGTATATGTATATGGGGGCAGTATCAGTTCCTTATAAGCAGACACTCACTTCAGATTGAAAATTTTCATTTTACATCCAGCAATCCATCCTTATAATTTGATGTAACAACATGTAATATCAATAATTTTTAATTGTGACCCTTTCTATAAAGGTGGTAAAATTTAAAGAAGCGCATTTTTTAAGTCTAACTTTAAATAAGTCTAAAACTTCGACAGGAAGTCGCTTTTTAGCTTTAGTTCATTATAAAATGACACCAAAATTCCATTTTTATTAGTATAGCATATGTTTCATACATGTAGTTTAAGCTGTTATAGACTTCCGGTCGAAAAGCGATTGACTTCCGACTAATCCTTTTTTTTTTTTTTTTTTTAATCTTTCCTAAAAATTTAATAATTGAACATATTACACGTGTCTATAGAGTTCACGGTTTAGTAATGATCCCGCATATAATTATTTTTATGCATATAAACGAACATTTTATGAATAACTTTGAACTAGAATAAAAAATCGACCTGAATTTAAATCCGAGTTTCTCCACATCCGAGTTTCTCCATTAAAACGATCAGAATTACACATTTTGTGAATGTGCACAATTACTGACTTGCTTCACGAAGTGCAGTTTTTTCCGTCTAGCCGCGCTATTATATTGGTAAATGGGCAATATTAGTTCTTTAAAAGCAAACCTCCGGTCGGAATTTCAGTCACTTCCGGCTGAAATGTTCCATTTTATATCCAGCATATCCATCCTTATAATTTGATGTAATAACATGTAGTTTTAACAGTTTTTAATTGTGACCGTTTATAGTTTATATGAAGGTGGTATAATTTAAAAGAGTGCATTTTTAAGTTTAACTTTAAAGAAGTCTAAAACTTCGACCGGAAGTCGTTTTTTAATTTTAGTTTATTATAAAACATCACTAAAATTCTCTTTTTAATGATAACATATGTTTCATAGATGAAGTTTGAGCTGTTGGGTGCAGTTTTAATTGTTATAGATAGACTTCCGGTCGAATGCCAATCACTTCCGGTTGAATTTTTTACTACTTTTTTTATTTAATCTTTCATCTATACCTAGAAATTTAACATATTACACATGTCTATAAAACTCATGATTTGGCTACAACCCCACATATATTTATTTTTATTCATAAAAACGAACATTTTACGCCTAACTTTGAACTAGTATAAAAACTCGACCGGAAGTGAAATTCGAGTGTCTCCACTTCTTAAAATGATCAGAATGGAATATTCCATCAGTGTGCAAAGTTACAGACTTGTTTCACGAAGTGCAGTTTTCGGCTATTTTTTGGCGTCAAGCCGCTCTACTAATACGTATATAGATATTTGACGAACTTCCGGTCGTAACTTGCTTTCTAATTTTGGTATATATTTAATATATAATAATATTTTTATTTGATAAGTTTTATAATATATTGAATTAACCTTTTTATAAATGGAATATGTTTTATATATATAGTTCAAGTTGTTGGAGTTGAATAGGGATACACTTCCGGTCGAAATATTAATAACTTCCGGTTGAATTTTTTTTTATTCTCTAATAAAAGCCTAACTATTTAACATATTATACGTGTTAATAGAGTTCATATTTTTGGCCGTGAACCTATAATTTAAGCTTTTTATTGAAAAAAACCCGCATATTTTATGCCTAACTTTGAAGTAGTATAAAACCTCGACCGGAAGTGAAATCCGAGTGGGACCACTTCTTAAAATGATTAGAATGACATTATCTACCGATTTGCAAAATTACAGACTTGTTTCACAAAGTGCAGTTTTCGGCTATTTTTTGGCGCCTAGCCGCTCTACTACTATATTTGTTAGTAAACACCCGATTCCCAGTTGAATTCTACCCGTTTTAAGGATATATTTCAAGAAAAACATGCCTCACTTGAAATGTAACATTTGACCTTCTGGTTATGATGAGGAACTGTGGTAAAAATTGACAAGCTGCCCAACATTTCTTTCTAACTAATGGTGCTAAAACGCGAAAGAAAAATATACATATTTAGTCAAAAAAATTGGAAACTAAAATGTATTGAAATGTGCCTCCAACCTTTTATCCAAGTTTTACCATCTACGTTACA
The DNA here is from genome assembly GCA_963978545.1 of Linyphia triangularis. Lineage (NCBI taxonomy): Eukaryota > Metazoa > Arthropoda > Arachnida > Araneae > Linyphiidae > Linyphia > Linyphia triangularis. Next base: position 55,601,143 of record OZ021722.1, on the reverse strand, counting down.
TTAACTATAGATGTTATTTCTCTAAATTTAAAGTTGAGAAGTAGTAACACATTATATATATATTTTAATTTTTAATTTCAAATTGCTTTTTGTTATTGATAGTATAATATACACGGTGCATATTAATTATTGAGCGCATTTCATTTCATAGTTCCATAAAACCAAAAAATTTATATATATATATATATATATATATATATATATATATATATATATATATATATATATATATATATATATATATATATATATATATATATATATATATATATATATATATATATTTAATGTAATGTTTTATTGACGAGCATATTTCAAACAGTTTTATGTTACATGTTCGATAAGTTCTATAATAGCTCCGTTTGTCACACGTAAAATATCGAGTTTGTATCCAACTTCATGCTAACCGTTTTGGAACATCCCAGCCTTTATTCCTCCAATACTTAACCTCAGTGATTCGGCGTTTTAGTTCACCAATATTTCGAACATTTGGTGCGTATATTCAATCTTTGATAAACTCGTAAAGGGAAAAAAAAATCTAATAATGTTATGACGAGTAATCGTTCAGGTCAAGGAATCTGTCCACCTCGACCAATCAATCGTTCGGGAAATATTTCATGCATATAGTCTCTAAACATGGCACCTCAATGTTGTGGTACCCCATCTTGCTGAAAATAAACTTGTTGCTGACGATATTCCATCTGAGGCACAGTTTAACTCTGTAATTTGTCGAGATGCACTCAACTTGTTACTACGGGCTCATATAAAATGTGTTATAAAATAGACTTGCTAAATATACGTGCTTCGCCACGAAATTTTAACATGTGCAATATTTTAGCTAGCTGTGAGGCCTCGCGTTGCGGAAACCTGTCATTCGTCTATAGGACACAGTTTTTGGCGCTTCGCTCTCAAGAAGGTTCACCGCAAGGCAAAATCGAGCTCGCTTCGTTTGCTGAAAAGTTCATGGACACATGAACTCAGGCTTATTTCCCTCGTTAAAAGGTTCAATGCTATGCAAGCATAGGCTCGCTTCGCTAGCTGAAAAGGTTCATTGCTGCTTAAGCATAAGCTCGCTTCACTCACTAAAATCTAATTGCTACGTAAAGTCTTAATATTGGAAGCCTCTCCCTTGTCAAGAAAAAAAAATATTCCCCATTAATACAATAATACAACACCCTTTAAGATTATTTTAACACGTGTTTGTGGAAAGCAAAATTAGAGGCCAAAACGCTTGTGACACACAGCTTGTTTTATTATTATAGATGTAAAAAGATGTAAAATTTTTTGTAAAATAAAGTGTTTAAACCATTCCGCGATGCAACAGTGATATCTACATTACTTTATTTTATTATTTTTATTTTATAGAACTCTGAAATGGGCTCTAAAATTTATGCTCACTGTGTATGGAAGATGAGCACGTGAAACATGGATAAGTCAACAACGTGTATTTGATTTAAAACATCACCAAGTTCTAAGTTTTTCCTCAACAATAGCCTGTTACACATTTCGGTCAGACCATGAAGAAATACTTAAATTTATCCTGATTACAGTCAAATCCACTTTTACTTTTTAGTGAAGGAAAGTTTTTTTTTTATGTATATCCTAACACAAACTTAGCAACTTCATATAGACCAACGCAAAAGGGCAAAACAACGTAACATTTTAATGATTTTATTACGTAATTCTTAAACAAAATTTACATGAGTTTTAATTAATTAGCATATAATTAACACACATAATTCGCACAAAATTAGCTCATTTTGCATGTAAAGGCTAGTTTACTTGCTAATTATTAAACTTCATATAGCAAATTTTGTAGTACAAATTCTTTATAATTTTATTTAATGTTGAGTGTTGCCATTACCGTTTCTCACAAGAACCGCTATCTCTTCAATCTTATGCACTTCAAGTACTTCAGAGACACAGAAAAAAACATTGGAAATGCTCTTTTACTAAAAAACACGAATAAACAAGTTAAATTGAGATGTCCGAACTCTTTTGAAGAAGCAAACCTTACATTTCTCTAAGTAATACATAAAAGAAACATCTAAGAGAAACAAATATTACTATGTTTCCGAAGTTCTATATAAGGGAAATTATACGAATCGCATTTATGAAAATAACCGTGCTGCATGTTTATATTTGTATAGTTTTGAGTTTTGCTTCCATCACATTCTTTCTTCATATCATTTTTTAAGAAAAGTAACGCTATGCTTTATTTGCAAAAAAAAAAAAAAAAAAAAAAATCTTGACAATTCTGTAGATTATTGGTTAGGCGAAACTGACGCCTTTCTACAGAAGAAGTCAAGTCGACCGCAACCATTAAATTGATCGAAAAAAAATCGTTACGGCTTTACTTTATAGTTTAACCCCCCCCCCCCCTGCGTCAAAATACAGTTCATTCGGCTTCAGTTACCATGGTAACAAGAAACCAATTGGTTAATTTATATAATGGATTGTTGTACAGTACGTAGCCGAGTCTCAACAAAAAACTCTCTTAACAAAGTGCAGTTGATATAACTTATGAGATCGCAATCACTTCATTCTTACCTTATTGCTTACTAGAAAATAGTAAGGCGCCTAAGGCGCTCGTTGAAAAATCATGAATGCAACACTTTAATATACACGAAATATTTACTAAAAATTTCATTTTTCTTTTTATATTGCGTAAAGGAAAATTATTTCTGAACTATATCTGAAATTATACTATTGTTTTGAAAACTATTATTATTATTGTTTTATTTTTGTAATTATTATTATTATTATTATTATTGATATTATTGTTTTGAAAACTATAAATGAAATGATATTATTGTTGTGTTAATTATATTGTTTGTAATGAAGAACCTTTTGGAAAATCTGCACTAGAGGGGATTCAACAGGGAAATTGAGTGCATAATTTGGATCTTCACTGATAACAGAATAGGTGCTGTAATAGATTTGAGAGTTACCTTCAATCGAATCGATTATATTCTTATTCATTAACATATTGTGCTTGGAATTTTCATCTAATTTTAAATATTAAAAACATCCCTAAAAACTAAAGGCAAACTACGTTTCAAAATTTATCAATTAAAAATAAACGTGAATTTATGTATTGACGTCTAAATGTATTTTATTTATTCTGATTAATCAATTTTAGCAACAGGAAAGAGTTTCAACAATGATCGCTTAAAATTATTTCACTTACAGTATTACAGAGTGAGTCAGTGAGCAGCTTAACTCGTGTAGCAATTTAATGTTTTTTGCAACATTAAACGCCAATATTAGATAAATAAATGTTTAATACCTCAAGTTCATTTAATATCTTTAAGTTTAGAATTGAATAATTTACTCTAGATAAAAAAAAAATACTACAAATTTACACCGTACCATTTATATTAAATCATATAACAATATAATCACGCATCATTAAATTTACTTCCATAATCTAGATATATTTGTTTTTAATTGTATTGTGCCACATTTACGGACAAAATGATTTCCTGAACACACACGTGTTTGTAAATACGCCGTAAGAACAAAAATATAAACTTTTCGTAGATTGAAATTTAGTTACACGAAATCTTTTATGTAACTTTAATGAGAAAAATCTTAAATATACTTTTTCAAGTGTGCACTACTCAAAATGAGAAAATAAGTAAGTAAACTTTCTTGACCTTTCACTGAACAGCTGCTTTATTCGGGTAAAAGATAAATAAACTTTTTTTGCGAATAAAACAGAAATACCTCTTCTTTCGAATGCATACACCACATTACTCTCTTCCTCTATTCTTTTCAATTAATCAATCTTCTGAACATGTATAAAAATTCATAAAAGAAGCCCAGAAGCTGCAAACTTCACTTGCGAGTGTAGAACACGCAATATTCGCATAACATTTCCGTTGTCCCATTCCATTTAAATAAGAGAAATTATACTTTTAAAAGAATTTATAAGTTTAAAAACATGTGACGTGCGAAAAGTTCTTTAATCATATGTTCTTGGCACTGCGACAGTATAATTTAGTACTTTGTTAGTTAAAAAAATAAAATGAAATACCAAACCATAAATTATCGTCATTATACAATTCTCAATTGTTATGCACACATATTTGAAACACTACTCTTGAATTTAATAAATTATACTTGGTTATTATTTAGTTTGGCTTTCTGCCTTAAGAATTTTAGAAATTATGCCAAGAACACAATGAGCCAATTTTCATATCTGTTGCGTCCAAAAAGATCTAATAAATGTAATAATCTTATCGATATAATAGCTCTTTCTACTATTTTTACTATAAGAAATTGGTGGAAATGGAAAACCAGTAAAATCCATCCGATATGGTCCGTAAAAACATAAATATCTGCACCTAAAGACCATAATGTAAATAAAATAACAATGTTTTTTAAACGCGTATTTTTTTTTTTTAAGTATTGACTTTTGTACAATTTATGTATTATCAGTTTATTTTAGAATACCAAAGATAAAAATAACCTAAAAATAAATACCCGAAAGTGTGCCTACCCATTTAAAATAACACCTAGCCTGCGAAGAATCAGAAATTAACAACAAGTACCACAACTCCTTCCGTTATAACTTGCGAATTGTTAAAATATGAGTTATCCAAAAGTGACGTATGAGTTATCCAAACGTGACGTATCACAGGTTTTTAAGTGGAAAAATAATAATTTTTCTAGGCAGCCATTAACTTAATATCATTTTAAAATCCCTGAACCATCGATCACACAACATAATTTATCATCATATAGGATCAGTGACAGGAAACCAAGTAGCTGAAATGATACAAAACAGTTTCAAATAATATATATCCTTCCCACCTCTGAAAATAATTTACAATATTTTATTTTAAAATCCGAAACAGTTGATTGTAATAAATGGTAGGAATTTGCTGCAGCATCCTAGGATTATTGACAAATCGCAAAGTAATAATTAATTTCTTGCTCTAACTTTTCAACAAAAATGTGATGTGCAAATTATGGCATGCATCCCTAGCTAATAACTCGTAGATTATAAACATTGTGCTCTTAAACATTTGTAGATTATAAACAACACAAACACATGAAGACAAGTTTTCTTTGAAAGATCTGCATGACGGTGTGGATCGACTGGCCTTATGTGGGTGAAATCAATTGCCGCCGTTTAACTAGAACATTTATTAAATCAAATGAATCGATAACTTTCTTAAATTAAAAAACTATAATTTTATGACTTATAAGTCATAAAAATAATTTATTAAAATAGTTAAAATTATTGATTTAAATTTATTTCATATATTTCGGATAACATTAATGTATATATGATGTGAATTTCCTGCATCTAAGCCATTTCTCTCCATTGCTTTGATAAGTTGAAAATCAAAAACTGATTTATATTTTAGTTATTCATACCAGTGATGTAATTTATAACTATCATGAGAGTAAGATGACAAAAACTATTACTTGAAAATATTTGCAAGAAAACATTGATAAGTTATCCTATTAGTAGGAGAAAGTTGTTGCATTATAATACTTTTCATATTTTAATTTTGTGGCCTCCACTTTTATTTCTAATTTATTTTCCAAGCTTTTTTTCCTACATAAAATAGATACATTTACTAGCCTACTATAACTTTTCCATCCCCTAAATAGACATTAAAGCAGATATATAACAATTTTTAGTACCAAGCGGTACAATTTATGGAACTGGTTACCTAAATTGCGCCACCACCACCATCAATTGTACCAGATTAGTATTGTATTAGAAAAGGCAAACTGGGAGATGGGGAGGGGGATAAGTTACGCAATTTTACACTGCGCCATTAACATACAGAATCATTAAAAATATACATACTAAAAAAGTTTTTAAAGTAATTTATTAAAGAAAGTAAGTGTGAAACAGAAATATATAAAATTATTTTAATGAATTAAATCAGCCGTGTCTTACTCTCTAGCTTTTCAAAAATCGTAAGATATCTAATACGTATAAGTCATTAAATATTAAACTAATACATTGAATTTGAAACTAAATTAAAGCAATCACATGATATCTCGTGGTTGGAAGTGTGCTCTTAACAGTCATCCACATGTTTATTAGTTAATTGATTTCGATTGCTACTTTTAATGTAAAAAAAAACCCCATAATATAAAGATTATTTTAATACTCTCAGTCTCAGTAACTTGATTTAATTAGTATCATTTTAGGGATATACTGTTTGAATAATATATTGCAAGCAAAGGGATATTTCTTACCACGCAATGCACTTGGTGTTAAAAAAGTGATTGTTTCTTTAGCAATGTATTAAAAAAACTAATGAAGAAATTAAAAAACTTTCAAAAACTGATTGTATAGTCTGTTTTGAAAGAGCGGCTTTCCATTGTTGACTGCTACCTAAATGTCCAGTGGAAAGTAACGTGAAAGACGACAGAGAACACAACTATCTTGTCTTCATTGAAAATTAAATGCGGTTCAATTTTGGTGGTGTACTTATGTACATATAGGGAACCTAATCATTATACAGTTCAAAAATCATTTTAAAAATTAAGTTTTATTTAACTAAATTATTTACATGTCATTAAAAAAATTTCTAATGTTTCAATGAATTATTAATTCTGAGTGAACTATTATTTCGAGGAGTTGCAAATGAAACCAGAAATAAAACATAATTAGAAATGTCTCTCTAAAGCGAACGTCATATTTCATTTCTATGTTTGGTATTGAGAATTTTGTAGTCACTTCTCCTCTTTCTGTCGTAATTCTTGTTAGGCCTATCCGCCATCATAAAACTTTCATCACTTCTCTCCCTTTTTCTCATTTCTCGGTTGTTGCTATAACTGTTAAATTTTTCTTGGAAAAGCAGTGCAAGAACTTCTTTAATGGTTTTCAAATTCGAAAAATTCTACGATTTAGAATTAGGTGGCTCAAACAAATTCTATTACGTGCAATAATATGTTTAATTGTAAAAATATGTCCATTTGACTCAATACACTTAAATGAAAAGCTTAAGTACCATGGTTATAAGGTAGAATACCATGATGTAGAATCTTAGATATATAAAATTCATATTAACACGTATCACACTGATAAATAGAAAAACACATTCACCAAATTAAATACCAAGTATACAGTGGGGGTATATGTAAAAGAATAGAGTGTTATTACTGTGTTTTACAGATGCATACTTGCCATATATCAAACAACTTATAGTTTGTCTTTAATAGGTATATGATTTCTCCGATCATAAGAGTTTACTGTGCACTATTTTCGCATACTTTACATGATATTCTTCATAAATTTTGGTAGTCAACTTAACTGTACTTCTTTTAGAAGTGTTTTCCTTTGATTCATAGTTACTAATGTTTTGAATGTTGCTACAAGGCAGCTTCTCGAAGCATTCCACATATGGTTTATTTAATCGTTTATATAAAGTATAGTGTGATAAACTATGCTATAAATGTCAACAGACACAAATCCGAAACTAATACTACATTATTATTATTGAATAGTTTGGAGCTAGGAAAGTTAACTACAGTAAAATTTTCTTATTTAATTACATCGGGAATACCAGTGTATTAAATATCTTTTTACTTATTTATCTTTTGAGTTAATAATTATAATGCGAGCATTGAAGATAATATTTTATGCGGTCCCTCTTCAGAGAAAGGCCTGAAAATTTTCACCACGATACTATCTGCTATAATCACTAGCATGTCTACTCATTTTTAATCAGAATCTATAGTGGCCAGTCATGGAATCAAACCGGAATAATTTCGTATGCTAGGGGCGAAATAACACGGTACAAATCAAAGTAAATTTAAAATATTCATCACATGAAAAAGTTACCGATGAAACGAAAAATACATCACTCATACATCTCTTGAAAAATGAAAACGCTTAAAAAGAAGAAGAAAATCATCTCTTTCTCAAGTAATATTTTTTATTCGACTTCTGATGAAGAAACACAAATCGAAAGAACAACGCGGAATGAAATGTTTGCAAAGATAAAAAAAAAAAAAAAAAAAAAAAAAAAAAATTAAAAAGGAAAAAAAAGGAAAAAAGATGAAAGGTAAAAAATAAAGTAGTAATCAAAATACGAACCGATATGTAAAGAGAGAGAGAAACCTCCTGCAGAAACTTTATAACTTTTCCTTTTCTGAAATAATAATGCGCCAGAAAAGAACATTTCGTCGATTCATTGATTGAAGCTCCTGCCATGTATGGTCGTTACACGCTTAGCGAAACATGAGGAACGACTTTGCATTCGTGATGAATGTTTCAGAACACAGAAACTTATGACATAAAAGAAGGGAATATAAAATACATATTTTTTCGCATTTGAAACTAGTTCAGATATACCTTTATTTTTTTTATTTTTTTATATATTCAGTCTTCAAGTGAGTCACGATCGTCTTGGACCGCGATTGTGGATGTCAAAATATTGAAATGTGCTTCCGATTTAGGTATGAGGAGATATTTATGTGCATTTTGTACATGGGAATGTCATTTTTATTGGCATTTAGAATACAAAATATCCAATAAAAAATTTTAATGAACCCTTTTTTTTTTTTTTTTTTAATGTGAATATTTTAATGCGGAAATTTTTGCGATGTCTGTGGAAACAGAAAAAAAATTGCTATTCCTCAGATAACAGGAAGAAGAAAAATAAAAAATGGACATAAATAAGATTTTTTTTTTTAAATAAGTGAACTGATAGCAAAGTTAAATGGGCGGCCTGAAAATACGCATAACGGTATTGAAATATTCTAGTGTAAGTTTTGGGGATTACTTTAATTTCAATATTTATTCCATCTCAATGATTTTCTCAAAAGATTATGAAATGGAGAGGGGAATTATAAAAAAGCACAATAGAAAATGAAAAAGGTTTGCATCGGCTATCATCGTCGCTATTTTGAAAGTAAATTTATCAGCCCAATTAAAAATAGGTTTCTGAAGTGAATCAATTGAAACATTATGAAAGGACAATTTACTTTAACTTAGGAAGCAGTTTTCTAAATTCTTAGTTCACATATTTCAGTATCCAGAAATCATTCGAGACCATCCTTAGATATCACAGTAAACCATCTATTCAAAATTCTCTATTTTAATTTTATAAACTCAGCAAAGTGCGAAATATTTTCCATATTGTATTCCCGCAATGGAATAAAATATATTCTAATTCTTGAATGTAACATTGATCTACAATGCATTTGATTGCTCTCCCTTAAAAATATTTAACAACCTCTGTTCCACAACGCTAACCTGGATAGGAAATATGCTATAAAATTGCGGGTGAAAATTTATCTAATGCAATAAATTTATGTTGTGCAACATTATTACTATAAATTTCAAAGAAATTTTTTTTAAAGTTAATTAACATGGTTTTCTGTTGTGTAATCTTACGCAATCTTAATCGTGAAACCATTCCCTTTTACTGTTGTATTATAGCTGTCTCAATTAAACATATCCTTTGCACAACTTTGATCTCATAGAATTATTTAAATTTATTGAGGAGCAGAATTTCATTGAGTTGCAAATAAACCTTAAAATTTTTAGCTGATGTTGCTTATTAAGTACATCCAAAGCATCCCATTCAAAATAAAGCTAACGAAAAGAAGAAACAAATCACCAGATGTATTCCGGCAATGCTCAAATGTATTGATCAAACAGTAACGTTACCCTTTGAAATTGAAGTGCAAGTCATAATACAAAATAATTTCAAAGCATACTCAAAAGAATAAGCAAACGAATAAAATTTCAGACTCAAGAGATGCATAAAAACAGAGTAGCGTTACATACCAGTCGTCCTGTAGATGCTGTTGACACGCTGGACATGCCTGGTCATCGCATCTATACACGCTTCCTCACTTCCCATCCGCTGGTAGAAAAGGTGGTCAGCCTGTAGGTAGAGAAGGCACGTACTCTTCCTTCTGTCCACAGCCACATGTCTCTGACCACGGTCCTCATTCCACTGAGTTCTCTGGATAGAACGCACTCCGTAAGGTTCAGAACTCATCCCAGTCCTCCCATCCTCTGTGTAATGCAGGGCGTCCAGCTCACGCCAGTAAGGTACATCACGCTTGTCTTCTAGAGATGTCTCATCATGGTCCAATCTCAAAGTTGTTGTCCCTTTTGAAGTGGACTCTTCCGTGTTACTGGATGTGATGTCCGGGTCGGTCCACTCGTTGAAAGGGGTGGACGTATCTGTTTGTGTTATGTTTTCGAAAATATCCTTGACTAAGTCGAGTGAGCTTTTGATGAAGTTGGCACTTGAGTCATAATCGGGGTTAAGGCGTTTGCTGTCGGTAAACCAGTTCCTGGATCTGTTTTCGACCGAAGTTTTTGAAGTGGAATCACGATTTTGGTCCTGAAAGTAATCAGAGATCTCGTTGCTGCTGTCTAGTTGCGGTGTTTGTTTTTTAGTTTTTTTCACGTTGAGGTGATGGTGAGTTGCTTCGTGGTGTTTCTTTTTGTGAGAATGTTTATGGATTCTTGTTCTTCTGCTATTGTTCTTTTTGTGATTGCTTTTTACAGCTTTTTGATGAGTTCCTTGTGAGTTTTGTTCTTTGGTGTGCTTTCTATCTCTAATAGACCTCTTAGAAAAAGAATAGTATTTAGAGTGTTTACAATCACTTAATTTTACCACAGAGGGCATGCAAGTCCGATTCGTTTCAGGAAAGCGAATGTCGGACAGTTTGTAAACTACTGAATGAAAATGCTGGAGCGGAGAAAAGTAATTTTTGGCCGGTTCAACAAAGTATTCTGTAGCGCCAATTCGTATAGTACCATCCAGGAGTCCAGAATCAAGAAGAACTCCGTGCACCGTAGAATTATCTTCACCTGAAAATGTAATGCACAAAATGTAAAGTTAGCTTTTTTTACATATTAAAATATGTCGATCATGTTATTCAGTACTGAGTTTCAAAGAGTTTCTCAAGCTTTAATTATAGAAACTCAGGACTAAATGTCAAGTTTCAAACAGTATTTGGCACATTATACAGGGTGTTCGGAAACCACCGCACTTCCTTAGTACCGGCGTATTCTATAACAAAAATAAAGCATATTTCCAATATATTGTCGGTGCCGCAAATGAAAATTTTTGGGTCTAAAATTTTTTTAAAGTTGGGACTCTTTTTAGTCAGCGCAAGGTTAGAAACCGAACTACCGACCCCAAACGTACCAATGGCAGTGAATAAAATACAAATTGCTTACGCCTTTATTATAAAAGGCCTTAAACCCCGCCCATATCAACATTGGCGATTGATTTGACGCCAAATGTAATTTTAATTAATTATTGTAGCCAAACCTATCACTGCATATTGCTATGTGATTCGAATCTCAAACTAATGGAGAGATTTTTATTTGGAAGAGGGTTTTTTAATTCGAATAATTTGAATATTAAATTCGATTATTATTTTTATTTTTTTTGTGCCAGGCAAATTTACGGAGGCTAAAATCGAATCGAGCACAAATTTGGGAGGTAGATAGTCGTTTTCAATGACAATGCATTCTATCCTTAGATTCTATCAAGTATTGGATGTCATGAAAAGGTCGCTTTTACCCTCGTTTCTATTTCTATTTCGAAGGACTGACATACCACTTGACGTCCAATCGAGCTAAAACTTGACAGATAGACTCGTCGTCGATGACAAAATCTTCTATTAAATTTCTTTCTTTAGGTGGGGGGGGGGGGGGAGAGAGGGATATTAGTCAATGTCACACAAGCGATGGTTATGTTCGTAGTGCTCAAATACTATAGAAACTTTCTTGTGCTCAAAATCCCTTCGACAAGTTGCAATTGCACATAAAAGTTGCATACAAAGATTTATATAGTAAAAACATTTTTTATGGGTTACTTTTTTTTTTAATCTTTTTATAAAGGGTATTAATATACCGTTCAATCCCATTATCTCTCTATCAAACGTTTATAACGATTGTATAACACATTGCTAAAACCATGATAAGTTGGTTGGTTTTTAAGTTCAACGACCTAATTTTTTGCACTATAACACGGCTAATCCGGCCGGGACCTATAGCTAAGCGTGGATTCCAAACCCCAACGAACATCGATGCTTAACCCAGGATTCGATCCCAGCACCTTTGACCTGAGAGGCAGTGGCAACAGATTGTATTAGTATTTTATTAGATTTGATTCGACATTTTATGACTATAGATAAAGATTAAATTACGCCAGGATATAGTTACTAAAATATACAGACAAATGAACGTAGTCCAAGTGATAAGGAGGTAAAGCCTTCTGGGAGGTATTTCACAGGGATACTGCCTTTTACAATAACTAAGCTAATGAAGCGGGGACGCATAGTTTAGAGTAGATTCTGATCCACGACGAACATCGATGCTTAACTCAGGATTCGAATCCTGCATCTTTGACATGCGAGGTCAGAGCGGCAACAGATTGTATTAAATGTTTTATTAGATTTGATTCGATATTTTATGGCTATAGATAAATATTAAATTGCGCCAGTATATAGTTACAGCAAGATATAGACTATAACTAAGCTAAGGAACGTAGTGCTAGTGATAAGGAGGAAAAGCCTTCCGCGAGATCTTTAAAGAGGAAACTAAAACGCATTTTGTCTTGTATAGAAGGAAATAGAGAACCACCCCCGTCAAAAAACACATTAACCAAAACAAGACCATTGAAATTCAAAAAGTCAAATAAAAAAAAATATTTTTTAGTTTCCCTTTAAAAGACCTCACGGAAGGCAGTCCTCCTTACATATGGATGACCTAAAAATGAACTGCCAATATTTTACGATGTTTCCGTGCAGTATAGTCCTTTTGTTTTGTAGCTGTTGCTAAGACATAACATAAAACCAACTAATACTTTTCCATGGCGACCCCTAACAGTAGTAAATTTAACTTGTTGGTTTATTTGATTACCTGAATTTTATTACGATCGCGTTCGAACTTATGTGCAATTTAATGGGAGTTTTCAGTATTTCCTTCCATTCAAGACGAAAATGTGTTTCAGTTTCCGTTTGAAAGACCTCCCGGAAGGCGTTTCACCTTTATAGTATGGATAATCCAATAATGATTTGCCTATGTTTGATCATTCAATACAGTGTAGTCCTCTTGTATCTGTTGCTAAAAAAAACCACATACAACGAATTCAGTTCCTTTATCGAAGCGAATATAGCGTCCTCTAACTGTAACAAATTGAAGTTTGTAGTTTATTTTATTATCTGAATTTTGTTACGATTTCGTTCTGATTAATTTGAAGTGTAATGGAATTTTTCTATATTTATTCCCATTCAAGACGAAAATGAGTGCAATTTCCCCCTTGAAAGACCTCCTGGAAGGCATTTTCGTTAAATTTTGATATCTCTGAGTTGTTCAATGTTACACTGTCTTAATGAAGTCTAGCCCTGTTGCTAAAAAAAATTAAATACAATTTATACAATTAAGTACATTCAGAAATGACTGCAGCGCCCCCTACCGGTATCTTCTTTCAGCATTGGTCATATATTTTAAGGCTTAATAGCTATATGGAGTCATACTGCACCGAAATGTCGTTAAATCGATACCTGTGTGATGGTCGTGCCTTCCGGGAGGTCTTTCAATGGAAACTGACCTAGTTTTTTCAGTCTGTAGAGTTAAAAAATTGAGATAACTCCCTAATATAGCTAAACAATTCACACAACACTATCTGTTACGATCACTGTCGTGTATACTCATTTTAAAGAATGACTGAAAAGCGTCGGCAAGGTTCGATCGCGGGACCTTTTCCATGTTGCCCAAACATTCTGCCTTTTAACAACTTATTTAATTATAGTAAGATAAGTCTCTGCATGTATTTATGATAATTGTTTATTATTTTATAAAAAAAATGTTTCTTATAGTACGAACGAAGATTATTAATTAAACAAGAACAATAAAATTCCAAATTATCTGCTATTTATTGCAACTAAATTTCCAAATATAAATTATTTCTTTTGAAAAAATAGGGTTTCCAAATCATATGCTCACTTCAAATTCAAGCATTAAAAATTGTAAATATTTTCAAATCAACTGTTAGCCAAAAGGTGATAAAGAGAAAAAAAAATAAACTTAAAACTTTAATTTTTCTTACGCTTTGGTCCACCACGCCCACTTAAATATTTTTTTCCAATCAGCAAACGATTAAAATTCTAGTAACCTCGAATGATAAAAGGACGAATAAAAAGAGTTTCATAAATGGATTGAAAGGATTTAATTGGTTCGAATTGATAAAACTTTAATTGCGAATATCTCAATAAATATTGATTTGCGGACCCTAGTTCAAATTACAAATATTATTCATTTTTGCTCATAATTATGAAAATATATATGAAGTGCGGTGGTTTCCGAACACCCTGTACCCGAGAAATTTTCAAAAGCACTTAATTATATACATTACAGATAAATAAACAACCTAAAAAGATATGAAAATTGAAGTATTTTAGTTATTCCCAGCTAAGAGACAATTTATTGTGTTCAATAAATAGTCCAAATGAAAAATCATGCGTCGTATATCATTGAAGCTCTAAAAGTCACATTTATTTATCAGGTACAATTCTAAGAAAAATGTTATACAATTATGATACTTGCTTTGGAATATTGAAATAAAAAAAAGTTAGGGGCTAGAATTCATCTAAATTTTAAAAAGGATAAATGATAGTACGATAGCTTTTTTAATCTAAAATTATGCTTAGCTGATTAAAATTTATATTGTCCCTTTCTCACTTATATAAAAAGTTTATTATAGTAACTTTTTTATATATCTTTTATAACGTCGATAGGATAATACATATTCTATTGTAAGAGAATACTTTTTTATTTGTCTTTTTTAAAAACTTCAGCTTTGGCTTTTTTTTTTTTCTTTTTCCATCTATTAGTAATTTTTATTTTCAACTTTTTTGTTGTTTTAACAAAATTTTGTATTTAATAACTTAAACATCAAATTTAATGATACCTTACGGATAAGAATAGTCATGCGTAAGTCATTTTTAATTTTTTTTTTAATTTCCACACCCACGTGGTGGAATTTCATGTGGAATTTTTATTATGATACCTCACATGACAGATTTTTATTAGTTTTTAAGTGGTTACAAGATGGCATTGTACGTATATCAATCGGATTTTGTAAAGATCCAAGTATTTAGTGACACATTTATACTAATAATAACGGACCTAACTATATGTCATACCTTACAATTAATTCCTCCGTTGATGTTGTAGTTTCAAATATCCGGATTAAAACTTATTTTATAAATATTTATCTAATCTTGTTTTCGAATTTAGTTATGTAGTTTAAAAACTTTAAAAATATTTGGATATGCATAGGATAGTTTAACTACAGATAAAAATAAACTTAGATAATTGTAAAAGATATTTCTTCAAGTTAAGAATGTAGAAATCTCGGAAAATCGATTATTTCATTCAAAAGAAAAAAAATTAAGAAAAAAAATCAGTAGATTCCAAAGATTAAATTATGATTAAAAATTTTGTTAACTTTGTGTCTGAAAGTTTTTCCCTAAAATCATATAAGCTACAACATCAACAATCAAATATCAGTATAGGGAGATGTACTAAGCCAACAAAACTTAAAAATTTGTATCGAAATCATTCTAATCAGCATGTAAAGGAAAAAGCTGTTTCTTTCTTCAATTCTCTCCCTCTCTCTTTCTCTCTTTTTTTTTTTTTTTTTTTTTTTTTTTTAAATTTAAGAAACATTGGCTACTTCAAATAAAACACTTATTTTATAGCAAACAAATTAAATCATTAACATTAAAATTTTAAGTTATTAAGCGTAAATTGAAATTAGCAATGTCTACGTATCATTGAAAATATTTGTTAGTTATAAAAATCGTGCCACCCTTTATATATTTCTTAAAAGTTTACCTTTTTGGTCATGCTTTCGAATGGAAGCTAATATTTTTTTAACTGTCACTTCCTCACATAATCTCTAACAAGGAAAACTATTTATTTTTCTATTTGTTTCCTATATACACACTTATCAACGATGAAATAAGAGTAAAAATTTCACTAAAAATTTACTAATTTTGGGAATAAAAGTCACATCAAAAATATAAGTCGATACATGCTCAAAAATTTATTGGGTTTCTTTTTATTTGAACTGAAAGTTCTGTTTTGTATTTTTGGTCCATTTTTTTTTTCTTTAAAGTTGTTAGTTCTTAATTTACCGATACATTCTGAATATTGCAAAAATTGACTTCATGATTGTAAGGTATTCATTAAAGTTTTTCGGTCAGTTACTATTAATTATGTTCAATGATATTATTAGCAAGTAAGCATACTGGACAGTTCATAACATCTAAATTTGAGCATTTAATCATTGTTTAATGCTGATGATGTAAATCTCTGAGTTGGTTTCACGAAAATTGATATTACGTTATCTAATTGATTTTGTTTAGAAATTAATTATATCCGCTTCTTTTCCTATAGTTTTTTTACGATCCACATTTTTTTTTTTTTTTTTTTTTTTTTTTTTCACTCTTTGAATCTATACGACCATCATATATTGTGGTGTTCCAAAAAGTCGAATGTGGGCTATTAACTCTTGTTAATATTTCATACTTTAGTCAAATGTACAAAAGTGTTTATTCTAATTTTCCCTATACTGATTATACTAATTACAGTTGCGGAGTTTTAATTTATCATTTCTTTCCTTTAGTAAATTCAATATTAATCGAATATAATTTACCCTAAATCAATATTTATTGTACTTTTCAAATTATTTAGTTTCAAATCATCAGCGGAAAAGCAGTACGGAAAAAAAATCATCCTTTGTTTCAAATTTATCTTTTGATATTCCCCTTTCAAATAAAAAGAAATAGCAAATACTTTAGTGATACATTCAGTGATAATTACTTTAGTAAGACAACTGATCAAAATGATTTCAATTGATCAAAGACAAAAGGTTTCCCTTTAATTAAATGCATACAGATAGTTTCTTTTGTCTTAAATATTATTAAGCAGAAAAAATACTTCTAAAAGTACAGATAAAACCAGGAGCAGTTGTTATGAAGTGGGAATTATTTGGCAAACACTTTATCTTATACGTGTTTTTTCACCTTTATGGTGCTAACTGCATAACATTAAAAGTAGACAGTAAGTTGAAGATCATTAGTAGATGTTTAGTCTAGTATTATAATTTTAACTTATGTGCGGAAACTGGGCACAGCAACTGTAGTGACACCATTTATTTAAGAAGTAGATGAGAAAGTGGTTATAGAATCTCATTTTTTTTTTTTTTTTAATAGTACCCATGCATAAGTATACATATTTCCAATTTTTCTCAGAAATTATAACTATACTTTCCTATATTATCCAGTACGCTATAAAGGTTAATAAATTCCATTAGATCAATGTTTTTGGGATATAGCTTAGAAAACATTTTTAGAATATAGCTCTATATGGTCAGTATGTCGTTAAGGCTCAGATGAATTTTTTTTTTAATATTTAGATTTTCTTAGAAGTCTATTCAATAAATGTTTTTCAATATAGATAATTATGCACATAATATTAAAATATCGAAGTATAAAAAGGTTATAATAGCGTTGATGGCATTTTATATATTCAAAACTTTTGTCAATTTTAGCAGAATTTTGAAATATTCCTTGATAATCCTCAGAAATTTCTAGACTTAAAAACAATCCCAGATATCTAATAACCAGGTTTTGTAACCACTTTTATAATTGTACTGTAATATTTAAAGTATATAGATAAAATTTTAATAATTTATTAATTAATCAACTTCACCCGGTCACAAGTTGTGTATAAGAGCAATCCAATATGTTTGCAATGGTATTAAACCAATTTATGTGTTTCATTTTGAAAGCTATTCTCAAAAACCCCAAGCTAGTAAGGAAATCATTCCAAGAAGAAACAATTACAAGATATGTTAGGTGATATTTTCCTTTAATATTAACCTAGAAAAATTCCTCTTAAACAAGCAAAATATTTACATTTAATATAAGATAAATTGCTTTAAGATTAAACCATTATAAAATAAATTGGCAGTTGAAGATATTTATTACGCATTCAATAGTATTTATATTTATAAGAAATATAGTATATAAAACTATTATAGTACAAATACTTATAATAGTTTCCTTCAATTTCGGATTTCACTAATACAGTTCATATGATACATAGAAGTTCTGAAAATTCGGAGAAGAATATATTCAATAATCATTAGAATTTCATTGTTAAGTTTAATTAGAATAGAGTTTGAGTTAATAATGTTAGGAACTCATCTTTTAAAGAAAGAGCGACGAATTTTTATAAAACTTGTTTCTCTCTTATCTCGTTTTGAAATTAACAGAGTGTCATGCCTAAAATCAAATTTTATTCTTCTCTTTCAGTTATCGATATTCAAGTTGTCAACAGGATGAAATCATATCGATCAAAAACAAATAAGTTGTGTACAAATTACCTTCACATAGCTGTGACAACACGACTCCAACATCGTCGCAGAAACAAAACATACCCCCTTCTACATCTGTTTTTTTTTTTTTTCTTCTTTTTTTTTTTCTTTCTAATAATTTTCATTTCAAATGAAAATAAATAGAAAAACTTTATCGCTAAATGTCAATTAGCGTGACATTTTCTATAACATGCGATAACAATCAAAATGTTTCCCCTTGTACACTTACTTAGATAAGCATTATTAGCTTCTTTGCATTAGGTATATTTACGCAGTAAAGCAGCTTCTAGAGGCTCAGCAGTGTCAGCAGTGAAAACGAGAGAAGTTTCTTTGAGGCATGAAAGCGGTCCTTAAGAAAAAATTTCGACTATTTTTCGAGTTACGCTACATAAGAAACCTAAATCGCTTTTTATTATTTTTATTAAATTTATTCTTTTAAAGTTAAAAATGATTTAAATTTTTAATTCAAATTAAATGTATTTAATTAAATTTATTCTGTTTAAATAAAATTAAATGTTTAAGCAAAAAAGCAGCTTTTAAAAGCTCAGCAGTATCAGCCGTGAACACAAAAGTTACTTTCAGTCACAAAAACGGTTCTAATGCAAAAAAAAGTCGACTTTTTTTCCAGTTGCGCTTCATTAAGAAAAAAACCTAAATTGGCTTTTTTTTTTTTATATATATATTCTTTTTAAATTCATGTGAAAATATAAATTGTAATATACCTGCTAACATTTCCATCTTCAAAATAGTAAAAAAAATTAGGGGACAAAATTTATCTTGCACTCCTTTTTAAAACACACCTTCATATTTCTAACCAACTTAAATATTTAAAAACATAAAAACTTACAATAACCCTTACAAATATTATTTTAAAATATGTTGTATAAAAACAAAAAGAACTTAAGATAGAATAAAAATGTAAGTTTTAAAAATAAATAAACATAAAAAATATTCCAAACCAGATTTTTATGTGATATTTATATTTATGAGTGATGCTTGAAAATAGATACTATTATATTAAACTATTAGAAAACAAAAACTCATTACCAATAAAACCTAGAAAAATCAAAATAGAAATCCAAACCATATTGATTGCACTGATTTTCTATTTTGGTATCATAAATATTAATTAGCATAATTAGAACTTACATGCAGTTAAAAACTAAACTTTCCCTAAAATCCTCAATTAATTTGGAATTTTTAAACTTTTTAATCTTCAAAAATGATAGGCCAAACTCGCCAAACGATTCACAGTGCAATTCGAATTTGTTTGGATATTATGTATCTGCAGCGGCAACAATTCAGATCCAAAGTGATGATTTTTTTAATAAAACAGGCAGTATAATTAAATCACAGAACCTACCAAACTTGATCTAAATTGTAAACGGAAATGCTGACTTGAAAATTTAAGCAATTTCTGCAATAAAATATGGACCTTTTATCTTCGAAATCGAAATCACTGTTGATTTTTATAGCAGTAACAAATAGTATGCTTTAATTATCTAGAAATCCAACCAATCTCACAAAACGACATGACCGGAGCATGAATCATTATATGTATATATCGGAGCATATATAATATCTTTCATTATTATTAATTTTTTTTTTTTTTTTTTTCATTATTATTATTATTATTATTATTTTTTTTTTTTTTTTTTTTAAGAAGTTAAATTTTATTTTAATTTTAAATATAAAATTTTAAATATAATTTAAAAAATATATAATTCCTAGGTAAAATTTTAGAGATGCTTATCAATGCATACCATACAGAAATTGGTTCCTCATTCGCTTCTGTTGCTCATCCACTATATAATCCCAAAAATTCTTATTAGGATTAAAATTAGGAATCGATGTTGATTTAATCTTCACCTTGTTACGTTGCTTATTATCATGAAAGAGTCTTTCAAATTGTTGATTTTTTTAGAACGTTTTCAAATTAAATCTCAGTGAAATATAGACCCCTTTTTTTTAATTGACATTTGTTTAGTAGTATCTTCTCCCACAAAGAAATTAAATGGTTAAATTCTGCTGCGGTACTTCTACCTCAGAAAAAAAAAATCAGTATTCGTGTTTCAATAGAGAGAAACAGGCAATATGAAGATTAACATCTGTTCCCTATTAACATAAACATTCTTTTCTAGAAAACTGGAATATAAGTTTTATATTTAGGGTAAAGACCACGTATAATGCAAGTATATTCAGGAATGTCAACATCTTTGAAATAAAGCTTAATTCGTATATATAATCAAAAAAAGGTTCTTGATTTCGAAATTACAAAATATTTGCTGTTTTAACGACATGTCTGCTAGAAAAATAAATGAATTTCGTGGAAACAAGCTCCGTTGAACTAGTAAATTATTTGAAGAAATAAGTTACTGTTTTGCGAAAGACATAGAACACTTTATTTAAGTGCCTTCGTAAGAATTCCAACTAGTGAATATATCCAAAGTTCTGTTATGGCTAATTATAGCCAACTGAAAGGTAAATTTTAACTTTTAGTGAATGAAATATCTCAGAGTCATGTAGTTGCAACTCGGAAATTAGAAACCATCATGCTAAAAATTGTGACAATATTTATCGACTTGTAAGACTTTATTAGCTAGTTATTATTAACTAGCTAAATATCCGTACTTCGCTACGAAATTTTAACATGTGCAATATTTTAGCTAGCTGTGTGGCCTCGCGTTGCGAAAATCTGTCATTCGTGTATAGGACCCAGTTTTTGGCGCTTCGCTCGCAGGAAGGTTCATTGCTACGCAAAATCGAGTTCGCTTCGTTTGCTGAAAAGTTCATGGACACATAAACCCAGGCTTATTTCACTCGTTAAAAGGTTCATTGCTATGCAAGCATAGGCTCGCTTCGCTCGCTGAAAGGTTCATTGCTGCGTAAGCATAAGCTCGCTTCACTCACTAAAATCTAATTCCTACATAAGGACTTAATATTGGAAGCCTCTCTCTTGTCAAGAAAAAAAAAGTTATCCTTTAATACAATAATTCAACACCCCTTTAGGATTATTTTAACAAGTGTTTGTGAAAGCAAAATTAAATGCTGAAACTAATTATGTTGAAACTTTCAGAGATCTAGGCCTATTCAAAGTCGCTTTTTGTGAAAAAATTAATTCAAAAACAAATTAAAATTTTAACATTCTTTTTGTCAGTCCAATTAGAAGGCCAAAACTACTTGTGTTGAAAATTTCAGAAATGTAGCCCAATTACAAATCTTTTTTTAAAATATTTGTTAATTATTAAAAAAAAAAAAAAAAAAAAAAAAATTATTTTATTTTTTATGTTAAATTTTGTTTTTCAAAAATCTAATTAGAAGGCCACAATTATTTATGCTGAAAATTTCAAAGCTGTAGCCCTATTTGAAATCGTTTTGTAATACATATATTAATTAATTAAAAAAATTAATTAAAAACTACGAACTAAACAAAAAATTTAAATTCTGTTTTTCCAAAGTCCAATTAGAAGGCCGAAACTACTTATGTTGAAAATTTTTGAGCTGTAGCCCTATTAGAAATCATTTTGTAAAATATTAATTAATTAATTAAAAAAGAAACTAAATAAAAATTTTAAATTCTGTTTTACAAAAGTTCAATTAGAAGGCCAATACTACTTATGTTGAAAATTTCAGAGCTGTAGCCCTATTAGTAGTCGTTTTGTAAAATGTTTATTCATTAATTAAAAAAGAACTAAATAAAAATTTAAAATTCTGTTTTTCAAAAGTCCAATTAGAAGGCCAATACTACTTATGTTGAAAATTTCAGAGCTGTAGCCCTATTAGTAGTCGTTTTGTAAAATGTTTATTAATTAATTAAAAAAATTAATTAAAAAAGAACAAAATAAAAATTAAAAATTCTGTTTTTTAAAAGTCCAATTAAAAGACCAAAACTACTTATGTTGAAAATTTCAGAGCTGTAGCCTTATTAGATATCGTTTTGTAATATATTTATTAATTAATTAAAAAATTAATTAAAAAATAACTAATTAAAATTTTGACATTCTGTTTTTGAGATGTATACAATTAGAAGGCCAAAACTACTTATGCTGAAAATTTCAGAGCTCTACTCCAATTTTAAGTAGGTTTCTATAGATCCACAGACAGACACCACACCTTATTTTATTAGTATAGATAAATAATAAGTATGCCAGTAGCTTAAATGACACACGTCTGACCGATTTATTGATTTGGATACTTCTACAAAGAATTCCCACTAACATCGATAAACTACGGAAATACATAAAAATGTGTCTTGTATGAATACCTTGAAATTGGAATTGAGTTTAAAGATAAATTATGGTATATAATTTCCCAGTCAAAACTTTTAGTTAGTATAATTATCGTAATCATCTAATGTTGCAACAAGAGTACTTAATTAAAAAATACAATCCTTTTAAAAAACTAATATAGAACGCTATTCTAAACAAAAGAATATTAAACTATTAAACGGCCTTCAACCTAAAAACTAAAGAACTTTAAAAAACACAAGGGATTTAAGATCAGAAAATATTTAGCCTAGTAGCTTAATTTGAATTATCAGAGTGGTAAGACCAAAAACAGTGGTGAATCTAATTCTAAAGAAGTATGGAGACAATTGTAAACAATCGTAATAACAAAATAAACAAAAAAGAAAAGATTGTTTTTAAAAGTTATTTTGTTCGGGTTTTTCTTATATCACTTACGATTATTTTTTTCTTCTTAAATATTTACTACCATAGTACCTACAAAGATATTTGCTTCACTTCTTTATTATACGTGCCATTACAGTATTTCAAAGTAAACAGTTTAATAGTGTTTTTTACAAAACATTAAGAAATTCATACTTATTTAATTATTGTTTTTATATATGCAACATATTAAATAACAAAGTATATAACAAAATTACGAATGTGGAAAATATTAGCTAACAACAACAACCCAGAAAAATTTATTACTGGTTGTTCATCCTGAAATTCCATCAGATCCTAAACCCAAGCTAGTACCTCGCATGCCAAAAATACCAGGTTCGAATCCTGTGTTAGGCATGGATGCTCGTTGTGATTCAGAATTCACGTTAAGCTGTAGGTTCTGGCCTGGTTAACCTTTATTGTGAACAAAAATAGGTCATTGAGCGTACAAACAAACAAAAACCAAGCTAGTGAAACATTTACCCATTACAAGACATTAAGTTTTACTTTTCTTAAAAATAATTCTCCGAAAATTCTTTTTATTTCTACAACGAATTCACTTTTAGGATTATTTAGATTGTTTGAAGATTTTTATGTTAAAATAAGCCGACGGTTGAAAATATTATTACGTTAAGTGTTGTGTTTAAATTAGTTTCTGTTACTGTCGGCTTTCATCAACATAGATTTGTTTAATGCTGTTATAATGAGTTGGAGCTGTTGGGGATGTATGTGTAATATTCAACTCGTTTATATTTCACGGTTTAGTCGAGTTAGAGTTCATTTGAAATAGTCGAGTTGAAAAACGCATTCATCAAAATAACCAATAAACTTTACCTATAAGATATGTGTTGCTCTAGTTACTCTTACTTAAACGCTGATTTATAGGTTGTCAGTCGTTTTACCAGTTGAGGTCGCCAACCAATAGATACCGGAGACTAGCACCGTGAAAGCGCTTTTTTATATTTACTAGAGAAGCCAGTTCGTCACGTGATCACCTGCAAATGGAAGCTCCCAACACTTTCTAAAGGATAATTTTGGAAGCACCATTAGACCCAATACTTTCTAAAAGATAATTTACGCTTTAACAGTAAATGAAACGTAAACCAGCAAATTGATTGGAAGGTCACTACCAAGCGTTGATTATAATGCCACTGATCTATTTACAAAATATCAGCAGCTGGAAAAATTCAGCTATTGAGTGAGCATTATGCTACCAGTCAATGGTCACAAGAGAGCTCAGGTAATTGGATGATGGCAGTTGATGTGCTAGCAAATATAAAATGCTTGATCTACAAGAGCTGCCAGCTATAGGCGATAATTTGACTAGTTTCCCCAGTGATAGGAATGAGGTATATAAACGGTGCTAGTCGTTCGTATCTAATGACTAGCGACATAATCATCTAATATTTTGATGCGTTACTTATATCATACAATCACCTGTACTCTTCCATGACCACCGATAGGTGGCGTAGTACTCACTCAATAGCTGGATTGTTCCAACTGCTAGCACTGCATAAATGCACCTGGAATTCCAATCAGAGCGTGGAAGGGACCTTCCAATCAATTTGCCAACTAGCGTTCCAGCCACAAACAATGTGTGACTCTGACTCATCCTTTACATGTTACTAGAGTCTAACATACCAGCCAGTAAGTTGTTTGGAACGTCCCTGTTTTAAGTGAGAAGTCCTAAGATCGTTACCAAATTTATATCATGACAAATTACCGTTTGAGATTAAACCAGATAACCTGCATTATTTATTAGTTCCATGATAACTAGAACGCTAACTAACCAGAAAATTTTCAATACCGTGCAACGGCATGACCATAGTTTCCTTTTCCTTGGATACATTAGCTTCTTTACGTTACTTGTCATTCAGTAGAAAAACAACTTCTAAAGGTTCAGGAATCTGAACAGTATGAAGTGAGCAGAGTTTATTCTAGCAGGAAGTATGGCATGTGCATATAATTGTAGTCTGTTGCGCAAGATGCTACTCTCTCGTAGCTTGATCAACAAGTGCTTTTCTATTCCTTTTTTTCTTCTAATTTCGGACCAGGAAAAAAGATCTACTGCTATGTATGTGATATAATTGTATTGATTGAACTGAATTGAAACAGGTGTTCACCCTCATCTAAATGAATCACCTCTGCTCAATTATGAGAGTACAATAGGTAATGTCTATTTAAAGTTTTGTCAGTATATTAAACTAGTTTTAAATGTTGGAAAGGAATCCAAGTGTAAACAAGATAGTAAGAAAATAATTCCAATAGGTAGCTTATAGGGCATATTAAGTTAATTTATTTCTGAATATAATCATTCTACATCTTTTTATATTAAAGTAAAAATTCCTACATTAAAAATAATTATTTCATAGCATTAATAAATCTGGTGGATTGCACGGGTCATTTTGTAATCTCATTTTTACTCATGAACAGATTAGAATAACAACCTAACAATGAATTTACCTGTTATGTTTTAGTTTTCCATAATTTTAGTTGGTCGCAAAGTCATAGAGAAAAATGATGGTTTTAACTAGGCCAAATGTACATTTATAATCAACTAACGCACTCTATATGGAGAAATAACAGAAAATTACATACAAGATAAAAGTTTCAATTTTCTGTAAATTTATAAGCACCAAAATTATGAAATATATAGGAACATTTAGGTAGATATTAACAACAATATATCTTTTAACTTTTTGCAAAAAGATTTTATTTTATATGAATTTTATTAACTGATACACGGGACATTCTATTTTTGTAAGTGAAAAACAATGATATTTTTACAATGACAAAGGTTGCAAATTTTCTTAGCAAATTATACGTACTTTATACCAGTAGTTATTCAAATAGATCGCAATTTTGGAAAAATATTCCACAGCTGGATATGTCAATATTGCATGTATTATTCTGATATTTACACTTTGTATAACTTAGTAAATTACTTTCTTTTTTTAAATAAAAAAAAAATTAATGAGTTAATTTTATATAATAGTTTACGAAGACATTTGAAAAACAAGTTATTAATTAATTTTTTCATCTCTTTTTAATGAAAAAAAAGAGGCCTGTATATCTATAAACTACCTAAGTTATCTACCATTAATTAAATCTTAAAATATTGATGGAAAAAATATACTTTTAAAAAGTCTAACGTTATGGATATTTTTAAACTTTAACTTTAAACAAGAATTAGGCATATCGCAATATTTCGCGGTTTAACGCAAACATCACCTTTTTATAATAACTGTCATTTTTGTGTCCCCTGCTTTTCTTTCTATATCTAATATTTTCTCCATCGAAGTCAACGACTTTTAATATTTTTAAAAATGGTTTTATTACCTATATTAACGAATTGATGACGGGGTAGTTGGACTAATCACTTATCTGACCAACCACTTATAATTATTGTATTTCTATCTTTCTTTTCTGATTATATAAACTCACGATTTCACGGCGTTCTTCAAAAATGTATTAGTATATAGCAAATATCAGCCCTTCTAAAAATCCGGCTGTAATTTGTGCACTTATTTCTTAGCATTAGGAGAAATACTTAATACGAGCCAATCCATCTTATACAACAATCTTTCTTAAAAATGTCCCTCTCCTCAATACCCGCAGAAGACATACAAAACTATAAACGTTTTTTTTTTTTTTTTTTTTCTTTTCTTGTAAGCTAACGGAATTTTTTTTTAAACTTTATTGATAGAAAAATCGAAAGAAAACATTGTAGCATAGAAGTTTCAGAATACAAATATTTCTATTCCATAAGATATATTCAAAGTTTTTTTTTTAGGTGTTGGGGTTTCAGTTTTCAGAGGATTGACCAATAAATGTCTTATAACTTGTGTTTTCTAAATATTATTATTTTTAACTTTCATGTTCCTTTTGTGTCAGACAAATGAAAACAAAATAATCATAAGAAACGCATTTTATTAAACAAAATAACGTAACAAAATATACAATAAAAATATTCTAAGATGATAAACAGAACCAAAATTATTACAATTAACGGGCATGCAAAACAAAGAAAAAAGCGTTTAAAACTAATTTAAAAACAAAACTCTAATAATTTTAATTGTGTATTCAAACAGTTGCATGGGAAGCGTACCAAATTAAATCATGGCATTTTATATACAGTATTATAAATGATAAAGTGCTGGAATAATTTTATTAAATTCTTTTTAAACACCCACACAAAAAAAGTAACCAATTTTAGATAGTTTATTTTAGAGTTAATATAAAAAAATTTGGCACTTAATTACCAGCAAAACCCCCACCACGTAGTCTAAAACGAAACGATTTGTTCCGATCACCACCACGTCCATTCCTTTAAAAAAAAAAAAAAAAAAAAAAAAAAAGAAGGCAGAAGCATCTACAAGGCTTGATCGCAAGACCTTTTCCATACCTGCCGAGCATTCTAATTTCTGGACGTGAGAAAGGTTGATACAAAATTGGACTAACTTAAAATTGTTACTTAAAGTTTTTTTTAATTTATAGGACAATGTTATACTTTCTTGTTTTCCAATATAATAATTACAAAAATATAATAATAATATAAAATATAATATAATAATATCCTACTTGATAAGCTTCTAATTTGAGGCAGCAAACGGAATCCAAATCTATGATAACTCTGGCCTATGAAACTCCACGGATAAAATTATTTCATCATCAGTTAAAACGAAGTACTTAAAAAATTATCTAACAAAATTCATTACTGTAATATCCCGTCCATTGATAAAAATTTCATCGCCGAAATATATTACAGGGTATTAAATAAAATCTAATAAAGAGCAAGCAATTGGATGTTAGGGAGCTATGAAAAGAAAGAAAAAAGACATGAAATAAATCATTACCTGCAACGAATGAGGGAGGTGTTCTTAATTAAACGCCAGTTCGATTTTTCTGCCAGCTAAATCGAATTAAGTACTCATTTACAGTGGTCTCGAAGGCACTTTTTAAAAAATCGTCAGCTGCCAAGAAAGATTTCCGCAGGCATTTTTCAAACGCGGAGTTGTCTTCGTAAATCAAAATAAGGACTCACCGACGAGAGATACGGAGAGCCGGTGAAAAATGAATTTCTGGGCTCTAGTCCATAAGTTATTATTAAAAAAAAAAGGAAAACCAGGAAAAGGAGGAAAATTTAGAAGATGAGAAGACTGAATTCGGTCTATTCCTTGGCGAAGAAACAAATTTTCGATCCAGTGACATTGATCGTTATTCTTTTTTGTATTTTTATTTTTCATCTTTTTCCATCTATATTTGTGTTTACGTAAAATAAATAAAACAAAAACAAACGATACTCTGGTGTGTGGAAAGAGATAAAGATGTATCGACGTTTTCGGAAGCGAGGTAAGTGGAATATTATAAGGACCGATATGGAATGTACAATATCGAAAATTTCGAAGGGAAGTGTTCCTAGAAAATGTTTCCGATATTGATAAAATAGCACCAGAAAATTTCGTTCTTAATTGTTTCAATCTCAAAATTTTCATTCATTGTAAAATGTAAAGAATCCCTGCTTTGAAAAATTTGATCAACAAAATAGTTAAACCAACAAAACAGGCACAGTTCCTGTGATTTTGCTGAATATGGACATCGGAGACCATCCATGTTTTTCTTTTGTAGACATAGGGGACAAATCCTTAATTTAAGGATTTTGTGATGAAATATGTCAAATAAATGAAAATTAATTCATGTAAAATAATATTTCTTTTAAAGTTATCCAGAAGCAATTGCAAGTGAGCTTTAAAAAGACTTAAAGCCAAAACAAGACTAATATTTTAAACAAAATATACTATATTATATTTTATTTTAAAAAACAATTCGTATAAAAATATTTAAAGGGCTTTCTTTCTCCACTAAACTTTAGAAATTGAATTTGTCGAATATTTTTTTTTAATTCAAAAGTCGGACATGGACGTGGAAAGAGTCTCAGTATAAGCTCATCACTTTTAAGTAGAACAGAAGTTTAAAATCGGAGAACAAATAAAAAACCAAAAACACAGCCATATACAAACCTTCAACGAATCCCACGAGAGCGCGCGCTTTATCATATTGGACGGTTGATTTGGAACTTTCGAATTTGGTATCTTCGGCAAACACCCAAGTGTCCCGTTTCATTCGCAGGCGGAATACCCTAGAAAAAAAAAGGACGATATTCGCATGAAACGGAACTGGAAAAATACTAAAAATAACACTTACTATTTATCAAACTTTTTTACTTTCAATTACCCCATGTAATAAAATGAATGAGAGAATTGTCCATTGTCGAAAAACAGCTTTAACGATTTTAATCAAAATCGCTTTAGCACGGTTTTCGGGTGTTTCATCAGATCACTTCATAGATTCATAAAATTCAGTATATATTGAGAAAAAAAATAATAATAATAATTAAAAAAAAAAAAAAAAAAAAAAATCGATTTTTTTTTTTTTTTTTTTATTATTTTACTTTTGGAGCATCCTGATTTCAACTAGGAGTGTGGAACATCGCACAACTTTCAATTACTCTATATTACTGATGTGGATTTGTGTCATTCATCTTGTTTATATTTTCATCATTCGCTAAGAAAAAATGGTCAGTTTAGCGATATTTTTTGCGATAATTCTTATATTATCCTTTCTTAAAAGTGAAACTGAAGAGAGGAGAAGAAACAATCGCTGATGAGCTATGTTCAAGCAAAGAGAATTCTATGTTGAAAGCATTCGTTTTTCAACTTTTTATGCCGTTAAAGCATATTTACGGAAATTTCCGAGGTGGGGATGTTTAGAATACCTTAAGGGCGCTTGTTACTCAGAAATTTTTTCGATTTTGCTTTGAACTGATTTCGGTGGCAACGCAGGGGGAGGGTCCATATTCTCCGGGTAGTGATACTTGATTGGACAGCAGTAGCTGATTGACAGTGTAGCAAAAGGGGAACCTAGTGAAGAGATACTCCTCATATGACCCCAGAGGTCACACTGTCAAGAAGTTAATCACTTTCTTTTGCTCGGTTAAGAGGAACCTAGTTTGTTGAGGTTGTAGCCGGTCTCGCTCCTAATAAAAGTGGGCTGCGTGTATAGCTGTAATGTTACTTTTTTTAAAAAATAATTTTGAAACTTATTTAATATTAATAATTTTTTTTTATTAAAAATAAATGTATTTAAAAGTAGAAATAGATTTCTACTGTTAATTAAGAAAAAAAGCTTAAATAGGGGTGCCAGACGAGTTGATACAAAAAAGTTATCCATGGTACCATAAGAACTTCATCATCCTGAAACTCATTACAACGTATCGATTTCAAGAGACGTTTATTTGGAATTTAATTCAATTGTGAATTCTGAATTGTAACGCAATAAAGTTATTTTTTAATAATAAAACAAAGGTATAGTTTTTTAAATTATGAATAGCTCAATATATAAAGATTATTTGTATTGTAATTATGTCGTTACATAGAGAAATTATGGAAAACGTAATTGAAAATAAAAACAGCAAATAATTTCGCAAGGGAACATTTATTATTGTTTACATTTTCAGTGATTAGAAAGTTTTGGTGTTCTTTTACATTAAACATATGGCAATATTTCCTGGAAGAAAAAAAGTAATCCTTCAAATTCCTACATTCTACAAGCACATTTTAGGACATTGTCATCTATAAAATCATTAATATATATATATATATATATATATACCTTAAAGGTACAATCATGTTTACTATTTCGTTATATTCATTTTGAAACAAAATTTCAATTTAATAGAGACCGAGTCAAGCTGTTGCAATACTAATAATTCACATATTGATTCGTCAAAGTTCGTTGGAGTAATAACAAGTAATAAAAACTGTTTTTAGCACCTACATAAATTTTGTCAAATTATCATCAATAAAACCGATAATTCTAAATCTTTATAAGGTATTTGAATATTCCTTCTGGACAATTTTCAAAAATTCAGTTTCAACAAATTTATTTTATTAAATTTGTTGAAACAGAAAAGAATGTTTTAAACCCAGTTCAGCTATAATTAGTGACCAATGGGATAGTTTACAAAAAAAAGCATGACGCATGTTTAAACAGTGTGTAAATCAAGATGGATTTAAGTTTCAACGAAAATAGCATTTTAATGCATGCGATTAAAAAAAAAAAACCTCATGGGATACAAGACGTTATTATGATGAACTATAATTGACGTCTATGTTTATTGTTGGTTTTAAAACCCTCTTATTTACTATATTCAATCATTCGTGTAATTCCCTAAATATTACAAGTTGTTGATGTACCAGCGACGTCTTAGGGACATTACGTAGTTCCATTATTTCCAAACTATGTAATAAAAAGCTTACAAACGGAAAAGGTGGTAAAATGTCTTCAGTATGTATCTGTTGTATAAGTAACACACACATAAACATTAACACGATTCCACCATAATTTAGTTTTTTAAAATTGACGAAATTACTTTCCTTTCAAGTATAAGAAAACGAATTTGTTTAAACAAATTAAAAACATTTTATGCTTCACTATTTAATCCATATTTTAATTGTTTTTTATGCTGATTTTAATTACTTGTTTTTGTGGTGCATGTTTTCCATAGCTATTATGTGTAGTAAAATATACATTTGTCTACATCATTAAAAACGAATAAGGTTCGAAAGAATCATGTTACGATTAAAAATTTTTAAAAAATGGGAAAACACTTATTGAATCCACTAAACATATAAGCAAGAAATAAAAGTTAATAAATGGCAATTACTATTCAGTCATCATTTCTAACGTAAACCAAAGAACATACAAATCGCGGACAAACACAAACTTGTTTCTCGTCTCTGACTTCCTTTCCAGTGTAGGCGTACGCTTGATGGTACGTTAGTCTATGGTCAGTAGCAAACGGAAGTGCGTCGCCATGGTTACTAGATAAGACGGGTCACTTACTGGTAACTTGATCCTCTTAGATCCCCTGGAATAGTATACTGGTAACCAACCCGTTTTGAAAATTCGCTGATCTGTTGGGGAGAGAACGTGGAATTCGATTTCGGATATAATCTACATAAATTTTGCCCAATTATCCTCAGTAAAACAGATAACTCAAAATCTTTATAAGGTATTTTAATATTCCTTCGGGGCAGTTCTGAAAAAATGGACTTTCAACAAATTTATTTTATAGAATTTGTTGAAACAGAAAAGAATGTTTTAAACCTAAATAATGAACCTTGGAGGTTCAGCAATAATTATAGTAACCAATGGGACAGTTTACGAAAAGAACATGACGTATATTTAAAAAGTGTGCAAATCAAGATGGATTTAAGTTCTCAACGAGATTAACATTTTAATGAATACGAAAGAGACATTTTTTTTTTTCAAAAGGTTATGTAGTTCTGATTTCTTTAATATGTTATAAAGGTCTGTCCCGTGGTTTATAAGCCAAGTTTTTGACTTCCTAATCCTTGAGGTGCAGGGTGCAACAAAAACCAAGTCGTTTTTCAGTTTATACGTCAGAATTGTTTGCCAATGCATATTAGAAACAAACATTATATTCAAAAGTTATAGAGTATTAAATTTTCTACAACTTTTGAGCGCGAAGTTTTTTTGTAGAACTATTATGTATATAGTTAAGCCCAGTGGTGTAGTGTAAAATAAAATGGTATAGGAACGCTATGTCGCGTCGTTACAAACGTATACTTTTGTTGTTTTCAGTGTGTGTGTGGGGGGGGGGGGGAGTGAAAATTACAACTAGGAATAAATAACTTTCTTAATTTGTCTTTAATATTCTCAAAACAGATAATGAGCTCCTCAAAATTAAAAAGAAAAACATGTGTGCTTAGACTTTTTTTTTTTATTTAAATATCTTTTTAAAACTGTTATGTTATTTGGATTTTTTAACAATTTGCTTTGCACCACCCCTTTTAACAGATTGTTTGAAACTTCATAAATGGATTGGAAGATATTTTCTAACATATTATTGATACACATTTTTTAATAGATTTTTTGCACAAATTTTTAAACAGATAATCTATCTACATTTCATTTTAAACAGATTATTTAAATGATTTCTTAAACAATTTTCATTCAGGAAAATTTCTATAAGAGATTGAGTTTCCGATTCAGATCTGATGGCTGTGTGGTTAGAGCTCTATGCATGCCAAAGGTGCCGCTTACGAATCCCGTGCTAGGCATGGATGTTCGTTATGATTCGGTATCCACGTTAAGCTGTAGGTTCCGGCCCAATTAGTCGTCATTATACATAAAAGTAGGCCGTTGTGTGTACAAACAACCATCCAAATGTAGACTCATCACTTTCTAGACATATAGATTTGCTTGGAACATTCTTGGTTTCTTTATATGATATTGATATTGTCATCAATATCACCGTAATTTAAAAAATATGTTGGGAAATTTCCTCCCTTTTCCGACACCACTGTATTTAATGTTGATTTTTTTAAACTTGGGGGTAAAAGATTTTTTTTTTTTTAAGAACTGTTGCTACATTTTTGGAATAAACTCTGAAATAACTGTAAATGTAAGCTTTCCCATCCTCAAACCGAAAAGCAATTTACTTTTGAATTTTAAAATACATTTCAATTGCTTTCTTAATATTTCACAGCCCGATTTCGTTGCATTATACTCATTTGCAAAACCATTACCAATTTTATATTAAGGAAAGTGAAATACATGACCTCAAAGCAAATATAAATATCTTCACTTTTTGGATAAGAATAGTTTCATTAGCATGAGTTTCGGTAGCATTATTTATAGGTTGCAAGGAAAAATATTTGGTGTCCTAACTGATATTTTTAAACTATTTTTCTTCACACAATGACAAATATAAAATCTACTATTAAATGGCACACAGTTTATTTTTTTTCCGGTGATTATTCCTGTGATGATTCCCCTTTTCTCCACTTTTATAAAAATTAAGTAACTATTAGGGAAGGGAATGAAAACATCCTCCCATGCACCTTCCTGAGGCCACCCATTTCCATTATTTTTATGTATTGAGTTAAAGTAAGCAGGAGTTACAAAATAAATACTGTTTCGAAAATATTTTGTCATGTTCAAACAACGTATCAGTTTGATTTTCCTACTATCTGGCAAGGTAATAATAAGCGAATGAAAAATTAAAAAAAAATTTAAAAAAAAAAAAAAAAAAAATTATAAATATAAAAAAAAAGGTGAGGAACGCCGTTCCGCAATTCTAAAAAGGTAAAGGATCGCAGTTCCCACGCGTTCCCGCTCGACTACACCCCTGGTTAAGCCGCATGAAAGTCAACACTTTTTTGTAAAAATACTATTTTTTTAAGATTTGTGTCGAGTTTTTTTATGTCTCTATAATGGTACGTCTTAGAGAAAAAAAATTAAATATAAGCTGTAGAACAATAAATTTCCTACAAGTTTTATAGAACAAGTTATTTTCTAGGACTAATAACAAAGGAGCTACTCTGGTTTTTGCATTTTCCGTGGTGCACCAAAAAAAATACGCTTTCAGTTTATGGATCATAACTCTTATCCTAAACACAAATATTAAATTTAAAACTTTTAGAGTATTAAATTTGCTATAATTTTTGTACATAATTGGTTTTTGTAAAACTATTATGTAAAGAGTTAAGTATCATCAAAATAAAACTTTTTCGTTGATTTTACTTTCGAACTTTATAGCAAGAAAAGAAATTTATACAATGTAGAAATAAGTACGAAAATTTTCAGAAAAACACAGGGTAAGTAAAACTGTAAAGAAGTTTAAAAAAAAACAAAAAAAAAACAAAAAAAACACGCACGGTCTTCACAGAACTGAAGTTATCTATTAATAAGGGTAAAATAATTAAAAAACCCATCAGAGACACACACAAAACTAGAGGTGTGGAACATCGCACAACTTTCAATTACACTATAATACTGACCTGGATTTGTGTCATACTATACTTTCATCCCTATACATATACATATGGGTGATTGAAAGTAAAATATGGTCCGCTTCTGAATCTTAGCAAAAATATTTCATCGTGGGTTTTTTTTTTGGGGGGGGGGGAACTTAGGGGATTTATAATTAAATAATTAACTTTGGAACAATCTAGTCATGTGACGCATGTTTATAGAATAGTTTTTGATGCTGAATCGAATGAAAAAAAAGGCAAGACGCTATTACCAATCAAGAAAAAGTTAGTCCTTCTTATAAACGAAAAAACATGTAAAAAGCGAGAAAAGGTAAAATTAGGCAAAGAAATAAAAAATTATTTAGCAGAGAAGTGTGTTTTTGAAGTGTTGGGGAGGGGGGGGGGATGACGAATACGTGTGGAGTATTTTTTGATGAAATTGATGATTTTTTTACTCGAAAAAAAAAAAAGACGATATAACTATCCTCCATAACAGTTATAGTCCATTTTATTGACGAAAATACATGTAATATAAAAGTTCATGTAATGAACCAAAACGGAGTGGAAAAGTTAAAAAACAACTAAAATTTAATCGAAAAAGTACCAGTTAGCAATTAAATAAGTAAATAGTTATGAATAATTGAAATAGTAAGTAAGCAAAAACATTAGTGATAAAAAATAAGTAATGAAATAAAGTAGTTTTTACAAGTAATTTCGTTTATAAAAATGACTATGACTTTATAAAATAATTATATCGTCTTGCTTTTTCTTTCCTTCGTTTCAGCGTCAAAAAATACTTCACACAAGTCTCACAGGCCTAGATTATAATAAAATTAATTTTCAGTTTAAAAAAAAACACCCCCTCAAAAAACGTCCTTCTATGCTATATAGTTTCTTTATTCTCATGACAAAACGTTTTTGCCACTACCAAGTTTCATGAACGGACCAATTTTTTACTTTATGTCGTATTTTACCTTTCCTCGCTTTTCAAATGTGCTTTCGTTTATGTACTGTAACTTCTTCTAGATTGGTTTTAACGTCTTGCTTTTTTTTTTCATTCGATTTAGCATAAAAAAAATACCCTAAAATCATACGCCAAATGCTTAGATAGTTCCAAAATTAGTTTTTCAGTTATAAAAATCCCCTAATCCCCCCCCCCCCCAAAAAAAAAAAATAAACACCTTTCTTTGCTAGATACTTTTATACTCTTTTGATTCTTCATTTTCATGATAAATGAAATGTTTTTACCAAGTCTCGTGATAAATGAAATATTTTTACCAAGTCTCGTGATAAATGAAATGTTTCTGTCAAGTTTCGTGAACGGAGCAATTTTTTTTTTTTTTGTTATATCCTATTTTACTTGTACTATATTCGAACATTTTCCTAATTTATGAGTTTGACAAAAAAAATTTAAAATCGCAAACTTAAACTTTTCTTATATCAAATATATTCTAATTCCCTCTAAAATATTCAATCTTGGAAAAACACGAAATCTCTATGTGAAAGACAAGTCCCCCATTCCATTTCCTAGAAAAGGGAAGCGATCCCCTCCCTCTCCCCCCCCCCCCCTT
Source organism: Linyphia triangularis (assembly GCA_963978545.1). Lineage (NCBI taxonomy): Eukaryota > Metazoa > Arthropoda > Arachnida > Araneae > Linyphiidae > Linyphia > Linyphia triangularis. The sequence goes on along the minus strand of OZ021722.1, from coordinate 55,564,661 downwards.
CTCCCCTATCCACCCCACAAAGTAAAAAAAAAATCCAGCTCTTCTCCGACAATTAAGGCGGAGCTTTTGAGAGGCGTGTTTTTCACATTTTTCTCTTATAGTTGGCTTCAAGTTTGTCTAAAATTGACAGTTTGAAAAATAAAAATGAAGTTTTGAAACTTGAACTAAACAGATAATAGTTCAATATTTATATTTCAGTCGTCATTTTTTAAATATCTCTATTCCTTTTCCTGTAAAATGAAGTTAAAATAAAAAGGATTATATTTTTTCTATTTAAAAAAAAATTAACAAAATTTTTGACAAAACTAAAAAGATTAAAAGAATCCTCAAAGATATGTCTATCCAATAGAACAAACCCTGCAGAAATATTCTCAAAACTTCTTTAGCAAAATTCAAGCATTTGTTGCATATTTTCCCATTGCCTTAGCATTAGAGGGGAAATTCAAGATGGACAGTATAGAGGAGCCAAACCACAGTGATTTTGATCAAAATCGTAGGAGCCGTTTTTTAGCAATCAATGAAAAATATGATTTTTTTTCAGTGGCAGCTACCTTAGGCGCATACTCGATTTTGAGGAAAATCTTAATGGTACTTCTCATGGCCACCATCAACCCGTACACCAAATTTGAACATCGTAGGTCAATTTGTTCGGGAGTTATGCTGACCACAGACAAACACACAGACATTTTTTCTAGATCACTTTTTTGAAATCAGGATGTTCCAAAACGTGTAGAAATACAAAAAAAAAATCGTTTTTTATTTTTTATTTTTAAACTGAATGCTATACTTTCATTGCCCTATGTATGTATACATACGGGTAATTGAAAGTAAAAAGTGATCTAAAAAAAATGTGTGTCTGTGGTCAGCATAATTCCCGAACAAATTGACCTACGATGTTCAAATTTGGTGTGCGGGTTGGTGGTGACCATGGAACCTACCATTAAGGTTTCGGTCAAAATCACGCATGTGAATAAGATAGCTGCTATTGAAAAAATAATATTTTTCAATGATTGCTAAAAAACGGCTCTAACGATTTTGATCAAAATCGCAGTGGCAATTGCCTCTTAAGGTGTGTTCTAAACATCCCCACCTCCGAAATTTCTATAAAAATGCTTTAACGGCTAAAAAAATTGAAAGACGAATGCTTTCAACACAGAGTTCTCTTTGCTTGAACATAGCTCATCAACGATTGTTTTCTCCTCTCATTGGTTTCACTAGTAAATAAGGATAATATTATCGAAAAGTATATCCTCAAAAACACCATTTTGGCGTAGTGTAAAAAAATATCGCCAAACTGGCCATTTCTACTAAATGAATGATGGAAATATAAAAACAGTAAATGACGGAAACCCAAATCCACGTCAATATTATAGTGTAATTGAAAGTTTTGCGATGTTCCACACCCCTAGTTACTCATCTTTTCATAATCCAAATGTGATGGTTTTAAGCAAAAGTTATTTTCACAATATTTAAATATGTTGTCATTCACTTGATGAATTTCCATTAAGCTAACTCTAGTATTTTAAGTAGTTATCCTAGAAAAAAATGTCTGTACCTACGCAAAACTATCATCCTAGTGGACTTTTATCCTATTAGAACTCGGCGACGTAACAGGCAGCTGCTCTTAGAAATGCCCCATGGGTAAAAATGAAATACCTGTTTTTAATTTACTAACACAATTTGAAAAATATAATTTATTCTAAAAGTATTATGATTGATTTGTCCCAAGTTTCGAGAGAAGGCAAGACCCCCACTACAAACACGTCAAGTATAAATTCCGTAGAAAGGCAATCCGATTATTTCTCTTGAAAAAATCGGATTAGATTTATTTCAGTAAAACAGTTTCTTTAAGTTTTAGATCGCTATCAAAAATGCGTTTTAATTCAATCGTGGAGATTACTTATAGTGCGTCACCAGCAAGTTCTCGAAATGCACTTACCTTTTATAAGCTGTGAACTGAAGAGTGAAATACCGGTCCATAGGTGATCGAACAGAGCGACGATGCTGGTCTTTAAGTAAATGCTGGTCAAAGTACACTGGCTCAAAATGAAGAATGTATTCGTTTAACACTCGGCCTGCAAAACAAAATTTTAAAAATTCACCATTGAAAACAAACAATTGAATTATCTGCGAAATGCATTATTAACTTTTCATCTGGAAGCTTGGTAATTATAACTAAACGTCTTACAGAAGCTGAATTATTGAACTTTACAACTTGCTTTAAAAAAAGTTTATCCGAATTGAAACAAACTGTGAGATTAGAATGGAAAATTTTTAAGTCAATTTTTAGTATCAAATGACCTTTTGGTATATCTGGAAACAAAAAAATCCATTGATTAGTAAAAGCCGCAACTTGATCACTGAAAAAAAAATGGCAAATGAGCATTGAGCAAAAGAACTCAATCTATTTTGAATTAGCCCTTTGAAAGTTTGATTGTTCTCTTGAAAAGCTTTGACAAATTGGAGCATTTTTTTATTCTAAGTAGACGAAATTAAAGGTAATAGCATGTCACTTCAGTAGTTAATTTCTAATATAACGAATAAACGGTCCCTATTTCAGTAATTTTTAGCAGGCATAAAAGAATTGAGATATACAATAAAAGAATTTGTAGACAACTGTAAAATATTTCAAGATTATTAGGAAATCATTAAATTTTATTGTACTTAATGCTAAAATTCAGTTTTGTTATGCTTTTGTTAACCAAACTGAAGTTGCACATTTATGCCAAATGTCAAATCGTAAGAACACTGTTGTATAAAAAGTTAAACAAAATACGCTTTTACAACAAACATTTGACTAAAAGATTGTTTTAATTAAATAAACTTGTTTGAACAATTGTGTACAAGTGAATATTGATTTATTTTCTTTTTATCTCAAATCCATTACACATTTTCAAAAAGCAACTCTTTTCCTTTTGCTTCGCTTGCCGGCATTTGAAAACTATATCTGATTTTCCGGATAATATCCAAATGAGGAAAAATACCTTTAAAGGGCAATTTTACAACAACAAATATGCGAGCATTACTTTATTTTATCTATTTGTTAAGAAATAGTGATAAAATGGACATTCGTCAGTGATTTTAACACTAAATCCTACATAGTGGACCTTTTTCAAACCTCAAATAGATGCTTAAATTTACTTCTGCCAAATACGACAGTTTTTTTTAAACATTTGCGGTGAAAAATTATTATTCTTTAATGCAATTACAGAAACGCAAAGGCCATCAGAATTTAATATGATATTTTTGATGACTTTCTTAAAATTTATTAGTCAATTATTGCCAACGACTTTCTAAGCTTGCTGATGGTCGACAACGTGCTGGATGTCATAAATGCATTAAAAATAAAATTTATGACCTATCCTCGAGGAAAAGCAAACGAAAATGTTTATTTTTCGAAATACTTAATGTGAAAGAATTTTGTATGGTGTCTTAGGCTGTTCATGCTCAATGGACAATCCCCGCATTTTTTAAAAACGAGTGAAATTAGTTTATATTTAAGAAGAATTTCTTTCCGATTCCAAACATTTAAACAAAAGTTCTTTAAAAAAAATACTTAGTGATTTGAATAATAAGAAAAGAAAATGCCCCCAAACCGAGACAAAACTAGTCCGATCAAAACACTCAACAAAACCTGTGACGTCAAGAGATCCTCCCGTTTCTATGGTTTTCGCGAGGTTTCTGCCAAATAGGTGGCGTTGATTTGGTAGACAGTTACCATATCCCGTACAGGTGAGCGCGATTTGCGAGAAACTTACAAAACTGGTTTCCGATGCTGCATTTCAAGCCAATGGGATCTCTTGACGTCACATTCAATTCGAGCCGAATGAATCGTTTTCCCGCCAACGTCTAACAGGGGAACTGTGGTTGCAATTTTTTTTTTTTTTTTTTAAGCGCATTGAGCAGAAATTTTTGTGTTTATGGTCTTTTCGAAACATTTAGAATTGAATAAAAATAAATAAAAATGCGGGAATTGTCTATTGGCTAATTGTTGCCAAAGGCAGATTTAGTTACAAGACCAGTAGGTGTGAAAATGCTATTTCCGAGGTCATTGTCGCTCTCGAAATTGTTTAACTACCGGGCTGATTAAGAAGAAGAAAAAAAAAAAATTCTGGCTTGTTGTCAATTTAGAAAAAAAAAAATTACATCGGACTCATATTCAATACTATGTCATTTTTCTTCTATTTCTTATTGTCAGCATACTAATTAAAATTTTGAAACTACACCTACACTATGTTTTAGGAACAGTAAATTACTCGTCTCTATCCTCCTAACTAGTGTACACAGAAATTTGTTTTTGGAGTTTATATCGTCTCCGAAAGCTACGAACGAGAAAATTTTGTTTCTAACATAACACATAAAATAGCACGCCGCCGCGCAGCTAAGGAAGAAAAGAGCGAATGGGACGCAATTTGACGGGGCCGTTTTTGATTATACTACAACTTGGAGGTAGCTTTTTATTTGCAATTATCCTTATGTTAACATAGGGTACTGAAAGTATTGATTTCGGACCAGAATTTTTTTTTTTCATTCCTACACGTTGCGGAACATCCCGAGTTCAAAAAAGTATTCTAGAAAAAATCTATATCTGTGTATCCGTTCGTTCGTCTCTCTGTGGACAGTATAACTCCCGAACGGATTGACTGACGATGTTCCAATTTTGTATTGGGATTATTGGTGGCCATGGGACCTACGTTAAGGTTTTCTTCAAAATTGCACATGCGCATAAAGCAACTGGCCTTGGAAACTTTGTTTTTCAGCAATTTCGTATAAACGGTTTTACCGATTTTGATCAAAATCCGCTGTGATAATACATTTTAGAGTGCTCTAAACATCCCCACCTCCGAAATTTCCTAAGAAATGCGATATAAGCGTAATAAGTTGAAAAACGAAAGTCTTTAACACAGAATTCTTTTTCCTTTAGCATCGTCCATCAACTACTGACTCTCAAATACCACTGTTTAACTTTAGTACGGTAAAATCGTACCAAAAACCATAAGAAAAACAAAAAAAATTGGTCCATTGACGAAACTAGGCAAAAATGTTCCATTTGTCATGATTATGAATAATCAAAAGAGTCCATAAAAATATCTAGCAAAGAAGGCTGGTTTTGGGGGGAGGGAGAGAGGAAGTCATGAGGTTTTATAGCTGAAAAATTAATTTTGGAACAATCTAGGCATGTAACACGTTTTTAGAGTTATTTTTTATGCTGAATCAAATGAAATAAAAAGCAAGACATTATATATAATCTAAAAAAAAAAAAAATTACAGCCCATTTTATAATCAAAAACACATGTAAAAACCGACGAAAGGTAAAATATACCACATAAAGAAAAAGAAAATGGGCCCGTTCATAAAACTTGGCAAAAACGTTTTATTTGTCATAAGGATAAAGAAACAAAACAGTCCATAGAAATATCTAGCATAGAAGGGTGTTTTTTGAGAAGTGGGGGAGGGGGGAGTAAACTGAAAATTAATTTTGATGTAGTAACCCAGGAATATGACACATGTGAATGACTCATTTTTAGAAGAGATTCATTGACTAGAATTGCCAACATCAATGTGTACTAGTGCTAAAAATATTTTTTGCCGATGACGATACAAAGTTTTACACGCAACTTGTGCGAAATTACTTTTCCAAATTCGGTAAATTATTTCACTTATGCTAATGCACTCGGCAAATAAACAGTTTGCCTCGTTTGAAAAAGCATTACTTTCGCAACTATAAATGTTGCATAAATAACTATTATGAGTAAATTCTTATTTTCAATCACCAATATGTTAGCAAGGGCAATGAAAGTATTGGATTCAGTAAAAAAATCGATTCTTTTTTATATTTCTACACTTTTTGAATCGCGCCGAGTTCCAGAAAAAATATCTAGAAAAATGTCTGTGGTCAGCATAACTCCCGAACGGATTGACCAACTAAGTTCACATTTTATGTACAGGTTAGTGGTTGCCATGGGATCTGTCATTAAGGTTTTCGTCAAAATTGTGCATGCGCATAAGATAACCACGATGCCATTGAAAAATGTTTATTTTTCAGCAACTTCAAAAAAACTCCTCCAATGATTTTGATTAAAATCGATGTGGTAATGAGTTTCAAGGTGTTCTAAATATTCCCACGTCCGAAATTTTTATAAAAATGTGATAAAGGTGTAAGAAAAAGAAAAACAAATGCTCAATGAAGTTTTTTTCCATTGAGCATAGCCCATCAATCACAGTTTTTTCTCTATTGCACTTACAAAAAAGGATAATGACATTTTTATCGAAAAACATGTCGTCAATTTCGCCGTTGTCGGCGGTTTAATAATTAACGCCAAAATATCACTAAACTGGCCCATTCCTTAAAATAATGAAAACGATAAGTTACACCATTCAATGACACATTTAAATGCAGTGACCAGTATTAAGTGTAATTGAAAGTTGTGCGATGTTTCACACTCCTAGTTTCATGAATATTCAAAAGTGAATATACTTAATAAATATTTATTAATAAACAAAATAATAAAGCATTTATTAATCACTGTTGGATTATACATTTAACTAAGAAAGGCGCTTATTTCGTGTCAAATGCTAGTTTTTCCAACAACACAAAATTCCGTTTGCTAGAAAATTGGATTAATTTTCCCTCATAATGTAGTTGACAAATAATTTTAATAACCTGTCATCATTCCTGCATTTTAGTTACTGACAAAATATCTTAAATGATCTTAGTGTAAGTATGGAGAAAAATATCGGTATTTTTTTATTAGAATTATTTTTTAGATTTCATTTCTTTAAATCCATTTATATAAAGAATGATTTTAGCGACTCTCTTAAATTTTAGATATTGGGCTATTAGCAATTCCAGGATTTCAAAGTTGACAACCCTGATAATGACATGCCTTTTAGATCAAGATTTTTTCTGCGTTATACTAGACCTGATCTAATACCACTATTATTTTCAGAAACTTAATGTAGTTCACATCCTGTACGACCAGCCCCACGAAATAAAACTAAAATCTGCATTAGAAATAACACTATTTTCTAGAGAATTTGGAAGATCAGTATGTACCGGTGCCTACTGAAAAGGAACGTTTTGTACGTGAGAGGAGCAGTCTAAAAACATAAGATGTAGAAACAGAAAGTAAGCATTTCTGGCACTGCTTTTTGAAACAAGACAAACTTTACGAAAGGAGAAATTCGACAGTACAAGCAGTCGTATAAGTGCCAGGCGATTTCGACTGTAAGCAAAAATTTAACGAGATAGGTTTTTTTTTTTTTTTTTTAAAAAAAAGAAAAAGATACTAAAGATAAAGCCAGGTCACGTTTGGAAATCGTGAGTTGAATGGTTTGCAAAAATATGCATTTGGAATAATAACAAAGGAATTTCTTCTTACTTTGGAAAAAAAATATATTTTCTTAGCGAGAATTCTAATAAATTTTGAGAGGCAACAGTTTAATAAAATATTGAATTTACTTCGTACGTACTTTTCTTACATACTACACACTTTTCTTACTTAAATACACTACTTTCAAAGGAATTTGAAAGCTTGATTTCATATATTTTCGAGCCTTTCTGAATCTCAGAAGTTCGAAAATTAAAATTCCAAATATCATTATAAGAAAATATATCTCGATCACTCCCCAATCGTAAAGCCTTACGAGGGAGTTTAATTTGTGCTGGTGGACATTTATATATTATACATATTATCTCATTAATATTAACATAGGTGTGTGGAATATTGAACAACTTCCAATTACAATAATACTTGTAACTGTATCAAAATTTTGTGAATCCATAAGAAATTGACATGAAGTGGTGTAATGTAGCGTTTTCGTTATCATATTTTTATAAATTTAAAAACATGGCCAGTTTTTGGTGGCCAAACTATTACATTAAGGAAAAAAATAAAAAAGACCGTCAAAATGTGAAATGGCCTATATGTTTTCGATAATTATTACGTTATCTTTAAGGGTAAGTGAAACACATGAGGAGCACTCGTTGATGGGTAATGCTCGAGGGAAGAAAACTCTGTGTTAAAGACATTCGTTTTTCGACTTTTTACGTCTTTAAATCGAATCTTGACAGAAATTTTGGGTGGGATGTTTAGAACTCCTTAAAAAATATCACCACAGCGATTTTGATTAAAATCGTGTTAAAGCCGTTTTTTGGCAAATGCTGAAAATTTTCAACTGCAGCTACCTTATGATTATGCGAAACTTTAATGATCAATCCCATGGCCACCACTAACCCGTATATATACAGCACACACACGAACAAAAGAAAATTGAACATCGCAAGTCAATCCTTTCTTAATTATGCCAGGGGTCAAAGTGACAAAATAAGAATATATAGGATTTTTTAAAAAAAAATATAGGACAATTTAAAATATCAAATAACTGCACACAGTTGCTACTAAACTTAAAAATTAACTCGTTATACATTTATATACTCGTTATATTATATTTAAGAGAATAGAAAACACACCTTTAAAAAAAAAAGAAATAGCCTGATCCTGCATATGTAATCCGTTATTGCCGCAATATTCCACCTTAAATCAAGTTTTATTTATTACATTATTTGCAATCTTGAGTCTTTTGCTTCCAACTTCTATAACTGCCTGAACTGCTCCAATTTCTTTAAGTATTTTCTTTTTATCACTGTTTGCAGTCTTTTGTTGGTTCAGATTTACTGTTCAGTGTCGGTTGGATTGGCGGAAAAATGGGAGATTTAGCGCCGAATGTGGTGAACCGGGGACTTGGTTTTCCAGAAACCATAGTGACCGTTTGGATTTGACAACACAACGTAATGACGTCATTTTCAATTTTGGCGACTTTCATGAAAAAATCGTGACTAATATTCCGAATCCTGTACGAATTCTACGCCAAGGTGATTTTCGCCAAAAAATGGCAGCCCTGCTATTTTTTTTAACAGCAAGAGAACTGCCTACGGTTGCCATAATTAGGCGCGGTTTGATGTAAACAATTCGTGGAGCAGAATCCGTATCGGATTTGGAATAAAAATATCGCCATCCGACATCATACAGTAAATCTTAACCCTTTTGTTTCCTTCATCAATTATGGACTGAGCACTCAAAATGTTCTTTAGTAGTCCTGCAAGTTAATAAGTTGTTTTTATTCGTTTTTCTCGAGGCAAGAGTTTTGTTGCTGCATCTCTTTCTGTATTATGACCAATTAATTTACTACGTTGAAAGAGAAAACAAATCAGAAATTCAAGACCGCAAGCTATGGTAAAGTTCACATGTTTACATTTTACAACTCCCGCCGGTCCAGTAGAGTTGAGCTGTAGGTTATGCAGCACGTGACGTCACAAGAGATAAAACTACAAACATCACTTTTATCAGGTCTTTTTCACTTACGATCGCGCCAAAGAATCCGAAATATAATGGCAACGAACGGCGCTGTTATTACGAATTCGAAAATATAGATCGAATCAATAGAGAAATATAGGATATATAGGACAATTATAAAATATAGGACAATATAGGACGTTTTTGCCGATTTTTAAAAAAAATATAGGATTTATAGGACATATAGGACGTCTGCGACCCCTGTTATGCTGATCACAGACGGACAGACAAACATAAATTTTTTCTAAACCATTGTTTTTTAACTCACGGCAATTCAAAACGTGTAGATAGGCAATATTTTCATTACCCTATATTACATACTAAGTAATTGAAGTTAAGTTACTTAGAAAGCCTCAAATATCTATGAGAAAAGTCGCGGTCTGCTGACCCGAGGTGTAAAAAGTAAACATAGAACACATCATCTTCAAGACGTTTCACTTTTTGGCAAGGATGCATCTCCTGCAGTAAAATTAGGTTGGTTGGTTGTTTTCAGATTATCTGGCGCCGTCAGCAACACGAGGGCTATAATGCGCCGTAACATTCGTCATTAGACAAGCCAACATACATTTACAAACACCCATGCCTTACACGGGACTCGAACCCGCAACCTTACGGTCCTTAAGCTAGCACCCTAACCACTATACCGTTTGATCGGCAGTAAAATTAGGAATTACTACAGGAGATGGTTGGTTGTTTTTAGATTATCTGGCGCCGTCAGCAACACGAGGGTATAATGCGCCGAAACATTCGTCATTAGACAAGCCAACATACATTTACAAACATTCATGCCTAACACGGGACTCGATGCCTAACTCGCAACCTCGGGGCCTAGAAGCTAGCACGCTAACCACTATACCGTTTGGTCGGCCTACAGGAGATGATACTCCATTCTTTAAAATATTTCCCACTAACGACTTTGTATATAGGAACGCGGCAGTGTTTCCCCGCCAAGGCCGATGTCAAAGCGGCAGACATGCAAGTGTATTATGTTGACAGCAGAGCTTAGGCCCGTTTTCGACCCGTCCTATTATAGCTAGAACACTGAATTTTTTTTTTTTTTTTTGCCATCATGTTGCCGGTGAGTAGACGAAAAATGACAACATAATTGTTAACATTAAACAAGAGAACACGGAGAAAAAACCTTTGAAAATCGCCGAAGTCATCGGAATTTTGTTCTCCCGATTCTTCTTCTGACCATAACATCAGCCTGGGCTACAACCAAAACTATTCAATTATTTTAAACCATTCTTTTTTTATTCTTCTCAGCTTGATTAGAGGAAATGCCTTTTATATGATTTGATGGGAGGATGGTTTATATATTCCCGATACTTGGGAATTTGAGCGAGGCCTAAAGCTTAAACGCTGTAATATATTCACACCATTCTTTTTTTTATTCCTCTCAAATTGATTAGAGGAAGTGCATTTTGTATAAACTAATAAGTAAGAGAATCTATACTCCCCAGAAATTGGAATTTTTAGCATGGGTAATGGCCGATTAAAACGGGTCATTGGATTAATATTCACCTTACGCTCACTTTCAAAAAGTGATTTTGATACTTTAATTTGAACTATTAAAACGGTGTAATTAGACAAAAATAATAATAATTGCTTCTTATCAAAGCTCTGAAAACACAAGTTTCAACTGTTTACTTAGAAAGTCACTTTCAGTTTAAAAGAAAGTTTTTCTAGGTGTCTGGTCGGATTTGAATCACGCACTTTCTGATCACTAGCCTGTTATCTTAAGAACACCACCACAAAAGCTTGCTGAATTTCTCTTAAAATAATAACAAGTCTTATAATTCAAACTTAAAGTGAAAATTGTTTTGCGACGCAATTTTACTATATATTTATTTGTATGTAAAAGCTGACAATCCTCAATTTCGTATAAAAGCAAGTAATTTGTTTATATGTTTTACTTACTTTGAATTATTACTTTCTTTTTAGTATATAATTGCATGTTTTTGATCCCAAGTTATAATCGATACATAATTTTGATTGTGAAAATGTTTCCTTGTTATGGCAAGGAAGATTTCTTCTTAAAAGAAACGAAAAGGATTTGGATTGCAAACTTAAATCTCTCTACAATATTTAATCATAATATTTATTGTCACTCTCAATACAAAGAGTAGTATGTGAATCGAATGGTGTTTGTCGCTTACGTCATTTTGATTGACTGATTATTTTACTTTGCGAGTTTTTTTTACAACGTCTAGATACGATACGACGCTTAGAGCGACAATATGATTATTCACGCTAAAATATCCATTGGCCGTATCTTACTCATTTAGACAATAGCAAACGCAACAAAACGAATTGATATCTCCTAAAAAGCAACTAAACGTTGTAAAAAAGCTCGCCAAGTAAAATAAACAGTCAGAAAAAGTTGTGAAATCTCATGTTTGCCGCCAAGCGGCCGCGTTTAGTTTCTTTGGGGTACTTGTACACAATGAACTAATTTGGGATTATTAGGGAGACTCCTCGAAGGCAATCAGTACTTGGCAGGCTAGAGTTTTTATAAAATTAATCTCAATTCAGCGCAATTTTAACAAAGTAGCTCAAGCATATGAAATGAGATTATTCCGAAATAACTCTAGCCAGCCAAGTTCTTTGCCTATGAGGATTCCCCCTAATAATCCCAATTTAGTTCATTGTACAAGTACCCCAAAGAAATAAAACGCAGCGGCTTGACAGCAAACATTAGATAACATAACTTTTTTTGACTGATTATTTTACTTGGCAGGCTTTTTTTACAACGTCTAGTTGTTTATTGGGAGATTCATATTTACAGATGTATCTTTTATCTTTATGCAAAAATAAATGAAAGTCTGGTATCTAAGCCACTCAATTGAAAAGGTATTAGCAGACAATACTTTGTAAAATATTGATTGCTCAAAAGGTTATTCAAACTTTTTACTTCTAAATTATTGATCTAGATGAACAGCAGTGCACTTTTCCTAGTTTAACCAGCACTGCAAGACTATAAATATTTTTGTGGCCATTTTATTATCTTAATAACTTAATTTTTAACGATGATAAAACTTTAAATTATTAACATGCTGAGACCGAGACTCCAAATTTCTGTATTAAATTAGCTGCTTTTTTTCTTGGCAAGCTTTTAGTTTGATAAGATAATAACTTCAAAAACATCTTAAAATCAAAAAATAAATCATTTTTAATCATGTATTTAGGTTATAGATTTAAATTGAAGCAAAACCAATTTATATATTAATATATTTTGTTATTTTTTAAAGAAAATGAAAATTATTTGCAAAATCCTTGTACATGGTAGCCAAATCTCGATTTTTTTTAAAGACTGATAACCAGAACCAGAAATATCATTTAGATTGCCATATTTAAATGATAGTTATCATGAAAGTGATATCTCTTACAAGGACATCAGTGGGCAATACCAGCATTTTTTATTTATTTTTTTAAAATTTTTATTTAATTCTAAATGTTTTGAAAAGGCCATAAACACAAAAATTTCTGCTCAATGCGCTTTTTCTTTTTTTTAATTTGCGATCAAAGTTACCTTGTTACATATTGGCGAGAAAACGATTCATTCCACTGGCATTGAATGTGTCGTCATGGCATTCCAAACATCTAGGCTTGAAATACAGCAGCGGAAACCAGATTTGCAAGTTTCTCGCAAATCCCGCCAACCTGTATGGAATATGGTAATGGTCTACCAATGCCAACTATTAGGCAGAAACCTCAGGATTACCATAGAAACTGTAGGGAACCCTTGACGTCATAGATTTTGTTGAGTGTTTTGATCGGACTGGTTTTGAGGCATTTTCTTTTCTTAATATTTAAATAACTAAAGAACTTTTGTTTAAATATTTGGAATCAGAAAGAAATTCTTCATAAATATAAACTAATTTCACTCGTTTTTAAAAAATGCGGGAATTCTCCATTAAATAGAAAACAGGAATAATCTACCGACAGACAAGGGAAAATTGCAAGTAATTTTTTCACCGAATTTTAGGTGTATGGCATTATCTTTTACAGTACACATTTATTCCAAGCATTTGGAAATAGCAATGGTATTTCCCAAGTTACCAGGTCTGAGAAGAGATCAGTTGCTTTATGCGCATATGCGATTTTGACGAAAACCTTAATGGTAAGTCCTATGGCCACAACTAACCCACACACAAAATTTGAACATCGTAGGTCAATTTGTTTGGGAATTATTCTGACCACATACACACAGACGGAATTTTTTTCTAAGCCACTTTTTTGAAATCAAGGTGTTCCAAAACATGGAGAAATGCAAAATAAAAAAAATAAAAAATACATTTATTTTTTGACTGATTTGAAAGCAAGTAGGAAAAACTCAAGTTCAATTATTATTATATTTCCCTCTTTTTTTTTCTTCTGCAGAAGAGGAAGTGGCTTTTTGACAATTTTAACAATTAGATGCAAAAACTATACTTTTAGTCCGAGAGGCGACTGCAATTTTTGGACCCCATTGAACATCATTCTGAATTTTTTATATAAATTGGAGAAAAGTGAGTAGATTATGAATCCACTGGTCTGCCGTGGCAAAAATGGCCGAAACTGATTAAAAATCGACTTGGAATGAGTTGAACTAAAATCCGATTGCCAAATATGTCATAACTTGCCAAAAAGATAACACTTTTTCGTCTGACAACCCTGCATTTTAATTTTCAATGAGAAAAAGCGCAAACGATTTCTGATCTCTGGCTTTTAAAATTTGTATCTTTTAAAAGTAAGCCAAATTGGCGACATCAGTTACGTCATCCGTGAACGAAATGTTTATTGCCAACTTGGCTCCCTTTTATTAGATGCAAGTAGACCATCGCCAGATATCTGAATCGTCTGCAACCTTCTTAATTGATAATTAAAGAGTGAGGGTTACCAAATAAAAAAAAATGCTCATTATTTGGCAAGTTATGGCTCATTTGGCAATTGGATTTAGTTCAACTTTTTAAAAGTCGATTTTTGACCAGTTTCGGCCATTTTTGCCACGGCAGACCAGTGGATTCGTAATCTACTCACTTTTCTCTAATTTCTATAAAAAAATCAGAATGATGTTCGATGGAGTCCAAAAATTGCAGTCGCCTCTCAGTCTATTTCCAATTAAAAGTTTTAGTGAAGAAAAGGACCAATATACATACATTGAATAAAATTTTCAAAATGTTTTTGCTTGTTTAACAAAGGGATGCAACAATAATAGTTCACTAAATTTAACATCATAACAAATTGTTAAATAGTGCCCTCTACCACTTGAAGAGTTTTTGTGAAACTTATCTTAGAAGAAGGGATTTTGATAAGATTTAAACTATTAAATTTAAAATCACAGCTGCCTAGTAGATTAAGTAAACAGTGCTTAAATCAGTCAAAATCAGTACTTAAAAGTAAACACAAAAAAAGTAAGCTCAAACAAAACTTCACCCCTATACCAGCATTCCTCAATAAAGTTACATATTTATAGGAGCTTTGCTACACTTTTTTAATCTAGTATTTTTTATGTAATAAAAGATAATTAAATCTGATGTATTAAAGTTAAACATTAAGATAGGAAATTATGTGATATACATGTTTCCCAGAAGAAATATCAATTTGAGATTTCCAAAATTCATCGGGCATTTCATAATCGATATTGATATCCAGCATCCAACCTCAATGAATTGGTAAAATGTGTTTAGTTAAGCAAAGTTGTTTACTGGTGGAAAGTAACTTGCTAAGAACATAGTTTTACAAAAGATGACAGTATCAAAATATACCATGTTTCAAAAAAGGAGGATTCGTATTTTTTTTTTTTTTTTTTTTTCCAGCTAAACCTCTAAAACTATATTTTGCTATATAGTTATGTTTTGATCCCTTTCAGCTGGTCAATATAATCAATTCTGAATATTTGGCTTTGTAGTTTCTTGTGTAATATTCATTAGATTATCTTTCTTCAGAAACAGTCATGTAATGTTCTATTTCACGGAATTACTACATTTTATTTTTTGATTAAAAAAAAATATAAGTTTCGGCAACAAATATTTTATAATAGGGAAATCTAGATAAGATAAGACTTACCATTTATTTTTTTAATACATTCACTTAAAAATATGTAAACAGATCCAACCTTGTATTTAAAAAAAATTGTTCTTTTCCTCGAAGATCAACTACAATTTCAATCGCAAGAAGTGTAAGTTTATGCTATAATGTTTTTTCTTTGAAACTGAAGTAATTGAATGGACAATTCCTGCATTTAAATATTTTTCTTTATTCAATTTTAAATGTTTTGAAAATGCCATAAACACAAAAATGTTTGCTCACTGTGCTTTTTCTTTTTTTAAATTTGCAACCAAAATTTGGCTGTTAAATTTGGCGGGGAAAATGACACATTCGGCTCCAAGCTAATGTGAGGTCAAAAGATCTGAAATATCTTGGCTTGAAATGCAGCAGCAAAAACCAGTTTTGCAAGTTTTTCGCAAATCGAGCCAACCGGCACGGGATATGGCAATTATCTAAAACACTCACACCAACTATTTGGCAGAAACCTTCCGATAATCATGGAAACGGAAGGATCTCTTGACGTCACAGCTATAAAATAGCGTTTCAATCGAACTGCGATCGGACAAGGTTTTCGAGCATTTTCTTTTCTTTATATTTAAATAACTAATTTTTTTTAAAAGAGCTTTAGTTTGAATATTTGGAATCGGAAAGAAATTCTTCATAAATACATCACTCGTTTTTAAAAAATGTGAGAATTGTTCATTATATTTCAAGTTAGAAATATTGTAACAGAATTTGTTCTCATTGAACATCTAGGTCAGAGATATTATTAAGATCAATTAAAAAAAAACAGGGCTCTATATTGTATAATGAAACAGTTGTATTTAAAAAGAACTAAACTTTTTTGCTCTAATAAAAGTTGCATACTTTGAATTACATGTTTCATGAAACAAGGCAACATAGTGAGACGAGAGGTAAGGTTAGTATTGATTTTCATATAAATTTTTTAATACAAACATAATTTTTCATATTTTGGTGTGATTTAAGGAGTATATTTGAGAAACTGAAAAATTTAAATGTGATATATGCTCCAGGTAGGTTATTTTAGAACCCTCAAATGTAAGTTGAATTGGATATTTATTGGTGCCATAGCTACACAGGAGCTTTTCTGCTCCGGAACGTTACTCTGCACTCTTTCTAAAGAGTTCTGTTCTCTTTGTATTTAATTTCCAATCACTACCTATAAAATAAATAATATAATAAAACAATTTATAACATGAGAAAAATAATATAATAAAATAAATAATATAATAAAATAATTTATAACATAATGAGAAAAGTAATATAATAAAATAAATAATATAATAAATTATATTATGAATCAGAACAATGCTTAGGAAAATATATTTAAAAAAAAAAAAAAAATCAAACTAACAAAATGTTACCCCTACTACATTCTTTCCAAAATGTTCTGCTCTTTGAACTCTCATATTAATACATCGTTATGTATTTGTGATTAAGGATGGCATGTATGAGGTTATCATAACTGACTAGTTGCAATAAGGTTCATTTACATTACTAGTCATCTACTAGTTAAGATCACCAGTAATTAACCCTTTAAATCCAGCAGAGTCAGTGTTGTGGGTTGCTCAAAAATCCAATGACTTTCCATTTGAAAAAACTGGAAATGAACTCGCCCGACTCGTTCTCCTGTGGGTCACACCTGGGTTTCCTGTGGGGGGGGTCACTGTCGACCATTAAAAGATCATTACTATATGGCTACTTGCAATAGGGTTGTGCGTTGGGTCATCTACTTGATATGTCGCAGCATTTAGTCGGTATCTTATCAATGAATGAAACACTACTGACCGCTATGTACTTGACAAGATTTGCATACAAGAAAAATCCTGACTACCTTACCCAGTGTCCACAGGGTGGGGCTGTTTGACAAATGAGTACTCTAAACCCATGGCTCCCCTTTACATACTCCACAATAGCCTACTTATGAGGACCGTCAGGCTTCAAACAACTACTGCCGGGGGAGATTCACCACAGTTTGAAATATCTGTATCCCCCATGAACCATCCCCTAGCCGAACAAAAGGCGACTGGCTGGGAATTTTTCTACAAGGCGATTTAGGGCGGGTTGGGATTTAAAGTGTTAAACGCCTGTCCAGTCACAATAGAAGTCAGCAACTCCCATTATTGCCTCTGAATCTAGCAATCAAAACATTTCTATTTACAGTCAAACATTTCTAATTACTGATGCAACAATATCCACCATCCAATCACCTGCACTCTCCTGTGACCACTGACAGGCTCACTCAATAGCTGGATTATTCAAGCTGCTGGCACTGAATGAATGTAAACCTCGAATTTCGATCAAGGCATAACAGTGACCTTTCCATTGACTGGCTAACGGAAATCAAATGTTGATCGGATGGCCAGCTTTGTGTTTACACAGAGCCAGCAGCTTGAACAATTCAGGTATTGAGCGACCGCTGCAGCGTCTATTCGTGGCCATGGGAAAGTGTAGGTGATTGGATGAGCGCCAGTAAATTGAAAATGTTTGATATACTGGAGATGCCAACCAGAGGCAAACAAATGACAAACTGGCTTCTCTTACAACCTGGAATGATGTGTGGTGTTAGCAGTGACGTCACATGACTGGCGATCTCAACTGGCAAGTCGACCAGTAATGTGCAAATCAGCTTTAGAGGTTCATTTATACATTACCAGCTGACATACCAGTTAAGACAGCTAGTTACGAGACGAGAGCGGATCGACCATTGCGCCGCCTGTTGGTGGTCATAGGAGAGCACAGGTGATTGGATGATGGGAGTCGCAGGTGGCAGTAAATAAAAAGTGCTTGATCTACTGGAGCCAGCAACCAAGTTACGCCACAAACTGGCATCTCAATTGGTGCACCAACTAATAGTGTGTAAATGAGCCTTTATTAAATGTTTTGGATAAATAGCCTTTAATAACTGTCTTGGGTTAAATCATAGGCGGCTGGCCATGATCATCTCAATGGTTTCAAAGTTTTAAAACTTATGAAATATAAGCACAAAATTTATTTGAATACTAAACAGAGGATATAGTGATGATCTGACTATTCAAAAATTGACACCTCAGACCTAATACTATTGAAAGGAATGCACTGATTCGGATTGACTAGCTTTTTTGAAAAAGAACAAAAAGTTTTGGAATGCCGAAAAAAGTTTGTACCTTTAACATCCCAAAAATTCCAATATCCCTACACTGGTAGTCTTAGGAATGTGCAAACAGAACTCTGGGTCTCTTACTTCTGTAATGTTATACATTTAAAGATTACTGAATATAAGTGCTTCACTATAGACACTAATTTAGGCTAATCCATAGTTACATCTAAAATCCTTACAGGTGATTAATATGGTAGAAGGGTTACGAAATCATCTTCAATAAACCATTCACTGGAATTATGACTGATAGAATTTTTCCTACATTTCAGAGTGAATATGATCTAATTTCCCTCATTCACTGCTGAATGATTGTAATTACAAAATCAATTAAAGCAGTAGGTAATGGTTATAAAATAAAATCACTTGAAACATTAGTGATCTAGTGTTAAATTTTGAAATCAATTGGAAATTACAGTTATAAAAATTAAACTTACCCGAATTTTCCTGGAGACTGTTAGCAAAAATTGTAAATGATAAAATGCAGACAATAAAGCCGTAAGGGAAGCTAAAAATTACAATCATCTCTCACAAATAATAATCAAAGGAGCATAATTGTTTCTATCGTTCTGTTTTTTAAATTAAGATTTAAATGGTGTTCTACTAAAATTAAAGAGAAATATCTCAGACGTATTCAAGCTACCCAACACTAATAGAGTAAATAAAATACTAGATTTCTTTACTCCATCATCTTCTTGTCAAATCCAACAACAAGTATCTTTAGCAAACTTAAATTTACAAAGGATCTTAATTACAAGATTTAGTTTTTATGATTATTCATATTCCGATTGCATAAACCATGACGTTCATCACCGCCATTGATGAAATAATTGACGTGCAAACATGAAACGTAAACAACATACGTTCATGCTCTATGAGAAGTAATTAATATGAACAAAAGAAATGATTATGCTTGCTAAGATTTTGAAAAATAAATTTAACTTTTTCAATTCTCTTCACACATGTCGACATGTCTTCCTCCATCTGTATACATACACACTTCAATCAACATCAACATGACGGGTGCTAATAAACGTATTATTCTTTATTCTATCGATAAACCCTCGAATTTAATTTTTCTTTTTATAAATTTAAATTCTTGCGAAATAATTTTTTAAATATTTATGAATTTATTTTTCAGGAATATTTTTTATTAATCAAGCAAAATGTTATTTAAAAAAAAAACCTTTTGTATGTTGAGTTGCAGTCATATGGTGCACGTTTATGGAATCATTGAATCAACCAATGAGGAGTTGCCGTTATTTCATAACAACTAGCAGTTCGTAGAGCGAGCACCGGCTTTTAAATCCAATCGAAAACTAATTTTGTTAAAATTTAGACGTGGAAATTTCTGTTGAAGCCTAAGGTATGTGTTCAAAAAAAAGAAAAAAATGAAGTAATTTACGTTCATTTCCTATCAATCTATTCATAGTAGTAGTTTACTATTCAATTAATTACTTTCTGCTTATTCGTTCTAAGTATCCTTATTATGTTCTTCTGAGCGATTTATTTAAATATGATATGTTCTTAGCATATATTCCAATTGTAACCAGTCAATTTCTCAAACTTAAAAAAAGACTTACTGTAAATAAGTGTTTTTATTTTTAAATAATATTCGAAATATCTCTTTTTCGCCAACGGAGTATGGAAGTAGTCAAAAAAAGAACGCCATTTGTCAAAGCGTTTAGTTTTGTTTTCCATTGTTTTGAATTTAAATTACTCAATTTTACCAAGTTCCCAAATGCTCCCAATTCGTTAAAAAATTGAAAAATATAAAGTTCATTATGGCACTTTGTGTTCCATTATTATGTTCTACATACTGAATATCCCAGTTTTGCTAGAAATCAAAATTTTGTATCCTTCAAACAAACAAAAAATGTTGAATTTGCTGAACGAAGGAATTGGTATGTAAAGATGTATGAGGTTTTTTTTCACATTTGTACTTCACCGTTTCAGCTGGACTCAATTGCGGTGCGGATTCGGCGCCAAAGCAATTTTTTTGTCCATTAATGGTAGCAATCTCCGTTTTTTACTAGCAAGTGAAAGGCCTGTAGTTGCCTTAACTTAGCACGGTTTTATGTTTTCTTAAAAGGTTTTAAGCTTGTGCTTAAGTTGCACTAATAACCTAGAGCAGTGGTTCCCAACCTTTTTAGTTGTATAGACCACCTATTTTGTAAATAAAGATTTTGAGGCCCATTGGCTAATGAATATGTGCATGTGCATGCTTCATTAATTAATAAAACTTACTGCCTAACAAGGATTAAACATTTTTTAAAGAAAGGAAAACTATTATATTCACTTTACTGTCACAACTATAAAAAAACTAAAAAGCAAGTGGTCCAAGTTAAAAAAGAAAAGTCATTAGGATTCTCGACATTCTTTGGGACATAGTTCACTTTCCTGTCACAACTATAAGAAAACTATAAAACTAGTGGTCAATGTTTAAAAAAAGAGCAGTATGACCCTAGAAAGGGTTCCCCTGGTCATTAAAAGTGCTTAATATTTTTTAACTTGTTTTCAAGAACTTGAAAATGCTTGAAAGTTCTTGAAAATGCTTAGAGGTCCTTAAAGGGTCCTTAATTTTTGTGAATATTGTGTGCCCAACTGGAAAATTTGGTTTATTCCTAGAGTGTACAAATATCGCCTAGCCGATTTGGCGCTTTTTTTTAGGTGATAAAGTTCTAAATTTGGCCAACTTTTTTAACCAGTCAATACAACTGCCGCCATATTGAATTGGCGACATTTTGGCCTTGTCGAACAACTTTTCAAAAACGCGCCAATGCACTCAAACTAGGAATTTACCCAAAATTTATTAAAATACAACTCAGACTTGCTATCTTCGCATGACCACCACTTATCCTCACCATATCAGAATTCTCTTGACATTTTTGTATTGCACATAGTTACACAACTTGTAACTGTTTTGTAGAATATTCTTTATTAAAAATTATTTATAGACATGATGCCTGAAAAAAAAATTTCAAAGGTCCTTAAAAACATGAATTAGATCTTTAAAAATCATTGATTTTCATTATGTGTTTTGAATGGGGACCCTGCTAGAGTAGCATTTGTGCAGTACCCCCTCCCTCCCCCACCCGAAAAATAAAGTCAATGAAATGTCCTATTAGAGAGTCAATATCTAGATTAAAATTGGATAGTTTCAGGCATGCTGTTGAATTCACACATTATTCATTCGTTACAACATCAAAGAAAAAAAATAATCGAATGTTCCCATCTCTACCTCTTAAGCTCGTATAATATTTATTTTTGCTTTGATTCTTGACCAGCATCCACGTTCCAGTACCTTGTTACTCGTAGCCCATGGGTTGGGAACCCCTGACCTAAAGTGCACAGAATGTGTTGGTTTGTAAGGGAAATTTGGGAAAATAATTCCTTTCCCTCACACTCACTCGCTTTGTGCTTTTGTAGTGTGATAGTTTTAATTTTACTATTCAATCCAGCTTTTGATGCTATTTGGATTAAAATTTTTGCTACTAATTTCAGAGAGTCGTACTAAATAACACTGCAACATTTGGAAAATCTTCCATAAAGTATGTTTAAAGGTTTGTAATTGGATTTAAAATTGTTGCAATTTCGCTCACAGAAATAAGACGTAAAGTTGTGTCGATTAATCTACGTTTGAATTGAAATTATGAATCTAATCTTGTGCAGTTTCTACTGATATCATAATTAAATATTCTTGTGCTGTCCCTTCTGTTAATATTTTATATTAGGGTAATGCCACATGAAATCAACCAATAAAAAAATAATTTTTCAACTCAGTGTGTAGGAATGTTTAATATTTTGTCTGCGTGTTAAACTTGCTTCTGAGATGAAAGGAGTGAAGTTAAAAAAAAATTTCGTCGATTCCTTCCATAGTTGTAAATTTTTCAAAATTTAAAAAATTCATGAATGTTGCATAGTTTCACAATCTTTAAATGGCTGTAACTTTGGAACAATTTGACCTAAAGGGTTGGTATTTGTGTCATTTTGTTGAGTTTTTTTTCTCTCTTTCATTGAATATGTAACATGGTCAACTTACTTGAAACAATATATTTTTTTTGTAAATTTGTCTAATACATTTTTCAAGAACTTTAAAATGGAATTTTTAATTTTTTTGAAAAAAAAACATATTATATTTGGCCATTTCTTAGGAACATTTTCACCAAATTTTATGATGGTACTCTTATTTTATTATAAACAAAAAAAATTATATATGTATGAAGGTTTGTGTATTTTTTTATAAAAACCATATTATCTGATGTTAAAAAGTAATTTGAGTACAAATTCATGTCAAAAATATAAATATTTTCCATTTATGCAAATTAAGATTAGTTATCAAACAAAATATTAGTGTTTATTTTGTTATATTTTATTTATTTGGTTAAATTAACCACCTTATACCAAAAAATTTTCCAAACTGTTACAGTACTTTTATTACTATTGTATGGTAATGAAAATATATGTTTGTAAATTCTGTAAAACTCTTGCAGATTACCTTTTAAACTTAAGGGTTATAATAGGTAAACAATAAAAGGTGGTGAACTTCAAAAATAAACCTTTTACTTATATTGTAATGTTAAAAGATTGTTAAGGTAAACTCCCACCTTGCTGCAATGAAGCAGCCATCTTAACACAGTATATATTTTTTTTCTGGAGCAACATTTTTGTAGCTCTTTTCATCTCCTCTTTTGGGACTTAGCATGTTCAACCTGTTGCCATAATAGGATTCAATTTACACAAAAATAAAGTTTTTTTAACTGTCAAAATGTCTGCTTTTCTTGGATATGTGAATGATATTGGTCCTTTTGGATGAAGGAAAGAAACTTTAGCCTCTTCTTTAAATTGATCTTTTAAAAAAATAATTTTTTCCCTGTGACAATTCTTTAAAAAAAAAAATGATTGTCATTTTAGATGTGTTATTTGGTTCAAACTCTTGCATAAAATCTTCAAGTGGTTTAGTAATGGTCTCAATGGTGCAACAATCAATAGTAAACTATTGTTTATATATGATATTTTCCATCATATCTTCTGCAAGACATTCCATCCGAGCTTCTTTAAAATCATGAATTTTGGGACAGTTTTCATAGTTGGTTAAAACCCCTGTGCTATGCGGACACACACAGAATGTGTACAACTGACACCAGCAATCTTACAGTTTTTTGATCCTGACTCTGCAAACATTGAAAAGTCAATTAACTTCTCGTAAGTTTCCCAAAATTAGTCTCTTTTGTATATAAACTGTCTTACCTAAAGCATCCTTCCTCTCAGAAACATAGTCCTTTTTCCCAGGCATTTGTCTGCTTACTTCATCATCATAAAAATTCTTTACTGAAATAGTTGTTTCAAGAGATAAAGTTTTACCAGTTTTTGAGTCTGGTGTCGACAAGACGCCTTTTTCTTCAAATTGTGTAACAAATGGCAGACTATTATTTCATCTGAATATTGATATTTATTTACATGACTAGAAATCAGTATTTTACACTAAAATGGGCCACATTCGATACTTAAATTGCTTTTTAACAACATGTTTTTTTTTGGGGGTTTTTTTATGTATAAAAATTGCACATGGGCAATTCTCTACTGTAAGCACGAGACATTTTAGCTCTTTTCCATATTTGCTTCATAACAAATTAGAATTCTAAAATCATTATAAATCTAGGAAATTTGCTTTTGTTTTATTTAGCTCTACTTGGTGACAAAGTTATCTGGAAAAATAATTATTTTAACTAGGTCAGATATGCATTTATATCGTCTGACGCATGGTACACGTCCGTATCCTACGCGTCAGACGATATAAATGCATATTTGACCTAGATTAAATAATTATTTTTCCATAGAACTTTGTCACCAAGTAATATAATATAATATAAAATGAAAGCACAACTATTAGATTCACCTTAATTTTATAATTCTTATCAGTTTATGAGTAGAAAAAAAGAGCCAAAATATACCGTGTGTCAGCCAGAGAGTTACGCACAGATTTTTTTTTTTTCCTATGATACCATGGAAGTATCATCTTGAAATTTTGCAAGAATGTTTGCAAAAGATGGTTAAATATAGTATATTTTTTTCAAAAAAAATTGAAATTCCGATTTTAAATTTTCAAAAAAAACTTTTTTTAATTAAAAAATAAATATTGTTTGAAAAACACTTTGTCATGTATTATATATTTTATCAAAAACAATATAAAACTGAATAAACTGACATAAATTTCAGCTCTCTAGGTCGATTAGTTCTTGAGTTACAATCATTTAAAGATATTATTTGT
The DNA here is from genome assembly GCA_963978545.1 of Linyphia triangularis. NCBI lineage: Eukaryota > Metazoa > Arthropoda > Arachnida > Araneae > Linyphiidae > Linyphia > Linyphia triangularis. The sequence goes on along the minus strand of OZ021722.1, from coordinate 55,539,844 downwards.
GAATTTTTCAAATTTTCAAAAATACATAATTTTGAAACTAACTTTTAAAAAAATCTCAAAATATGATTTTTTTAATTCAATGCACTAATACTACATTTACACCAAAAATAAATAAAATTCATTGGCTTGCCGATTTGACCATTGGTTGATTTGATGTGGAATTACCTATTATTAAACTGCTTTATTTTAGGTAATAACACGAGCTTTATAAAATTATTATTGTACGTTCTATTTTATGTGATGGCATCTTGGAGCAGTGTTCTATAGATAGAAATGGCTTAGTTAATAATAAAGTTCTTTTTTTTTTTCCCTTTAACCTTTAACTGCTGTGGTTTGATATTTTTTTGCGCAATCGCAACACGAGGTCCATACTGTGCCAAACAAATTTGTGAACATCATTTTAAGATTTCAGAAACATAGTATCAGAATAATTCCTATAAAATTCAAAGAAGAAATTTTTTAGGATGTGGAAGCATTCTACAAAAAATGACTCGCGGTCTGTCAGACCGCATACAGCAGTTAAAGGTTAATTTCTGTTTCATTTTGTTAAAACTCAATGCCCATCCATAGTTCATCCAAATAATGCCACATAGAAAATCAAACTTAAGTTGTCATACTCGTAGAGTGGAAGCAGTGCGACGAGTAATTGCAAATGAAAACTGAGGAAGGACAGGACAAGGCGAATGAGCGAAACAAAGAGTGACTCGAGTACGTGCCAAGGAAGCAGCAGAGCAACGTTGGCTTGAGGATACAACATGGTGATAGTGCTGTGCAGCTACAGATCTGCTTTGTTATCAACAGAATGAATGGGACAGGCTGAGTAGCTAAAAAAACCACAACGAGAAACAGCTGATCAGTGTCAGAAACAACTTTGTGCTCAGCAATCACTCAATTGCAACTGCTTTGCATTCCAGTATAAAGCAGTTGATGATTGTAGTTTGAGCAGGCATGCTCTCACTGGCAGTATGACTAAAGTGTGTCCTTATTGTAAGACTGAAATATAATGTGAAGAAACAAGAGTTATTGCTCCACCGGGAAAATTAAACTGCCTCAACTTGGAAAACTGTCGGAGACATTAAAAATTTTGCTTGCCAAATATACCACCGAATTAAAGCATTTCCTATCTAACATATGGAAATACAACTCATGCTTCCAAATAACGTAGTTCAGCGCAGAAATCGTAACAGTTCAATTTATGCCAACTTTCAAAGTGAAAGGACACATTTATCATAAAACCAGCTCTCTTCTTCCATTCCCAGATAGTGAACACAAATTCCTAAAAATATATTCCACCGTTGATAGCAATGATGATTTAAATGCACGTTGCTTAATTTTTAGTTTCAAAATGGCCATGGTTTCCCAACTCCTAGAGCTTCTTCACAAAAAAAAAATTTGCTTCTGGAACAATGTCATCTGATACACACAAAAATTTTATTTACGCTGACAAAACTCCTGCTTTAGAACATGTGTGAAAATTCTGTACTCCAACTATATACAAAGTGACAATTGTTCTTCATCAGAGAAACGATCAACTGGCAAAAGTTGCATAAACTCATTGATGCTACGATGCCCTGTAATATCCAATCTTTTTTGGGGTGAGGGGAATGGTGCTGATTGGTATCACTTCAACATTAAAAAGATAAGTCCAGTCAGTGGCGAAGAAACTAATATGAAATGCAGCACAATGAATTATTATTCATACTAATTATTGATTCAAGTGAGAATAAAGACTATCACATTTTGAAATTCTGTCAATCGTTTTTACATCGTACGTATTTATACAAAAATCGAAACAAAACATTTGATATTCATTCGTTTGAATCTGACCAAGCTTCGCTCTGAAGAATGCATTCATTTGCAAGATGCAGTTGTAAGTTACGGTATTACAACTAACATTGGAAGACTGATGATTTTGCCATCTTCATATACAGTAGGGTGGTTCGAATTAAATTTCTAAACGTTATATATTTGAAAGGCAATAGTTTGCAATGAGCAGTGAAAGGGTGGTATAACACAGGAAAACACTATTCTGTACATTTTTGAAATATATATTAATAATTAAAAAATATTTTTTTTTGTTAAAAAAATGTTTTTATAAAATGGATACTTACATTGATTTTTAAATATTTTTGTTAAAATTGTTTTATTTACTTCAAGCATTCACTTCAAAAATTTGAATAAATACAAAAAATGCCCTTTTTCTATCAATTTTTCGAATATACCAATCACTAAATTATCGAGATACATTAGTTTGTATTGTGTGGAATGAAGAAGACAGAACTTGGAAAATACAAAAACTACCCTTTTTCTATCAATTTGTGGAATACACCAATCACTAAATTATTGAGATACATTAGTTTGTATTGTGTGGAATGAAGAAGAAAAACTTGGGAGAAAAAATCAAATTAGTGATTATTCAATAATAATTGTTCGCACGTAACCTTTTAAACATTGATAAAAACTGTGTTTTAGCGGGTTTCAATCTGGGTAGCCTTTCTTGTGGTGACTTCTCTTCCTTTGCAGCTCATAAATTTACTTGCTTGTTCATTGGATCATAACGCACGTGGCTGTGATTGGGACTGCCATGAATACTAGCTGGAAATAATCTGACAGATCAAATTGCACGTTGGGAAATCAATACATTGGGATATATACCTCCTATAAACTACCATTCAGACGCCTATTTAAACACGTAGATAGTTCTATATGTGAGTGAATGTAAACCATTGAATGAACTCAAGCAAGTGGTATTCTTTATTTTAAATTGTTACATGCCACATTGATTTCGAATTTTAAAAAAAAGTTCATTTTCTGAAGGACCTAAGAACATATATGTGGCAATTCGATTGTCTCGATACCTCCCTGACTATTTACTGGAAGTTTTAAACTCAGTTATTGAACGAAATGCTTCCTTCCCTCACCCAAAAAATTTGATTTCGGCAATGATTTTGTACGAATGGAAAAATGTAAAAGAACTGAAATCTCGAACTTTCCTAGCGAAAAACAATCGGGCATATCAAGGCAACCAAACTTAACTTTATTGCCATTGATTACGTGGACATAATTAATTGTAATGCTTGTAATAGGACTCGCTTTTTGTTAAAAGTTACAAATGAGCATTAGTTAGTAAAGACTGGCGCAGACGAGGTAGCACAGCTGTATTGGAGGAAACGAGAAAACTGGAAGATTGGCTAGTCTGGCCGAGCATAGTTCCAAAATACACGATTTTTCAACAAACAAGTCAAAACCATCACATAGTTTTGTTTCTCAAAAATACAATATCCCAAGTTTAAAACTGTACATTGGCGTATCAAAACCTCTTCTATATTTTATTCAGAATTAGGCGAGATTGGCTAATATGATTTCCAACGTCCGATTCACAACTTTCCCCATCGGGATCGGCCTATATCTGGCAAAATTTGCCAGCGTATCTGGGCTACTAGGGACCATTGAAATCAGACTTCAACTTGTTTCCTTGTCACTCGCAAGCTGTGGAACGCTTATGTAGAAAGACGACAAAAAGTGGGTGGCGCTAACTCAAAAGACGTTAGGACGACACTTTTTTATTTAAAGATCCATAATGCCTGACTTTTCTACAAAAGTTTCCTTCTAAGTGCATCACTAGGATAGAAAGCTCGAGAAAAAAGTGAACCAAATGAATAATTGCATGTTTAAAGAAAATGTAAAAAATAACATTAGTACCCATTTTACAGAAAAATCATTATTTCTTACAAAAAATTTTACTTTTGAGTATTTTTATTTATTATTATATGTTTTTAAAATGCATAAAATAGAGTTTTCCTGTGTTATACCACCCTTTCACTACACATTGCAAACTATTGCCTTTCAAATATATTACTTTTAGAAATTTTAAAAAATTTAAGAAAAATAGCTTTTTTTTCTTTTTTTTTCCCAATTTTTTTTTTTTTTTTTCAGTTTTTCTTATCAAGATGTTTATCAACATTTTTCACCTCATGCATTTCAAAAATAAAAAATATTTTTTTTTAACCACCCTAATATTCAGGCAATCCCCATCATATGGACGAGTACACTCAAGATGCAATTGCGTATGTTTATCACTGCTGGCAAGAGCAGGTTCAGAGTATTGTTACAGAGGGAGTGGACACATTTTTAGTTTTGGGTTTTTGAATAGTTTAGATACAAAATTTTGTTTTTAAGTGGTAGAAATGTAGTAAAATTCCATGGGGAAAAGTGGCAGAATTTCATGGGATTCCAAAACAATTATTTCCAATGCATTTAATAAAACAAGTTTATATCTAAACTAGAAAAACGTTATAATTTTTTTTATAACAAGTAACTTTAAAAAAAAAAAAAATGCATAGTAAAAGAATTCCAAGACTTAAGTGTGTGTGTTTTTTTACGAAATTTTCTTCTAAAACATATACCAAACTTCATATTTTCTTTGAAGTGCACTATGGGACAAATTTCTACGTCCGTGCTCCATGATCATCAAGAATTAAACCAAATTTGTCTGAAATATTTTGCAGAGCGCTTTCTTATTGTGCTTTGTCCTCAGCTTTTTCACCTCCAATTTTTAGGATGTTCAATACAGATTCGTCAAGTCTTAATTGTTTACATCCGTAGTCCGAGATAAGCGTGTTATAACGTAAGCGGTAAAAATCATCTAGTATAATGGTTTTATTTTTAATTCATATCTTTCCCAAGTTCATTCACTTATTATGTATATAAATTAAATAATTGTGTTACTTTTGAATGCCAGTGTGAGCCTTTTGTTTATTACACTCATGATAAACGACACCTAAAATATTCTTTGATTTCTTAATATTTTTTCTATTTAACTCTGAATAGTGATCGCACCTCGCTGTATCCGCCATTGACTGCTGGTGCTTAGACCTACTCATTACATTGTAAAACAATCGATTAGTTGAGATATTCTTGCATCAATTGCTAGATATTGGGAACTGAAAAGGTGCCGGTTAATCTCGCCTCTGGCGATTTTCATTCCTCATAACTTCTGCAATTTAGTGACTTCAAAAGAATTGGTTGAAAAAGTATTTCCCAATTCAAATCAACTATAAGAATCACGATTGTCTGAGAGAACAAGCTATTCTTGCGCCAAAAAATAAAGACTTCTACGAACTTAACAAGATTAACATTACAGTATAACAACTTAACATTTAAAGCGAGGCAGTCACATGCAAGTCATTCGACACTTGTGGTAGCAGATGAAGCTGTTAATTATCCAACAATTTTTTTTTTAATTTACTCTATCTACCAGGGATGCCACCAAACATACTGCAATCTCAAATCGATGTACCAATTATCATGTTGAAAAATATTAACGTACCAAAGCTTTGCAATGACATGCTGCTTGCAGTAAAAAAAAAATCAATGAGCAATGTCATAGAAGCAACAATCTTAACAAGACCTTTCGCATGTGAAGATTCCTTGTTCCTCGCATCCCTATGATTTTAACGGATGAGCCTTTTCAATTTTAGATATTGTAATTCCCATTGGATTAGTGTTTATAATCACCATCAATAAAGCTCGGGGCCACTCTTTAGAATTGTGATGTTTAGATATAATAAAGGATTGCTTCTCACGTGGACAATTATATATTGTGTGTTCTAGATTCTGCAAATCAGATAATCTCTATATCTGCACAGACAATGGAACAACAACAAAAATTGTATACCCACAAATATTGTGAAATTAAACATATAATTGTGTGCTTTCTCATTTCTTTCTTTTTCATTTAACTAGACTGAGTAGTATTTTATAAAGTTGTTTAGGGGTCGCATTCGCCCTAGTATTCTTAAAAGCTTTGATTTACCCTAAAATTGCACTTTAATTTTTTGTAATTCATAGAAAGAATTAAAACTCGCAATGAAATTTCCTCTTAATGGAAAATAAGTCTGCTCCCCTTCCCCACCTACCTTCATGCAAGCCGTAGATCCACTGATCTCTATAGGATTGTGAGTTTTCCTTTTTCTCCTTGAGGGAATCGACCTAAAAGTTGGACTTGTGGAAATAGAAACCAATCGGCAAAGACGATAAAAGATAGAAATGCAGTAATTCAAATTAACACTATCTGAATAAGGCTCAACCTAATTGTGGTAGACTTCATGTCGATCTTCTTACATTTTAAGTTCAGTGCATGGAACTCGTTCCCTAGAAATTAAACTTTCCTGTAGGTTAGGGGCTAATAAACCAGGCGAGCAAAACGGTGAGTAGGACCTTGACAGTAAAATTCGCCCTAAAAATCCCCTTTGTTTTCTACTGTCAAGGTCCTACTCACCGTTTTACTCGCCTCGTATATAAGCCACTTTTGTCTGTCTACTCTCCTGATATCTGCAATAATAGCAGATACTTTCAATTTGCAACATCACTTTTCTCCCAATAATCTTATGCCTTTATCAGCATCTTCTACTTTTTCTTTGAAAACCAATGCCAAAACCAACTATTTTATTTCCTGTATATTTGCATCTTTATCTACTCGAAGATCACATAGCTTTGTTTTTTACCAGTTTCTAATGTTATGACCCATACTTTGCCTAAGAAAAATTTAAATGAGTTTATTTGCATAACTGGCTTTTCTGCAAGTTGATCATATAATATAATTTATTTTATTTTGAAATAAGCTTAAGAGCATACGAAATTTCAAGCACCGTAGTTACACCAATAAATATGTTAAAAGAATGGTATACTGTGACAGACAATGTTTGTTACTAGCTAGGTGTGCACAAACAATTTTAAAATTTCATTCAAATTTTAAAAAATAAAATTTATTTCATATATATAAGGGTCATTCTCCGCTAAACGCACAAAAGCTTGTCGCAGCAATTTTTTTCACCACTAGATAAATTGGATATTTGTGTTAACCATGGAATGTATTGAATGCAATCAAAACTTCTCAAAACAAGTAATATAAATGTAAAAATACTTTATTTTACTAAAAAAGTACGTCGACATGATTTGTCATTTTTGTGGACTGTCACAACTTCAATGTTACTTGCTTTATCAGTATTTTAATTTCACTTCATATTTCCTTGATGTCTAAATTTATTTTTAGCTATAAGGTATGTTAAGAATGTTATGCCTGAGTATATATATCTTTTATTGAGTATTAATTTCATTACAATTAATGTAATGCCTCTTGCCATAAGACTCGTATCCGTGGACAGCAGTTTTTAGTTGTTGATAATTCACTTCTGACGGACCGCCACTTGTTGATTACTTTTAATCTCAATTACACTTTTAAAAAAATGACACTCAGTTTTCTTCTGTAATCACTTTATTATAATGCTTTTGTGTAGCATGAGCAGAAGGTTTTTAGAACAACTTTTTTAACTCACTTTTATTAACTAGAACAAAAATAGAACACCAAAAAACTTATTTTAAATGCCACTTGCGAAGAATGGCAGAGTTGCCACGTACATGGAAAACCTGCAATTGTCAGGTAAAATGAAAATGCCTAAAAAAGGTCAGGGAAAACTAAAAAATGTGATATTTTCTGGAAAAGTCGGAGAATTTCTTTCAGATTCAAGTTTTCTTCCAAGAAGTTAAGTAATTTGTTTCAGAACGAATGTCTGTGTTTTGAAAATTTGATATTTCATGTGATATTTTCTTGTAACAATGTGTAAAAAGCATGCACTGAAAGCATATTGACTGAAAAACAGGTGAAAATCTTTCGCTTTTACGCCAATTTCTGCTTTTTTTCTTGTCCCCTTAGAATTTTCACTTTTTCTACAATTTTATTATTTTTAATGAACTTTGTAGGGCTTTATCAGACTAAACTTGCTTAAAACAACCCTTGAAAAAAATTTCTAGCTGCGCCACTGTTCTGTACACACATTAATACTCATATATATTCTTATTCGGCTATTTTTGTAGTTTAAAATAACGCTGCGTATATATTTTCCTCTTTTTTTATATTTTGACTTTTCACCCCTGGGAAAAGTAAAGGGAAATGCCCAGTTTGCTACTTCTACCATTTAATCAATTTATCTTTATGTGCAAGTACATCAGTGTTTGATGACACAAATCGCAAACATTTTACAGTTCCACAAAAAAGTGGCTTTCCGTTTTTTTTGCTAAAATTTTGATTAATTGATAAAAAAGCACATTAAAATACCGAATTTTTTTTTATATAATCCTTCTCTAAAATTGCAATTGTATGCACAAATTTTTGTTTACTTTGGCTTGAAATGAAACCTGGAAATTTAAAAAAAAAAAACGTCTGGAAAACCTGGAAAAGTTATGGAATTTCGTTTTGCATTTTGAGTGGCAACTCTGAATAAACTTTTGTAATTTAATTACAAATTATTCTATTTTTCAATACAAGAAGCACATTTTATTATTTACATGTGAAATAGGTGCAACTGTAAAGATCATACCGACATGTCTGTGGTCAAGATAAAATTAAAAATTCAGAATTATTCAATATTTATTATTAATTACTTATTTGACAGTATTAGTTGTACAGATATCAATTTAGTAATCTCATGTTTATAAACCTAAAGTTCTATTGGGAACTAAACAGTAAAAAAAGAAATCGTCATTTCCGTGGACATTCAACCAGTGGAATAACTATGGACTATCTATATTGTCAAACAATCTCTGCCAATGTCATAATTGGATTATAATTGATAAGTTTTATGGAGGCAGAAAAAAAATCTAATCATTTTATGATTTCAAAAAAAAAAATTATCTCCTGCTGCTGAAATCTTATGGAGAATGACCCATAAAGGTTCCAAAAGGAAATTTTTAAAAGATCAGACGTTTCCATATTCGAAAATTTGTCTGGATAGAAAAATTCAAGACCTAATGTGCATATTGTTTTGTATAAACTAATAAGTTACTCTCTTGCTTTTTTCTCCTTAACTATGCTTCAAAATTATGTCTAAAAAATTTTTTTTCCTGAATATCTTATTTGATAATTTATTGAATTATTATTTGTGTATTTTTAGAGAAAAAAATTAATGTCCAGATGTCCGAAGAATTGGACTTTGAAGCTGAAATCTCTTCTAGTTCCAATGTAAATATAATAGAAGTTGCTGCACGTAATGAAGATGCTATACAGTTTGATCCTGGTGAGGTGGAGGACGATACTATTGAGCTTCATTCGAATGCTAGTGAAGTACTGAATGATGCTGGTGAGAGTCCATCCAATTTTGAAGAGGTTGATTATACTATTGAAACTCAATCCAATAACAGAGATGTCGAGTCTGATGTTGGCACTAGTCAATTCATTACTGGTGAAATACTGCCTGATGCTGGTGAAGTACATTCGGACACTGGTGAAATACAGTCGGACACTGGTGAAATACAGTCGGACACTGGTGAAATAGAAAATGGTGAGAATTTGGAAGAAGGAGAGATTGAAGATAATGCTCCTATTTCAAATAAGAACCCTGAAGAAACTGTTTGTCGATTTTTCAAACGTGGCTATTGCCTCTATGGATCAGAATGTCGAAATCTGCATGTTTCTAACAAAGTATACAATATGTTTGAAACAGTTATATCCAACAAAAGTAATTTAAACTCTTTGGAATTGCAAAAAACTTGTGTACCTGCTACTTTTTATCCGACTCCTGTATTAATTATGCCAGATATCGAAAGCCCCTGGGAAAGAGGAATAAAAAATGCAAAAGTAGTTATGGAAAATGCAAATTTCAGAAAAAACAATCAGGAAGATTTTGAAAGTGATTGGAAAAGATGTTTAGAAATAGCCAAGCAAAATATCCATCAAAAAGCACGTTCAAAGCGCCAAAGCTGTGGTGATGTAAAGCCATATTTTGACTCCAAATATTGTGAACAGGAAAAGTTTCGAGAAAGAGACCCTCCTTTGAAAAGAGGGCCTGAAAATAAAATTTCCAAATCCTATCGTCAGAAATTTCCTAGTTTCTCTTACTCTAAATATAAAAAAGAGCCAAATTTTGAAAAGACAACGTCTGATGTCAAGCAAACTCCTGATCATTTAAAATGGGTGGATCCTTGGCAAAGATCTAAGTCACCCAGGAAAAGAACTAAATCATTCTCTCTTTCACCTTCACCTTCTATGAAACGCTCTAGGAAAGGATCTATTTCTTCCAGTTCTTCCTCCTCTTCCTGTTTCAATCGGATTTATGGCAGTCCACCCCAAAGTAAATCTCCGAAGAGATTCAGATCAGCATCTCAATCCTCTTCCGTATTTTCCTGTACAAAGAAAAGCAGTTCCTTTAAGAAACGCAGCCATAGTCGAGGACGTTCTTATTCTAGATCTCCAAGTAAGTCCCGCTCCAAATCTTCAAGAAGGTCGTGCTGCTCAGCTTCATGTTCATCATCCAGAACATCTTCAGTATCTTCTGAAGATTTACCTGAGAAAAAAAAGTCAAATGTTAAGGCATTGCCATCAAATAAACTTGTGTCTAAAACTGAGAAACATTGCATATCTACTGAAAACACAAAAGATATTTATAGGTCATCCACCATCAAACGTACATATAATAAGGCATCTAGCAGAACCTCATCGCCTTGTCATTCGGACAAAAGCAGCTGCAGTGATATAAGCATGTCCTCTTTGTCTTACACCTCTCTTTCTTCTAGTGGAAAAGGTACTTTAGAAAGCAGTTACACAAAAGGGAGGGAAGGTAATACCATTTCTAGATCAAAGGTTGACAAAGTTCCTCAGGATGGATCCAGAAGTGCTCCCAAACCAGAGCAAGGATGTCCGAAAAGCAATGCATTTAACAAGCTTTCAAAAGTGTCGGAGCAAAGAAGAGTACTATCACCCGATAGAAAGAAATTACTGATGTACAATGATACAAGTTCTAAGACTAAGAGCATTAAAACAGCTACTTCGGAAGCGTCTTCTTTAAATAAACCAGTGAGTCTCGTATCAAAACCTCCCATAACTAAGAATGTTACTGCGCAAAAGCCTTCAAAAGCAACTATGGAACTTTTAAAGTATCACTCGTTTGGGCGCAGCAGAAATAGTGTAAGCTCATCAACCCAAGCTGCCCAATCAAATGTAATTTCACCTATACCAACTGAAGCAGCTAATTCAGCTGCTGCTTTTAAAATAACTAATACTCAGACAAAGGCAAGTGAGATGGCACTACCAAAAATCACTTGTAATGTGAAGCCTAAACCTCAAAAGCCTGTTGATTCCACTGTTACGTTAAAGGTAACTGGCTCTAAGAGACAGCTGTTGTTGCAACAATTGCAAGCTATTGATGAGGCTATAGCAAGGAAAAAGCAACCTTTACCCTAGCACTTTGTAACTTTTCATGGTTCTTTTTTTGTTATATTTATTATAGTACTTAATTCTCTTTGCTGCTTGACAAATTATGATGAAATATTCAAAAACTGATTACTGAGAAATTACTGAGTGTTTCCAATTTGTGGACAATTTAAACTATTCTGCTAAAATTAATTTTACCTCCATAATTCATTAAATTTTTTTTATTTTAGGACAGCATTTTGAAACGACCAAGTTAAGCTTATCGAATAAATTAGACTTAATGCATTTACTATGACTTTTTTTTAATATCTTCTTTAATGTCTTATGAATAACTAATGATTTAATATCTTATATGTCATATCATCAAAATGATATTTTCAATGTGTAAATATATGTTAAATGTCTTCAATATGCATCTTTGTTCATACCCTTTCCTAATTGTTTAAAAATGGAAAATATGCATTGTATAATATCTTGTCGCTAAAACCTGTTGTGATGACATGCTTTTTATGTTATGAAACTGAATACAGTGTAACAGATTTCAAATCCAACTATACACATGCAGCATTTAGAAAAGTTTATATTGTCTTGTTAATTAATATTACTTAGCAAATATGTAAAATGTATAGTTGAACATGTTGTGATATATTTAATGGGAAATGTTAATGCTTGATTTATATTATTGGGCATTATAAAAGGAAGGTAAATTGTGATATATTTAATGGGAAATGTTAATGCTTGATTTATATTATTAGGCATTGTGAAAGGAAGGTAAAAATGGAATTGTAGTTGTTAAATAAATAATTTGCAGTTTAATTTATTATTTTGCTTTAATTAGGGAGAAAATGTGTTTATCATCAACACATTCTCTCCCTAGATCTAGACTGAAAATTGAAGGGTTATGAGGATGAAGAAGGAATGTGACGTTATTTAAGCATCACATCCTGTACCTTTAAATTGTTTAGTGACTTATATTTTGGTTAATGAAAAAGGCATGTTACTTATAAAAGAATACAAAACTAAATAGTTTAAGAGAAAATATCTCAAAAAACTCATTTTTAATCGAATTTTTAAAAGAAAAAACCTTTTAAAAATCTTGATACTTACTATAAAAAGAGAAATAACCAAGAGTAATAATACTACACTAAAAGCCCGATTATCCGGAATCACCGGGAAGTTAGGATTTCCGGATAACCAAATTTTCCGGTCAATTGAATGTCGACGTATTTTTATTTTTTTTTGCTAAATTTAAACGGGCAAATAATGCTAGTGATGGTACCTAACATTAAAATTGTTACAACCGGAATATTTTTTAAATATTCTACCGAGCTTTTTTAGTTACAATAATGTTATATTTTACCCTTACAATCGGCAATAATTTGAAATATGTTATTAAAATTAAATCATTTTCACGTCTGAAATTCTGTAAAAAAAAAGTTGAAGGTTAAGCGTTGTAAAATATGTATAAAAAAAAAGAGTTGGAGTGTCTTGATAGTACCGATTCTTCCGATTCTATATTTTAGGGTTACCGGGCGGACAAAGTGGACTATCGTTATTTCCGTTCTGGAGGGGAAATTTTCAGGTATGCATTTTCTCGGTCTGATTCCAAGAATTCTGGAAAAGTGGCTTTTGTATTTGGAAATCCTGGGTGATTCCATTTTCTTCCCCCTCCTCACACACAACCTTCTTTGTACCCTAAAGTAAAATATGCTCGGGAAGACGACTCCCATAAATATTACTAAAAAAAATTACAGCAAAACAGATTTATTTTTAATTGATTGCAAAATACGTTAATAGTATGCAATGAAATATATAGCCCATACTTTTTGCACACAAAAAATAAAAATAAACAATTGCCGTTTTGTGCACAAAACGGTTGACTAACCTACAAATCGAACCTTTGATGAGATTATAGGGGGAACTGCACTTAAATGGATGCAATTATTTTTCATTCTGATTGATCATGAGAAACTGATATTTTGTGATTAAAGAACAAAATGTTTAGAATAGTTGAATTCGGCAGAATTGCACATTTTCCGGATGCGGTTGAAAATTTACAAATTTAATCACGGATATAAGTGAATTACGGATGCATCGATATTGTATGAAATAGAATGTATCCGTTACACATGGCTTTAAATTTAGTGAAATGCATATTCCATATGTAGATCTAGCTTACAAACCGAATGATTGATTTTATCCGGATTTTGGTCAAACCATTAGCAAATTTTTAATTTTCTAATTACTCTTTGCCGGGTGAGGTTAAAAACGTAATTTCAAGTTGAGAATCACCTTTCTTTGCTATAATTACAATAAAAATGGTCCATAGATTTATATAGACCACGCATATACAAATTACACATATTCCGGAAACGAACATTAATTTAAAAAATAACTTTTTATAATAATATCATTTCTAATCAGTGCAAATTCAGCTATTTCGACATTACAAATTAAACTGTCAAAATAAGGAACAAAAAACCCACTCAACTTCGAAATCTCAAATAAAAAAAAAATTTGGTGACTTTTCGTCGGTTTTTGGCGAAATAGCGCAAATTTTTTCGCCAAACTTGATTATCAAAAAATTCCGGTTGATTGAATGCCAGGTAATCGGGCTTTTACTGTATTACATTGGTTGAGATAAAAATATAAATGTTGTAAAAATAGTGTCCATGAATGTGATATGAGGTATAAAAGCCTGCAGATAATTATTTAATGCAGTTAAATTTAAAATAAAAAGTTGTAAAAGTAATGTTATATTTTATAACTAGTTAAATTTTAAACAATTTGCAAAGTGACAAAATATTGTAATCTTTGTGCATATTTTTGAAACTATATCTTGACTATATTTTTGAAAAATAACTTAAATGGAAGAGAATATGACAGTGTGGGGGTGTTGCCTGATAACGAAAAAATTATCTTATTTTCTTCAGTTTTAATATTGCAAATATTTCATTTCAAGTTAGTGTCATCAAAAGATAACGAAAAAAATATATATATTTTAAAGGAGAAAGTTTTCTTGTTTCACCTCTTAAAAACCTTTTTCTTCAAAATTAAACACCTAAAAAGTTGGTAAACCTTCAGTGACTTTAAAAACTAAGTGTGTGGAACATTTCACAACATTCAATTACACTACACTACTGGTCTCTACATTTAAATTTAACGTGGAATAGTGTTATTACCATTTTCATTCATTTGAAAAAATGGTCAGTTTGACGATAATTTTGGTGATAACTCTTACATGATGGGCAAAGAAAGAAACTCCGCCAAAATGGTTAATTTAGGACTTAAAATAGAAAACGACATAAGTACCAAAAAAATCGAAAATCTTTTTTACGGAGAAATGGTCTAAAGACAGCTAAATAAAGTGGAGAACGCCCTAAGTGCGAACTACAGTAGCAATAGTTCAAATTCAATTTTCAGCTCTCTTGATTTTTTTTTTTTTTTTACTTGGGTCGTTTTTCATTTCTAGTCTACAATTGGCGATATACTTTTCAATAACTCTTAACATTATCCTTTCTTGTAATTGAAACAGAGGAGAAGAGAAAACGGTCATTCACGGGCAATGCTCAAGGAAAGAGAACTCTGTTATTGTCATTCGTTTTACACCTTTATAGCATTCTTACTAGTTGGTTGAGTTTTTATGGGGCAAGGGCTTCACTGGGGCATTACTGCGTCAAGCATTCTTACTGGAATTTCGGAGGTGGAGATGTTTAGAACATCTTAAGAGGCATTACCATAGCTATTATGATCAAAATTGTTAGAGCCGTTTCTTAGCAATTGCTGAAAAACGTGATTTTTTTTTAATGTTATGTGCATGCGCAATATTGACGAAAACTTTTATGACAGGTCCAATGGTTAGTAGTAACCTATAACACCAAATTTGAACATCGTAGGGTCAATTCGTTCGGGAGTTTTGCTTATCAGTAACCACGTACTCGCAGACAAACATTATTTCTAGACCACTTTTTTAAAGTCAGGGTGTTGTAATATGCGGAGAAATGCAAAAAATCGAGAGAGAAAAATTTGACCGAAAACTATACTTTCATCACCCTATATTAACATATAGGTAATTGAAAATGGGGGGGGGGGTCCAGATTTGAAACATTTGTATACAATCATTTATTTAAAATTCAGGGATGCGGAATTCCGCTTTTTTAATTTTTTCGAAAAAAAAAATTCCGCTTTTTCAAAGAAAGTTCCGCTTTTCTAATTTCTGAAAAAAATCGTTTTTTCTATCCCACAGAAAAATAACATTTTCTCTAAAGCTGAATCCCGAAGCAGCTTCCCTTCCTCCCGATCTAGAAGAGCAGAAAACCTACGGCATTCCTGCTCCAAATACAAAAATCTACTGGAATACATTTTTGTAGTTAGGTTGGCGCTTAAACTCGCATTTTAGACTTTTTCAACTGCTCCGAAATTTGATCTTTTTGTGTCATACAAAGAAAGAAACTCCGCCAAAATGGTTAATTTAGGACTTAAAATAGAAAACGACAGAAGTACCAAAAAAATCGAAAATCTTTTTTACGGAGAAATGGTCTAAAGACAGCTAAATAAAGTGGAGAACGCCCTAAGTGCGAACTACAGTAGCAATAGTTCAAATTCAATTTTCAGCTCTCTTGATTTTTTTTTTTTTTACTTGGGTCGTTTTTCATTTCTAGTCTACAATTGGCGATATACTTTTCAATAACTCTTAACATTATCCTTTCTTGTAATTGAAACAGAGGAGAAGAGAAAACGGTCATTCACGGGCAATGCTCAAGGAAAGAGAACTCTTTATTAACGTATACGAATAATGTGCTTGCTTTCAAGTCTGACATCCACGGAATTATCGTTTGTTGTATGTCTAAACATACGTAACATAATACAATACCAGCTATTACCGAGATTTTCAACACCGAATTGTAGCCATTCATCTAGACTTCCGTTAATGCGATAGCCACCATATTCGTGATTAGTGCCTGTTTAAGGTTAAATTTTGCTGTTTGATTCGAATCTATGCAGAATTACTTAAATTTTTATATCATTTTGTATAAAAATTATAACAAATATTCTGAAAATTAGTCCTAATTGTAATTTTTCTAAATAATCTGTGTTTAAAATTGTTATTTTAACTGCAATTGTTTGTAAAATTGTTTGTTGTTTTTTTATTTTATTGAACAAGCTTAACGATATGAATAAAAATTTAGATTTTTAGTACTTGTAGCTTAAAAATTTAGAAAACTGGATTTAATTAAATTTGGCCTGTTTGTCAATATGGTAAAACTGCTTAAAGTTGTCTGACTTGCTGAAGTTTTTGCCGGTTTTCATCGCTTTCACGGATTTTTTTTTTTTTTTTTTTTTTTTAATTTCTTTCGGAGATATACCATGCCTGATGACAGCACAAAGTGTATCCCTGCGTCTAGGTGTCGCTATTTTAAGCCATTTTTGCTCACGGGCAGACATAGATGGTGCAATGTTATAAATGCACATGGAAAAACGCAATTTTTTAAAAATGTAACTTGAAATGGGTTTCACGCATAAAATTTTTTGATTTTTGTTTTCAGCTTTTTGATTTTTTACCAAACTCATCCCTGAAAATTTAAACTTCCCTTTCAATTTTTATAAACCTCAATTTTTGAAAAAAAAACTTTAAAATGTACCAATAATTTTAATTGCGCACCGTTTCGCTAGTTTAATTATATATTAATTATAAAAAAACAAATGTGTATGCGTAATCACATCAAAATTTTTAAGGTGTCCGACTACGTTTAAAATGGCAAAATCAAATTTCGTGTCATATGAATTGAACATTTCTCTTTTCAAAACAATTCGTGTTTTTCTTATACTTTATTTAGAAGTTTAGTTACAGTCGTTCAAAAATGGTTAATATGAAAATCCATGCTGAGAGATTCCAAAATCGTGTTTTCTAAAGAATAGATTTTTCGCAAATACTCGAATACGGCTTTTGTTCTATCGTAAAATGTATTTAAGACAGAGCTATAATTTTTTGTACAGTTAGACCATACCTAATTTTTTATTTCCCCCTTTTTTTTTTTCGAAAAATTATTGCTATATATACATAATAATATTTTGCAAAAATATTGAAATTCATGTCTAATCTTATATAACAGCCTATATATTTTATTTTTGAAAATATAACTTAGATTTTGGTTTATTATACTCATGAATATCATAGTATCATGTAGTAAAAAGTAAAACAAAATATATATTAAAACTTTTTTACAACATTAGCCGTTTTGACAAAATATTGGTCAGTTTCGACTCAAAATCTCTTTTTTTTAGTAAAATAAAATTTAAAAAGTTAGTATTTTTGTCAATTTCATGTTTTTATCATATAATACACATTTTAATGCAATAAAAAGTTACATTTATAAGGTTTTGTTAAGAAATTGCTCAGAACATAGTCGGATACCGTAACAAAAATTTCAATTTCTATTGTAAAATTACAGATGTGGTCAGAAAATTTTAATAACTAATTAAAAATGTGAAATTAAAAAAAACAAAAAAAACATTCATTTTAGATTCAATACTTAACATACATTAGTGTACCATACATAACTAGAAATATCTGAGAGTTTTTGCGGTTACAACCTATATTATAAAAAGCTTGTGTTTGTGAGTATGCATGTTTTTATAGGAATCTATAGGGTTTTTTTTGGTTTTTATGCAACAAGAGGAAGAATCCTGGCTGCTTGAAGTTAAGAAAAGTCTTCCCCCTCCCTCTTTTTTTAGCCCCTTAAAACAGCGGCCCTTATCAGAAGACAAATAATTTAAAGTTAGTCTAAACTGAAAAATAGAATTTTATGTGTTCTAGAAATATCACCAACAAATCCACCTGCTCCATCTCGATCAATGAAATTTTATAACGTTATATCCAACCAGCAAAGAAAGTTTTTTCTTTCTTTTTCTTTTCTAAGCATGGGGTAGGGGAAATACAATATATAACCCCTAAAAACAATGTTTTTAGTATAAGGCCTTTATAATGCAATTCATCACCAATTCTGTACCATCACCATCTGCCGATTCTGTAAACAGCGCGTGCTTGGTGTTTGCATCTAATTTTAAATATCAAAAACATTTATATCAGCAAAGTGTGCGGCAAACAACGTTTTGAAATTTATTTATCAAAAATAAACTTGAATTTATCCACTTGTAACCAAATATCTGATATTTATTCTTATTAAAACAATTTTATTAAAAAAAATTTGGCAACAGGAAAGAGTTTCTTAAATGGTCGGTTAAATACTGTTGTAGCGCGATTTTATGACGGCAAGTTAGTTTATTAGTATTCCGTAAAAGTGACTGTTTACTGACAGTGGCAGTCCCAAAATTCGATAGAATGCATCATCATCCAATCTATCTGCTAAGTTTCAGTCCTATTGGCTGACGGCAAGGTGGGTTAATTAGGCCTTCGCTGATTTGTCCCCATCGACATATCCACAAACAAACACACAAAATCGAAGTTAATGTAAAGGATTAGAAAAGAGAAAATTTTAACACAAAGGTTTCTAGTACTTGTAGCGAATTGGCATCAAAACTGCTTTAAAAAAATCATCGTATTTAGGAACCAGGGCAAATATACCTATGATTAAAATCATGGACCTGTTAAAAAATACAACTCTGTTATCCTCGCGTGCTAAAGGTGCTAGGCTCGCATCCAAGTTAGGCATGGATGTTCGACTTAGTGTTTCGGAATCTATGCTAATCTAGGTTTTTTCTTCTTCTTTTCTTGAATACACGCAATGAAAATTGGTAAGATTTCAATGTACAGCTTCAAAAATGTTTGTGACACTTAGCCATTACCGTATTCAGGATCACTTTTATTGGCTGTGTTGGTACTACGGCGCGTAATGGCCAGGTCGCACAAACATTTTTATGGATGGATATTGAGGCCTATGAAAAGGGGAATTTATGCAAATATTAGATTTCATAGCTTTTTCTGGCTGACCATTTTACTGGGCTTTTTTTTTTTTTTTTTTTTTTTAAACAACGTCTAGTGGTTTTTGGGAGATTTATCGTTGATAACAAAGCCATCCCTCCACCCCAAAAGGTACTTTTTTTTTTTTATGTAAATGAAGTGACACCGGTGGACACAACGTTTTTTTCATGTCTTTTTTTTTTTTTTTTCCCCTCCTTCTTTCATAAAAACTTCAATCTTTCATTTGCCCTGCACACCAAAGTTAT